>CM027406.1:91440787-91488647 GCA_015711505.1 Sylvilagus bachmani | reverse complement strand
AAGGGGGACAGGGAGGCGGGGGAGGGGAAGAGAGAAGGAGACAAGGAGGAGGGGTTTGGGGGTGGGACAGGGAGAAAGGGGGATGGGGCAGGAAGGAGGGGGCAGGGAGGAGGGGAAGGGGGAAGGGGAGAGGGAGGGAGAAAGGGATAGCGGAGGGGGAAGGGAGAAGAGGGACAGGAAGGAGGGGACAAGGAGAGGGGTGATGGGGAGGGGGTGGGGGAGGGGGCAGGGAGGAGGGGGAGGGGACAGAGAGGAGAGAGATGGGGAGGAGGGAGGGAGAAGGAGGCGGAAGGGAGGGGGACAGGGAGGAGGGGGAGGGGGATGGGGAAGAGGGGGAGGGGAGACGGGAAGAAGGGGTGGGGGCGGGGACAGGAAAGAGCTCCCTCCTGGCCTCTGTCCTTCCCCCCCCAAAGGAGGCCCCGTCGCAGGCCTACAGCTGCGCCCAGCACACAGCACTTGGCAGGTGACAGAGTTGAGTCCCGGCCCCTCCCCCTACCAGTCCTCTGAACCCCAGCGCCCCTCGGGAATCGCCCCGGCAGTAGGACAGGGCTGACGCCAGTGCCGGCCCGGCGGCCGCAGGAACAAGCCACTGCCCTGCTCGGCGCGGCCAGGGAGCCCTAAGGACAGCTGTCCTTCCAAGTGACAGGCGGCGGGTGCGGCCGGCACAGGGCTGCGCCTGGCTTGGCCCCTCCACGCTCAGCACAAGCCAACGTGAGGGACATGAGGCGGGGGCTTGCCCCGGTCAGGCCTGGACGCCAGTGCCCTGTGCAGGACGCCCCGCCCACCAGCCACAGCAGGGCAGCCCCTGGCGGAGGGCGGGCTCAGGCCACACAGAGCCCACCACCGCCCACAGCAAGGCCTCCTTCCCGGGCCCCGCCGCACCCCCTCCTCGGGGGACGCACAGAGCAGAGCCGCCGGGCGCCACGTGATGTCACCGGCAAGGCCCGGCTTCCAGCATGATGTCAGCCCCGCGGCTCAGAGCTTCCACGGAACAAACCCGACGCCCTCTGGGCCCCACGCGGCGGGGAGAGGCAGGCCCCGCCCACCTGTGTGCTTCTCTCTGCCCCTCTCCTCCCACCAGCAACCCCACCCAAGCCAGAGCCCCCGCCCACTACAGCCTGCGTCACACGTGCCCGTCCACGGCCCAGCTGGGATGAGGAGGCCACCCGCAGGCTGGCACCCCTGGCCGGCCCTGCGCTCAGCCCCACTGGCCATGGCCGCCCACACACAGAAAGCGCCTGCCTCCCGCCTCCTCGCCGGGAGCGCCTCACCCAGCCACACACCAGCCCCCACCCCTGCAAACCCACCCGGTACCCCTGCCTGAGACCCCTCCCAAGCACGTAGGCCCTGCAGAGCTGATGGGAGGCGCCCCCTCCCACCGGGGCAGAAGCAGGCTGAGTGGGGGCCTCTGAAGCCGTGCCCGCCCCCCAACCCGGAAGCTGGGGGTGTGGCCTTGTTCAGACAGCACCACGTTGAGGGTCTCAGGTGAGAACAGATTCAGGCCGGGCCCCAAAGCCAAGGCCAGGGTCCTCACAGGAGACGCGGGGGCAGAGACCCTGGAGAAGAGGGGAGGCCACGGGAGGAAGGAGGCCGAGGGGGGGCTTGCCCTGCAGCCTGCTGAGGGGCGGGGCCCTGCCACACCTGGCGTGCACCTGCGGCCCCAACCCCACAGGAGGACCCGGCCCAGCCGTGGGCACCCAGAAACCCAGGCAGACAGCAGGGCCCCGTCGCCCCAGGGCTCCCCAAGGAAGCTCCCAGCGAAACAGGCAAAGCTGAGCCCGCCGCCCTCGCCCGCCGCCCTCGCCCGCCTCTCAGTCGGGATCTGGGGGCCTGCATGGGTGACCTCTGCCGCTCGAGTCACCCGGGACGGCGGCTCGGGCAGGAGCAGGGACCCTGCCCCGCTGCCGATGCCACCGGCCAGGGCCCGGCCAGCCTGCCACGCCAGCCCTGGCTGCCTTCCACGGACGACAAAGGTGGCAGAGCCCCCGGCCGGGGTGGGGGCAGACACAGAGGCAGCTCCCGTGTGGTGGCAGCACCCTGCACCGTCCCCCCCCCTCCAAAATGTCACAGATCCGCACCTCCCTGGCGCCCGTTAGGCCTCCGGAGGTGCCGTGGCGGTCGCCTCGCTGTCGGTGTGGCCCACCCTGAGCCACCCCTGGAGGGCACCCTGAGCCCACGCCTCCCCCGCTGAGGCTCCCCCACCCCGCCCCCGGTGAGGCACGGTCTGGGAAGCAAGAGAGGCGGCTGGGCCGCGGGCCCTGCTCCAGTCCCGGGAGGCAGCTCTCGGAAAGAACAGCTCACCGGGCAAGCCAGCCCTGGAAAAGGCCCGGGCCTGAGGTCACCGGCTTGGCTTCGCGAGTGGCTGAGCCCCGGGCAGGCAGACTGGGGCGCCGCCAGCCGCCGGCACCTGCCGCCCTCGCCCCTCCCTCCCGCCCGCTGGCCGCGTGGCCCCTGCAACCTCAGACGCCTTCAAACGGCTTCGGTGCACCTCTGGCTCCCGACCCATCCCTTGCTGGCTGCCTGTGCCCTGGGCCCTGGCTCACCCTCCTCCTCAGCCCTTCCTTCTGCTGGGCTCCCCCCAGACAAGGGTCCTCCCCAAGGCCCGGCTCCGCCCCCACGCCCCGCCCACTCCCACCCTGCAGCTGCCTAGGGAGCTAGAAGGAACCGCGGGGGGGGGGGCTCCCCCGCCAAGGAGGGGCTCTTTGGGGCCACGCCCCGGGAAACCCCAGCACCCCAAACACTGTCTGGAGGCAGCAGAACCCAAGCTGGGTGAGGGAGTGCCAGCAGAGACCCGGACGCTGCGCGGGCTGGGGACACGCAGGGCTGGGGACCACGGGGCTGGGGACGCGCGGGGCTGGCGACCACGGGGCTGGGGACGTGCGGGGCTGGGGATGTGCGGGGCTGGGGACGCGCGGGGCTGGGGACGTGCGGGGCTGGGGACCATGGGGCTGGGGACCACGGGGCTGGGGACCATGGGGCTGGGGACGCGCGGGGCTGGGGACGCGCAGGGCTGGGGACCATGGGGCTGGGGACGCGCAGGGCTGGGGACGCACGGGGCTGGGGACGTGCAGGGCTGGGGACCACGGGGCTGGGGACGTGCAGGGCTGGGGACGTGCAGGGCTGGGGACGTGCAGGGCTGGGGACCACCGGGCTGGGGACGCACGGGGCTGGGGACCACGGGGCTGGGGACGCGCGGCTTCACAGGAGGGAACCCCCAGGCAGCCGCCTGCCCCAGAGCACCCTCCACACCTCGGAACCTGCCGGAACACAGAGCGTTCCTTGCAGAGGTTGGCGGCCGGGACTCCCCTGGGCCTCCTGGGAACCCCTCAGCAATTATGCGATGCCTGCTGTATGCCACGCCTGCTGTATGCCCTGCACAGGAGCCCCGGTCCCCACCCCCATTTCCCAGATGGAAAGACAGACTCAGGTACAGGGCTCAGCCAAGAGCTCCCGGCAGGAAGCGGTGGGCCAGGCGCTCCCAGCAGCAGCGGGCTGGTCCTCCTTCCCCGCCCAGGGAGAGTGGAGGACGCGCTGTCTCCTCCAGGGCCCCAGTTTCTTAAAGACGAGACCAGGCTTCTTCCCGAATCTGCATACAAGGCACAGAAGCTCCTGGGAATAAGGACGAGGCACAGCGCGGGGAAGCCACTGCCGCCAGCCCGGCCTCGGGCCTCCCCTGCAGACACCCTCCCTACCTGGCCCAGGAAGCCGGTCCTCCAGCAGGTCCACCCTGGTCTCAAGGGCAGGAGCCCACCCAGTGAGAGCTGGGCTCCACGGGTCACAAAGGCAGACATGCCCACCGGGCCGGTGCTGGCCCGGCCTGCAGAGCCCCCACCGGGCTGCGTGTGCCGGCAGCCAGACCCGCAGCTCAGCCCTCTCCACACCTGCCAGCCACGGCGGGGGTCCCCGTGACAACGCGCAGGAAGAGGGTCCTTCGGGAATCCCCCTCTGCACAAGGCCACAGCCGCAGCTCGCCCTCGTCCTTGCCCGGGTACCGGTGCCCACGTGGGTGTGCAGGAAGCAGGTGCGGTCACCACTGTGTGTCGGCAGCACCGGGACTGCATCGACACCGCGCGTGGCATGGGGGGCCCCGGGCCACCCAGGTGAGAGGCCCGGGGGTGTGCACTGGGGAGGTGCGGCGGGAAGAGGCCATGGGAGAGCCAGGACACACTCAGACACCACGCCTGCAAACACGCTTCGTTCATGGAGCCCGAACACGTATGTAGAGCCAGATGGCCAGGCTCCTGGCTGTCACTCAACCCAGGCCTAGAGGACAAGCGCTGCAGGTGACTCAGCCCGCCCGGCCACCGGCAGCGGCTCCCTGGCAGTGGGACCAAACACCCCCACTACAGGCTGAAGCCGGGGCCCTGGGTCCACTCTTCAGGGTCCCACTCCCCAGACGCCCCACGGGACAGCTGGGTCCCCCGTGACACACGGCCAGAGCACCACCAACCGGAACACCCCAGGACCCAGCCCTGCTCCATCCCCACGGCCACAGGAGGACGGCTGTCCCTTCCCAGCATGGCCCCTCGGGAGCGGGAGCCAGAAGCCTGCTGGAAGTTTCCAGAAGTGTCGGTGGTCAGGCGCCGGCCTGTGTCGTTTCCAGCGTGGCCCGGTCTGGCCTCTCCATCCTGCGGGCCACAGCGGCAGAACCACGGGCCACGAGAGCACCTGCCAGTCCGCGGACGGGACACGTCCCCGCTCACCTCAAACACTTCCTCGTCCAGGATGCGGGTCCCGAACACGATGATGCCATTGACGTCAATGATGGCGTGGTCACTGCGGTCCAGGAACTTGGTGACCTTCTTCTTGCAGTCCAGGATCAAGGTGACGTTTTTCTTGTGGACGCTGAGAGCGATCCGGTGCCACCTGCAGAGGAAGGAACAGCCCGGGGGTGACGCGGGGGCCTGCACCACGGAGCGCCAGCCCAGTGGCCTCGTGCTGCACACAGGGAGGAAGCCCCTTCTGGCACAGGCAGAACGGAGCTGTGGGGTCAGCCGGGCCAGGGCGTGAACCCCAGCTCCGCTGTGCACGGCCCAGAAGCCTCGGGCAGGTGTCGGAACCCCGGCACCGCAGGACGCTGCGGGAGACGCCCGGAGCGGACTGGTCCACGGCTGTCCCTGTGTCACGAGGCGCAGGAGAGGCCGCCGGGGCCAGCGCCGGTCTCGTGCGCACCGTGGGAGCCGGGTGAAAAACTTCAGGCTTTCAGGGAACACAGAGCATGGATGGGGAACAATCCGCGGGTTCGGACCAAAATCAGAACGGGAACCCTGGAGTCGCGTCCTGGAGACGCATCGGCGGCCGCGGAAGAGGGGGCTTCCGGGCCACCAGCGTGGGGACCCAGCACCTTCAGGCCTTCCCGGAACGCGCTGGGGAGGCCGCACCACCTCCTCCACCCCGCCTGGCACGCAGAGGCTGGCACTGGGCACACTGTGTGCATTTCCCAACCAGAGAGCGGAGGGCCAGCGGGCACGGGAGATGCCCCAGAGCCACAGAGGATAAACCAAGACCGACCCCGCGTCTCCCCGGGCTCCCCCCGCCCCACTTACTTGCCGTCCGACAGGTTGATGCCCCTGAAGAGGGGGTAGTCCTCCGGCCCCGGCCTCCCCGTGTGGTCCTCGTAGAGGAAGACGGGGGAGCGGCCCAGCTCCAGGCCGACCTGCTGGACGCCCTGCTCGTTGTAGATGGACACCAGGAAGGCCTGGCTGCCCTTCTTGGGTTTCACAGTGGTCAGGATGGAGAAGTCCTCGGGGAACGCAGACGCTGGGGGAGGGCACGGAGATGAGACGCCCCGGGAAGCCCCTGCGCGCGCCCAGCCACCGCCCTCTGCGGACCAAACAGCCCGACACCCCGGCCACCTCTGCTGCCCGGGCGCCACGCGGCCGTCCACCGCCCCTCTGCCAGCCGTCCACCACCCCTCCGAGGCTCAGCCTGGATGCAAACTCCTCTGAGAAGCTCAGGGGTTCTTGTGGCCGAGGGCCTCCTGCCCGCTCTGGGCCCCGGCCCTCAGTTCCTCCGTGTGTGCCCCAGCCGGCCCCGTGGGGCACCACGAGAGGCGGACTTTCTCATGTCTCCAGGTTGATATACAAAACCGAGAGAAAAACGTCAGAAAACATCGGTCTCTACCCAGGATCCTAGCGGGGGGTGGGGAGAGGCCCTCCAGGCGCCAGCAGAGGCCAAGGGCTGGCCACTGACCATCGCCAGTGGGCCCTCGCTTCTGCTCTTGATGGTGACCAGGGCTGGCCACCCCCTCCCCCAGGGCCTCCCAGGAGAGCTGTCAGTCTGGGATCCCCTCCAAGGGTCAGTCCCATCCAGGGTGACAATGGGCAGCGCGCAGGGACGCCCAGCACAGGAGAGGCTGCTGCTGCGGTCAGCGCCGGCTGTGTGTGGCCCTCAGGGCCCCTGGCCACTGCTGCCTGGCGGGCTGTGCCCACCGCAGGCGGAGCACGATAGCCCCGGGGGCCTCTCTGAACCGCCCCCCTCCCCCGGGACCTGGGGCCATGGGAACTGTGGGTCGGGAAAGGCGGGGCTTGGAGTCAAGCTCCCTGGCCGCCAGGTGCACAGCAGAGGCCAGGCTGAGCCAGGCCAGACGACTCCCGCCTGGGGGGATCTGGCCTCCGCCCTGCTCCCAAGGGCGGGGACCCCAAAGGCATGGCCTTCACTGGGCGGGGCTGACCTGTGGGGCCTCGGCCGCCCCCATGCGTGGGATGCAGGGTTCATGTCTGTTCCGCTCACGGCACAACCTGGCGCCCACACCACAGGCAGCTTTGTCCCCTGCACAGGGTCCACGTGGGTGGGGGTACAGGTTACTGCCCAGCCAGTCAGGGCTGTGAGCAGGGAACCAAGCCAGGCAAAGCTCACAAAGGTCCACCCAGTCCCATGCTGGGCGCCCACCAGGACCCAGATCCCGACACCGGCTTGGGAGGCTTCTCACGGTCCTCCGGGCAGGGGCGCCCCTTGGACCAGGCTCCACCGGGTCTGGGGCCCACACCGCCCTTCCTCTGCCACCACGCGGCCGGCAGGGACCTCCAGTGCCTGTGGACACTGCGCACCCTGGGAGACGGCAGGCGCTGGCTGTCAGAGGACCCCTCCCCCGGCGGCGCGGGGCCCCACGGGCCATAGAGAAGCACGTCCCAGGCAGAGAGCAAACTGCCCTGGCGGACCCTACCCCGCGGGGACCCTCAAGTCAGCAGGGGCAGAGGGGACTCGCAGCCCAAAGCAGGTGGGGGCTGGGAGGCCGAGGGGCTGAGGGTCGGTGCCTCCTCACTGGTGAGCTGGAATCCGCGAGCCAGAGCCAGAAGCGGGGAGCCAGGGTGACCCCGGTGCCCAAGGGGGGCTCGGTAGGAGGCCTGGGCCGTGGGGGGCCAGGCTGGGGAGACACACCCCCAACCACACGGGCTCCCAGGAGGCTGAGGGAGGGGCTGGGTGTGCCGGAGAGAGGTCTCTGGTGTGTGTGTGGGGGGAGCACACGGGATCCCGGGCACCGCGGGGCTCCTCCTGGGCCACGGCTCACAGCCCTGGGCTCCCGGTCCCCATCTCAGAGATCGAAGGGAGCCGCCCACGGCCCACGGCCCACGGCGGGTGAACAGCTGGGCAATTGCTGGCTTCACTGGCGCGGGGCCGGGTGAGCCAGGGCGTGGGGGTGGGGCTGGGGCCCTACTGTCTTGCAGCCACCCCACAGGGCGCCTGGACACTGCATCTCGCAGCTCCGGGGTCATCGTCAGGAGCGGGGGCCGGCGCTGTCAATCGGTTCTCGTGGTCTCACAGGGGCCAGGCTGCTGGCTGCAGGCGGCCGGCGGCCGACACCCCGCACCCCGAGTCCCACGACCCTGAGGTTTCTCTTAGCTTTGCGCCCCCGGCGGCTTTGCCCACCTGCCATCTGCACTTGGGGCTGGCCCGTCCACTGCGGGAGGGTCACGCATGGAGGGGACGGTGACAACTCTCCCGGGAAGGCCGTCCTTGGGAACCAGGCCCGCCTCTGCCCCTCCCAGCTCGGCTCCGACCCCTGGCCCAGGCCACCCGCCGGCGTGGCAGCCGGCGCCTCTTACCGGGGTACAGCTGCTTGGTGGGCGCGCTGAGCTGCGCATCCTTGGTGACTCGGTAGGCCACGTCCGGGCCCGCGGCGGAGCGGCGCGTGGCACAGAAGCCCGTGGTCTTGGTGACGCCATCAGGCAAGTTGTGAAAATCGAGAACCTTCAGGAGATCCGCGGGCTGAGCTGCAAGGACAGAGGGTGGGGTTAGCACATCTGTGGCTCCCGGGGACGGGGCCTAGAAACCCCCACCCGGCCACTGCTGCCACCACCCACCACCACGGTGAGGAATGCCTGAGTCTCTGCAGAGGCCTGGCCGGTGCGAACGGAGCGCAGGCGGCCCCTCCCACCCCTGCCAGCAGCCGTCCCCAGGGCAGACCTTGCCCACGCCCCTCCACGGCGGTCATTTTCTTATCTACCCCTGCGTGGCTCTCGTGCACCCCAACCCTCAAGGGGCAGCAGCGACGCAACCCCAGGCTCCCAGGCGGCTCTGGCAACCCCGGACACAGTTGAAGGCGGCGGAGACCCGGCCACAGAGAACCGCGTGTGCAGAGCACGCCGCGCCGTGGGGACTGTGCACCCCTCCCGCGAGCAGCTGGCCCCAGCCCCTCACTGCCCCAGAACACCCACAGGTGACAGCCACACCCTGGGGAAGCCGAAGGGCGAGGGAGGAACAGGTGTCCCTGCGTCCCTTCTGGAAGGTTCCTGCCCTCCGTCCAGGGCAAGCGCAGGGGGCCCGAGGGCTGGGGAGAAGCCGCGGTGGTCCCTGGACAGCTCAGCAGCTGCCCCCAGCACAAGGCGGCCGCCCTCTGCCCACGCCTCCGCCGCTTACATCTCAAAGACCCCAGCCGCCCAGCCGGTACCCACCGAGGGGCCTGGACCTGGACAACAGGGCCCGGCCCAGGTCACCACAAACAGTCTCCCTGGGAGACTCAAACATGGCAGCACAATGACAGAGCAAGTGTCCTGGGGCCACTCGAGGCACAGGCCCACCCTGTCCCCAAGACGGGGCCAGGCCAATGAAGCCCCATCTGGCACCAAGCACAGATGGGGAACCCGGAGCTGCACAAAGCTGGCCGTGTCCTGGGGACCGGAGAGAGAGCGTCCAGGGAGACGGACCCTGGCCATGCCGCCCGGGCACCTGGATCAAGCCGCGCCTGAGGACACATTCCGTGCATCCAGCCAGTGTCCTTTCTCCCCAGCACCCGTTCTGGGCCGAGGCAGGCTCGTCCCTGGCCTCTCGGGCCTCCTTTACCACACGGGTCACCAGCTCACCGCAAGCCGGGCCTCGCTCCGGGGGGAATTCCTACGCTTTCGGAAGGGCAGGTCTGTGCGTGAGGGAGAGCCATGGGTGCTGCCTCCTCCCAGCCGGCTGCTGCCCCGGCAGCCTCGGTGCTGTGGTCAGGGGCGGGGGCCCATGGCGGCCACACAGCCTTGCTGTTTGTCCAGGCGAGCCCCTAACCAGAGGACAGACTGGGTGGGCAGCGGGCGCAGCAGCAGGTGCGGGTGAGGAGGGGCGGGAAGAGAGGACGGCACCGGCCCAGCTGCCGGAGGGGACCAGGAGAGCAGGGTCAAGGCTGCTCTCTCGTGCCTGTCCCGGCGCCCCCGAGGCGAGGAGCCGCGTCCCCCGGGGCCGGCAGCACCCAGGCCCCTGCCTCCAGCTGAGTCAGAAACACGGGGGCGGGGGTTTCTCTCTTCTGCACAGAAACCAGTGCAAAGTGGGGGGGGGGCACACAGGGACCCTTGGCCTTAGAGAACCCCTGCCCCCAGATCCCGCCCACATACAGGGCCCAGGTCGGCCCCTCCGGCAGCTCAGTGCCGGGGACAGAGCCCTGGCCGGGCTACCGTCCCCGAGTACAGCTTCCAGGCCCGGTCTGGACGCAGTGTGGGAAGAGGCGACAGTGCACCTGCCGAGATGACACAGCGCCGAGCCCGGGCCCTCAGAAGTGGCTTCCGGAGCCGGGCGCGGCTGCGGGCAGGGGACGAGGCCACCACCTGGGCTTGCTGGACGCAGCCCGCAGGCCGCCTGGTTTCTCCATCACAGGCGGAGGGCTGCGCGCCAGCTGTCTCCCCGGCGTGTGTTCCCGGGCCTCTGCAACGCGCTAAGGCCACAGCACCGTTCCCAGGCCCGGTGCCACCCATCGCCGGCCAGGGCCCTCCCGCGCCAGAGCTAAGAAAAGCCACAGCTTGTAACAAGGTGTGGGGCGGGGCTGGCAGAGTCCGGGCGTCCCTCCCTGCCCAGCCTGGCACCCTCCCTCCGGCTGCTGCGTCCCCGCCTCCATCTAAGCGCGGGCGCTGGGGACGTGTGGACGTGGGTCTGAGGCCAGCGTCGCCCCCAGGAGGCAGGCGCTGCTCAGCGGGTAAGGGCAGCGGGAGAAGCAGCAGGAACCAGCAGCCGCCCACCCACCTCGGAGCTGCCGTGGCTGGGTTCTGGGGCCTGGCTAGGTTCTGGGGGCTTGGCTGGGTTCTGGGGCCTGGCTGGGTCCTGGGGCCTGGCTGGATTCTGGGGGCCGTGGCTGGGTTCTGGGGGCCTGGCTGGGTCCTGGGGCCTGGCTGGATTCTGGGGGCCGTGGCTGGGTTCTGGGGGCCTGGCTGGGTCCTGGGGCCTGGCTGGATTCTGGGGGCCGTGGCTGGGTTCTGGGGGCCTGGCTGGGTTCTGGGGCCTGGCTGGGTCCTGGGGCCTGGCTGGGTTCTGGAGCCGTGTACCACAGAAGCAGCATGGAGGGAAATAGAACATGAGCCTCTGCACATGGGGGGCTCACCCCGAGGGGAGGGTTAAGAGGTGAGTAAGAGGATGGACGGATGGCTGAACAGGCGAAAGGACAGGTGGACTGATAAGTTGGCAGGTAGATGAGTGGGTGGGCAGCCGGCGGATGGGTATGTGGGAGAATAGGAGGATGGATGGAGGGACAGTTGGGTGGGTAAATGGGGGGTGAGTTGACGGGTGGATGGATGGATGGACAGGTGGACTGACAGATACGTAGGCTGATGGGTAGATGAGTGGCTGGGTGGGAGGATGGGGAGATGGAAGACAGATGGGTGCAAGGAGGGAGGGGTGGGTAGATGGGTGCACAGGCGGGGGATGGCTGGCTGGGTGGGTGCACAGGCGGGGGATGGCTGGCTGGCTGGCTGGGTGCACAGGCGGGGGATGGCTGGCTGGCTGGGTGCACAGGCGGGGGATGGCTGGCTGGGTGGGTGGGTGCACAGGCGGGGGATGGCTGGCTGGCTGGGTGGGGGAACAAGCAGAGGAATGAATCAATTATGAGCAAATGAAGAGGTGGATGCTGAGCGCAGGAGGCAGAGCTGCCAGCGGCAGATCCTAGCCCCGGCTGGCTACGTGCAGGTCTTACCGTCCTGTCTCCACTAACCGCCCAGGAGGGCCTCCCGGCGCCAGTGCCGCTTCCCAAGCGCCCGCAAGCCAGTGTCCTGTGCTGGAGCCGCTCACACGCGTGCTGGCGGCCGCGGTGGGGGAAGCCAGCCCACCACGCCCCTCCCCCGTCACCAGGCCGCTCGGTGCACCTCCCAGAGCGGGTCTGGCCCCTTCACCGCGCTGTGTCTCTGGCGGGCAGGGCCAGCGTCGCTAACAGACGCCGTGTCCCCCACGACGGGCCGAGCAGGGGCTGCTCCTCGCTCCCTGGCCGTCCTTCCCGGAGCCAACAAGGGCCACAGCTCCCAGAGGGCATGACCCAGCAGGGGTGGTGGCCCTGGGGGTTTCACCTGGGGCTGAGCCGCCACACCAGCCCCCACCCCCACCCCGGGCACGCAGCCTCAGGCCAGCAGGTGAGAAACCAACAGACACTGTGAGGTCTCAGCGGAATTCTCCACGCCAGCAGCGAGGTTCCACGGAGGGACGGGGGGGGGCTTTCTGCAGAGGGGACCTAGGCCACGTCTCTAAGGACAGAGCAAGTCAAGATGGGAACATAGTCGAGGGCCACCCACGGAACGTTCTGGACGAAACTCTGCCGGCCTCCCGCTGTGCTGTGGTCGCCGCCCTCCAGCGCCTTACTGGTTGGCACACTTCTCTCCCTCGCATTCCTCAGAGCAGAGCATCGCCAAGACACGGAGCCGGCAGAAGCCGGAGCACCCAGCCACCGCCAGCAGGATCTGCGCCCACAGCCTGACCGGGGACGAGATGATGGCTCTCAGGTTCCCCAAAGGCGAGCGACCTCGGCGCACTGGAGGGGCGGGGCGCTGTGCCGGCGCCAGACCCCACGGCACCGGGCCTGCTCACTGCACAGGTGTGAGATGCGCTCTTCCGGGGAGGCCGAGGCTGAGCCGCTGCGCCAGGCGAGCGGGAGGCCCCGAGGACACGGCGCGGCCCGGGGCCCCACCCAGGCCCGGCAGCGGGAGGCCGTGCCGAGGACGGCGGCGCCTGACAACGACAGGGGTCACCCAGCTTCAGAGCAGACCACCCCGTGGGCCCGAGGGTCCCCAGCAAGCAGCTCCGGTCACCGGGGCCGTCTGGCTGCTGTGGGGGCGGCACCCACCCAGCAGTGCCTACTGAGCCCCCACGGGTGTCGAGCTCCACGCCATCCCCGAGCTGGCGCTCGGCACCCCAGGGTCAGGAGCATGGCCCGGCCCTGCTGAGCCGAGCCAGGCACGTGGGCCTCTCGCGTGCCCCCGGTCGGGTTTCGGGACTCAGAAGGCAACGGAGAAGCATCTCGCTCTGTGCTGGACCGCTCAGCGCAGCAGGCGCTGGGACACAGCTGAAGACCAGGGCACTCCCGGGGAAGCCCCGAACCGCACCTGGCGTTAGTAGCAGCAACCGGGCCGGACCTGGGCTCCTCCCTCCCTCCCCTCCCCTCCCGTCAGACTCGCCCGGTGCAAAGCAGCATCCAAGAGGCGTCAGCGACGAAGTCCGAGGAGAGCCAGAGGCCCCGGGCACGGGAGGGGCTCCCCTGCGCTGAAGGGCTCCCCCTGCGCTGAAGGGCTCCCCTGCGCTGAAGGGCTCCCCCTGCGCTGAAGGGCTCCCCTGCGCTGAGGGGCTCCCCTCCGCTGAAGGGCTCCCCTGCGCTGAAGGGCTCCCCTGCGCTGAAGGGCTCCCCCTCCGCTGAAGGGCTCCCCTCCGCTGAAGGGCTCCCCCCTGCGCTGAAGGGCTCCCCCTCCGCTGAAGGGCTCCCCCCTCCGCTGAAGGGCTCCCCCCTGCGCTGAAGGGCTCCCCCTGCGCTGAAGGGCTCCCCTGCGCTGAAGGGCTCCCCCCTGCGCTGAAGGGCTCCCCCTGCGCTGAAGGGCTCCCCCTCCGCTGAAGGGCTCCCCCTGCGCTGAAGGGCTCCCCCCTCCGCTGTCCCCACTTCCTCTGCCTCATGCATCAGGCCCAGGGGCGCTCCCAGGCACCTGCTGCTCCGGGGCCGGCCGCCTCCTCCAGGGAAGGGACCAGACTCACCACTGGCACACGGCGGGAGACGAGGGCCCAGAGTGGTCGCTCAGAACAGCGCTCGAAGACAGGAAAGCGGGAACGAGCAGGCCGCTCCCATGCAAACGGGGACCCCCGCCGGCCACCCAGTGCCCCAGACGGCCACCCAGTGCCCCCGCCGGCCAAGGACACACAAGGGGGCATGCATGGGCTCTGCGGCCCTGCGGCAGCTCCGCTGGGCCGTGCACAGAGACCCAGACCTTCCCCACCCGGGCTGAATCCCACAGAACGACGCGGGTCCCGCAAACCCGTCCCAACCGCTGGCGGAGCCCCTCGGCCTGGCCCTGCCCGGGTCACCACGGGCGGACTGGGAACTCCATCTACAGCAGGCCGCCTTCTAGGCTGATGGTTCTGCATGACCCACGGGCGACGCTGAGAGGTCCAAAGTACGCTGGGTGGAGAGAAAGGTTCGCGCCCTTGGGTTAAATCCGCGAAGCTGCGCCCGTGAGATGGGTGCAGGAGCTGGCCAGGAAGCGGCCGAGGCAGACGGCCAGGCCGGGAAAGACGGCCACGGCAGAGCGACGAAGCATGATCGTGTCCTCGTGGAACACAGGCAGGAAGCCAACCAAAGCGACAAACGGTGTGTCCACAGAGGGCGTGGCGGCCCTCTGCCTGCTCGCCAGTGTCCGCTCGGGAAAAGCTGCCACGTGGGGGCCGGCGCTGGGGCGTAGCCGGCAAAGCCCCCGCCCGCGCCGCCGGCATCCCACATGGGCACTGGCTCAAGTCCCGGCTGCTCCACTTCTGGTCCAGCTCCCTGCTGTGGCCTGGGAGGCAGCAGAAGACGGTCCAAGGGCTTGGGCCTGCCCGGTGGAGCTCCTGGCTCCTGGCTTTGTGCTGGCCACTGCGGCCACCTGGGGAGTGAACCAGCAGGTGGAAGCTCTCTCTCGCTCGTTCTCGCTCTCTCTCGCTCGCTCTCGCTCTCTCTCTGCAAGTCTGACTTCCAAATACACAATTTTTTTTTTTTAAAAAAAGCTGCCCAAGTATAAACCCAAGTAACTCCTGCCCCATTCTATGAAAATACAGAGAACAACTGACGTGCAGGCCTTTCAGTAGCCCACCAGGTGCGAAGTCTGCCCTCCCCTTTGGCCCAGGTGGGCTCTGTGACTTCGCGGCCAACAGGACGTGCTGGAGGGGACACCGAGCTGGTGGCAGCGATGTGGCTGTGTCTCGGAGCCCAGCCCCACAGTCGTGGGGAACCCACACAGAGAAAACTGAGGACTGCAGCCAGCGGCCAGGACCAAGTGCCAACTGGGAAAGGAGCCCCCGACCCCACGGACCCCACGGGAGCGGACGGAGCCCACCCCCAACGAGCAGAGGAAGAGGCGGCTTCGTCTGCAGGCGCCGGGCACTGCCCGAGCCAGGAGCAGATGAGCGGGGACGTACGCGCGACACAGACCCGCAGCTGAAAGTCAGGGCGGCAGACGGGGACAGTTCGCCGCCGCCAGCACCACACACAGGCCTGGAGGCCCCGCCGCCCAGCCAACCAGGAACCCTGGTCTACGCATCAAATCCCGGGTCAGCCCCCGAGGGGACGGTTTGACACCCCCCCACACCCCCGCACCTGCCGCCCCTCCCCTTCCCGGCTGAGCTGCACTCCCGCCCGGAGGCACCGCGGTGGGCACAGCGGGGGCTGTCGGGGCTCCAGGCTCTGTGCCCACAATGCAGTGGCGCTGGGGTCCCCGCACCCGCCGTGTCCATCAGCTTCCACTTCTCCTGAGTGAACGCCTAGAAGCAGAACTGCTGTGTCCCGGGGCGAGTCGGGGGTTAATTTTACAAAACGCTGCTTTCCCAAGAGGCTGCCCGACCAGCACCCTGTGCCCCTGTCCCCCGCCTCGCCCGCCAGCGCGCAGGCGTGCAACGCTGTCACTGTATGGTTTTAATTTTTAGTTCTCGGATGACCTAAGCAGCTAAGCATCTCTTCAGAGGCACAGCGGCCGCCCGCCGATCCCTTGAACCAATGTGGGCGTCTTCTGCAGTTAGGCTAACCGTGTCTCCTAACTCTAAGGCCCTTACTAGGGGAGTGCTTTGCAAACGTTGTATCCCAACCTCACCACCTCTCTGGTCTCTCCACGGCGCCCTCTGAAGAGCGCCAAGTTCCAGGCAGGAGGTCTGGCTCAGCCTTTGCACCCTGCACAGCTCGGCTGCTCCGTGTCCTGAGAAATCTCCCCCATTCGGGTCAAGAAAGATGCCCATGTCCACTATTTTATAATTCTACATATTACACTCGGATCCACGATCCATCTTCAATTTCAAGGATTTATTAATTTGAGAGGTAGAGGCAGAGAGAGAGAGAGAGAGAGAGAGAGAGAGAGAGAGTCTTCCATCCTCTGGTTCACTCCCCAGATGGCCACAGTGGCTGGAGCTGCACCGATCCAAAGCCAGGAGCTTCTTCCAGGTCTCCCACGTGGGTGCAGGGGCCCAAGCACTCGGGCCGTCTACCACTGCTTTCCCAGGCCACAGCAGAGAGCTGGATCGGAAGTGGAGCAGCCGGGACTCGAACCGGCGCCTGTATGGGATGCCGGCACTGCAGGTGGCAGCTTTACCGGCTAGGCCACAGCACCCCCCCCCCTTCATAAGGACGGGCACAGGCCAGGCCAGGATGTTCACGTTAGGAACTGATTCGGCCGTCGAAACCCACTCAGCGGCTGCAATTCCTTTTCAGTTTCTTCCCCGCGCTCTCGGGTCGCTGGTGGCCAGAGACGGCGTTTACAGAAAATTAGCAGAATCTGTGTCAGCCAACGTCCACCGTGCAATGGCATCGGTGCAGGCACGGTCTCTGCACGGCCCGGGACTGCACGGCAGGTGCCGGCACTGTCACACAGCAGCAGGTTACGTGCCACCTGCAGGGCCAGCATCCCATACGGGCGCCAGTTCGAGCCCCGGCTCCACTTCCAGTCCTGCTCTCTGCTAATGCACCTGGGAAAGCAGTGGAAGATGGCCCAAGTGCCTGGGCCCCTGCACCCGCGTGGGAGACCTGGAGGAAGCTCCCGGCTCCTGGCTTCGGCCTGGCCCAGCCTTGGCTGTCTGACCATCTGGGGAGTGAACCAGGGGATGGAAGACCCCTCTCTCCCTGTCTGTCTGTAGCTCTGCCTCTCAAATAAATAAAATCTTCACAGGGAAAAGAAGAAGGGGAACACAGCGTGTGAGGTCACACAGGTGACTGCCACAGAGACACTGTCAGGGAGGCTCTGCCCGTGGCCGCACCTGCTCAGGCAGGCCCTTGAAGGGGAAGCGGCCGGAGGGCTGGGAACAAGGGCAGCACCGAGACTCCCCGCGCCGGACGGGCCCAGCCAGCAACAGCTGCTTCTGGAGCAGCAGCAGAGACTCCGAGCCCGCGGCAAACGCCCTGGAACCCGTGGGCCCCCGGCCTCCCGCGGCCGCGCCAGACCTGCCTCACGCGTCAAGGCCACGGGCACAGCTGCCTCCTCTCCCCACCCGTGCACCCCTTCCTCGGCCGAGCACGCAGCTGAGCTCCCTCCCGCGAGCCGGCCACTCCAGCCCCACGGCCCCTCCGGGCGCGGCATCTCGCTCTGATGGTGCTGAGGTCGGCAGTCGCAGGGAGGGCCCGCTGACGTCAGCACTGCCGGGGCCGGGGCTGTGCAGCCACTCCTGGTCTCAGAGGGGCTCTGGCGCAGAGCGCGGGAGTCTGTGTTGATCATAAACCCCCAAAACACCAAGTGGTGTGGTAGGGGCAGCTCAGCGGGCCAGAGAGGGGCTGGACGGATGGATGATGGCTGGGTGGACAGATGGACAGGTGGGTGGACGGGTGGGGGTGGATGCATGGATGATGGCTGGGTGGATGGACAGGTGGGTGGACGGGTGGGGGTGGGTGCATGGATGATGGCTGGGTGGACAGATGGACAGGTGGGTGGACGGGTGGGGGTGGGTGCATGGATGATGGCTGGGTGGATGGGCAGGTGGGTGGACGGGAGGGCGGGAGGATGGGTGGGTGGTGAGTGGCTGGTAAGCGCAGTGGCACACCTTCACTAATGTAAATGGAGTCAGACACCCAGCGCCTCACTCCTCGCTCCTCTCCCCTCCTGCTGCCCCAACTCACGCTGGGCCCCGGCCGAGCTAAACCCGTCGCTCAAAGACCAAGGGCCCGGACGTCGAGGCCGCGACTCCTTCTGCCCGAGCCCCGAACCCTCCGCCCGCCCCAGCCCCAGCCCTGACGACCCCCGCCCGGCTGCAGGTCCTCAGCCTGGCCGGCGTCACCTCTGCAGCCTCACTTGGTGGTCTCCCTCTCAGGTGCAAGCTTGGCGTGGCGAGCGGCTGGCCAGCGAGACCTAGACAACGCAGCTGCACTCGGGCCAGCCGACAGACTCACACGGAACCCGCCCGCCGTCCAGCCCAGCACGACATGGGACCCCCAGGCAGGCACCAGTGCATCCCTCCCCCTCCGGCATCCGGTGCCACGATTCCCCTGCTGGGGGCGCACCGCGGGCCAGGAGTAGCTGGGGTTTGGGACAGAAATTCATGATCTGCACGGGCCGGGTGGAAGCAAGACACCAGGGTCCCCGGCCAGGCAGGGGTCACGCCCCAGCCCTCGCTGCCTGTGCCTGGGCGCGCCCAGGTGATGGACCTGAGACCCACGCCTGGGCTCAGGTTCCAGGAGGTGGACAGCCGTCTGCTTCTGGCTCCCCGGGTCCACCCGCGGGCTATCCGGGGGAAAGACAGAGGGCAGAGGGACCAGCCCAACCGTGTGTCCCGAGGATGAGCCCCTGGGTGAGGGATGTAGCAGCCTCCACCTCCTCACCTGTAAAATGGGCACAAGGTGGCCACAGAGGACAAGGTCGGCTCTGAAAACCTCCAGGTGCGGGACCTGTTCCCAGGGCTCCCTGAAGAACACCAGCCACCAGCAACCCAGCCCCCACCGTGTCCGCCTGGCTCCCTCTGAATTTTTATTCTTTAAGAGCAGAATCTTGCTCAGCTGAGCTAAGTCTTTTCAGACCAAAGCTGGCGAGCTGGCCAGCGTCCCAGAGCGGCCACCGCACAGCCCCCAGGCTCTCCCCCGCCCTCCTTGCGACCACACACCGGCCCCTTCCCAGGGAGCCATGGGCGGGGACCACATCCCCTACACACAGCTGCCCGCTGCAGAGAAAGCCCCGGGTGCCCCACAGTCCACGGCCTCACGGCCCAGCTGCAAGAGTCTCCCTTCACCAGAGGGGGCGCCCCAGACCCGGAGGGGGCACGCTGCCGCCGCCTCTCCATGGGCACTGGGGTGGGCCAGGCTTGCCGTCCACGACACACACAGGAGTGCACGGGCAGACTGGAGGGCGCGTGCGTGTCGGGGGCCTGTGGGGTCGCGCTGCGGCCGCTCCTGCATTCTCTGCTGTGGCTCATCTTCCCACGCATGTAGAAGTTGCCTGGGTTTTCCGTCCGGAGCGTTTCTTAGTGATCTGCAGCTGCTCTTTGCCTAGGACGGCCCTCCAGCCCCTTTCCTCTGGTGCCGGAGCCTGGCTTCCTGGCAGTCACACGGAAAGCCGGGGGGGGTCTCACAGAGCTAACACGGTTCTGTACTCCTCGGGTTTATGTGAAGGAGGGCACCTGTGCGCCCCCAGCCCCTCCCCAAGGGCAGCCCTGAAGGACTCCGGCGCCCCCTGCTGGGAGGCAGCTGTGGTAACGCCCACCTTGGCTAAGGACGTGGGAAGTGTAAGGTCACGGTGTTCAGACCCCAAGGAAGTGCCCTGCAGAATGGGAGCTGGGTGGGGCCTGGGGCCTGGCACCGGGCAGCCACCACCCTCAGGTTCCCTCCGTCTAAGGATGGTGGGGGATCCTCCTGCATGTCTAAGATACATCTTAGAGGGGAGGAACCTCACACAAGAGGCCTGTGTGCCCCACCCCTCCCCCACACCGCCTCCTCCCCACCCCTGCCCAGGCAGCTGCCAGCCCGGCCCCTCTGGGCCGTCCCAGTCCCGTGTGCAGACACAGGAGGCAACGTGGAGGGGGTGCGCGCCAGACGGGGGGGCAGCCTGGTCCTGGCTCTGCCTACGCCAATGGTCAGGCTGACCTCGCAGCCCCAGAGGCCCCTGCTGGGCAGCCCGGAGACCTGGGGTTAAGGAGCAGCTCCTGCGGGGCCACCAAGCACTGACTTTCTCTCCGGGGCCCAATCGGAAGCTGCTCAAGGCAGGGCTAGGTCGGCTTCCCTGGGCTCCAAGCGCACACAGTAGGTGGTCAGGAAACACAAAGCTACGTTTTAGCACTCGGCTGAGCGCAGCACAAGGCCTCTGGCACGGAAGCCACGGCTGCGGTCGATTCCAATCAAGAGGCGCTCACGGGGCAGGCCGGACGCGCTCGCGGGGCCCAGGCATCCGGGCAGCTCCGGAGGGGAGTGTCACGGCACAGACCCCACGGCGCGGTGGAAGTGAGGCGCAGGGACTCCGAGCGGGCCGTGCCCCTGTGTCCACCCACCCCTGCCCGGCGTGGCCACTGCCCACCTTGCCCACAGAGCAGAGCCGTGGATGTGGATACGGCGGCAAGATCGGGGAGAGACCCAGCAGGTGCAGAGCCGCGGGCACAGGAGCGCGAGGCCCCACCGAGAGCTTCTCCCACCCTCGCTCGCTTCCGCCCTCAGATCCCGGCCCCCACGGAGGGCACCACGTCCCCGTGGGACAGGTCCAGACTCGCTGGGCAGAGGGCACCGGCAGCCAGGGCACTGGGAGGGGCTTCGGGGCTGCCCGGGCCACAAGCAAAGACAGCGTGCGGAGGAAGGAGGCCGTGGGACTGGGCAGAAAACCAGCTGAGCCCGGCCGAGAAAAACGTGCCCGCTGTTGGCCTGGCATCCGCAGGGAGGGGCTGCCCGGGACACAGGGGCCGCGGGATGCCGGGGCTGCCCACGGCCCCCAGCTAGGCTCGGCTGCTGCAGCAGGCAGATCAGCGAACATCTCCCCGAGAGGCTGGGAAGAGAGCCCAGCACGCCCTCCAGGGGCCTGGTTCTCCTTTTTCCATTTGGACGAGCAAAGGAGCAGGCGTCAGAGTTCATGGAAAAGACAGGCCTGGAGCCCGGCACTTTCACTGGGCCGAAATCCCAGCCCGGGAGGGCAGCAGAGCCCGCCCGCCTCAGCGCACGCAGCCCCGCCTCCGCCCCGGCGGGAGGCAGCTCTGAGCGCGGGGCGGAGCCATTAGGACGCCAGCACCCGCGTCTGTGTCAGGCAGGGTCCTGGAGACGCCAAGGACGGCGCGGCATCTACGGATGGGGTAAGACGGCGGATCCCGGAACGAAAGGGACTGGGGCTGGGAGGACCCGCAGGGGCGCCTCCGGACAGGTGCAGCGGAGGGGGCAGGGCAGGAGCTGGGCGGGCCCGGGGGCACCGGGGCCAGGACCTCAGCTGTGCTGCTTGCTGGCCGTGCTGACCCCACAGGGCTGCTGGGCAGGGGCGGAAGCACAGGCAGGAAGCACCCAGGACGCACTCTTGACACCTGTCAGTCACGGCTGAGGGGCCAACCAGAGGCTGCAGAAAGACAGGGTGGAGAGACAGTGCCATGCACGGAGACTTGCCATGGCGTGGAGAGACAATGCCACGCACAGAGACCCACCATGGGGGGGGGCAGTGCCACACAGAGACCCACCACGGGGGGGAGACAGTGCCACACAGAGACCCACCACGGGGGAGGGGGCAGTGCCACACAGAGACCCACCACGGGGGGGGCAGTGCCACACAGAGAGACCAGTCATGGGGGGGGGGGGTCCCTCGGAGAGCTGAGACGGCTCACACTGCTCCCCCGCCAGGGTCGGGTCAGTATCAGACCCAGGTGACGCAGCGGAATCCTGAGCCCCCAGACTCCAGCCCGGCCAAGACTGCCAGGTGGGCACCCGCCCACTCTCCCTCCCCTGCTCACCTGACCACACTGCTGGGGGGGGGGGCCTCTCCAGACTGTCCCAGGCCACCACCCAGCACCTGCCGACCTCCCCCAGAGCAGCCTGGTGGCCGTGGGTGGGGGTCCCCAGACGTCCTGACATCTGCCCACCCTACATTCCGAGACCCTCCCCCCAGAGCCACGGAGCACCTCCAGTCCCCCAGCCATGTTTGCTGAGTGCCCCCCACTGCTGCACCTGCCGTGAGGTGTGGGGGACCCAGGAGGTCTAAGCTGTGCCCCTCGACACTCTCACCTCATGCCTAGGAGGCAGGGAGACACCACCGGGCCCATTCTACAGATAAAGAAACCGAGGCACAGAAGACCGACCATGTTTCTGAGATCACACCCGGAGCTGTGGCGCTGGGGCGCAATACCTCCCTTGTCCGCTAGGGGCGCCAGTCTCGGTCTCCTGCAGGACTTGGTTTGTGCAAGGCCTCCATGCCCTGACCATGCCTAGGGCCTCGCTCAGCCACCGTTCACGGAGGACTCTGGCTGCTGAGCTGACCCTCAACCAGAACCAACCAGAACCACCCAGAACCACATGTTGGGACGTCCCGCTCGCTCTGTGTCAAATAGACTGTGGTCCCCTCAGTTCCTGGGGTGTGCATGGGTCTGGGGATGCGGGAGGGGTGGGAGGGCTGCCGGGCGGGTGACGGGGGACCGACCGTTCCCCAGGACCCACGTTTCCCTGACCGTCCATCTGCAGAGGAAACCGAGAGCTGAACCCCTCTGAGCATGGATGGCTCCCGAGTCCGGCCTCGGGCTCTGCGTCTCTCGCTGTGTCCTTCTCGCCTGGACGCTGATGGGTTAAAGCTGGGGGCCATGTCCCGCTCCCACGTCCTGACCCACGCAAGGTTCTGGCTAAGCCACCCAGCCGGACCCCCACCCGGACCCCGCTCGCTGCCGACAGCTGACGGGAAACAGACGTACCTGCCGGGCTCTGGCCCTGCCCCGCCCCCTTCCCCTCCCCCAAGAAACTGGAAAAGGTGATTCAGACCAGAGCCGCTCACCCCTACCCGGCTCAGATAGCTGGGGCCTGGGCTGCTGGAGACAGGAACCAAGGGGCAGAAACCCAGGCCAGAGGAGGGGACAAAGGTCACCAGGCCTCTCCTCCTCCTCTCTCCCTCCCCTCCTGCCAGGATGACAGCTCCACGTGCCCCCATCTCCACCAGGGCCAGAAGTGCAGCTCCCTTCCAGCCCAGGGGTCTCGGGGCCTCCAGGACGCCCCTGCAGCCTCCTGTCCCGGGGGCCCAGGAGCCAGGGGGCGGTCCCCAGCCAGGGGAGCCGGGGGAGCCCCATCATCCTCTCCTCTGCAAATGGCCCAAGGCCGGGAAGGCTGCAGCGGCCCCCGCAGGCTCAGTGTGCCGAGGAGGGGCCCACAGCCCCCCGGGGGACGTGTCACCCACACCCCACACCCCAGCCACCAGCTCGGCGCCCTCTTCGCTAACCATTGAGCTCCACGGCAGCAGGGCGGAGACCCCCGTCTTTCAAGTTCCCCAACCTTGGCGGGCAGGGCCAGGAGCGACACACCCACCCCCGCTAGACAGGCCAGGGGCTCCCCGTGCGGGGGCCTCTCGCCTCCAGTGGGTGCTGCTTCTGCCTGCGTGCCGCACCCGACCCCCGGGCTCAGCTCACCTGCTCCAGCCCCACGCTGGGACTCTGGGCGGCCGAGCTCCTCCACCCCGTGTCCCATCCCGGGGGTTTCCCCTCCTTAAAGAGCCGGCGGGGGGGAACAGGCGCCACCCAAGGACAGAGGCAGGTTTGGTCACCCTGTTCTGCAGCACCGGGCTTTCCCAAAGAGCCCCCCACCACGGGCCTCTGCCCCCAGCCTCCACCCCCACCCGAGAACACGCGGCTGCAAGGCAGGGGCCCTGGAGCCAGGCCGAGGGGTCCCCACTCCGCCTGCCAGCTCCCCCTCCACCACCTCACGGAGCCCCAGCCCCGCCCCGCCGGAGGCTGCACCTGCTCCCTGGGGAGCCCCAGGCAGCCGCAGGCCCAACTGCGGAACCCCAGCACACGGCTGCCGACTCGGGCCCCCCCCGCGACGCTCACTGTGCTCCTGGGCGGCTAAGTCCCGGTGGGGCTGTCCTGAAGAGGCTGCACAGCCCCATAGGGCCCGGAGACCACGTGTCCCTCTCCTGGGCCTCGGCCCTCCCCCCGCACAGCCCGAGTCCCCGCAGCTGGGGAGCTGGGGCCCCTCCCTCCAGGGAACCACAGTGACGGGCAGGTGTCCCGTGTCCCACCCCTCAGGAGCGCCCGCTGGGGGCAGCCTGGCTGAGCAGCGCCAGAGTCCAGCGCCCACACCCTCAGCCCAGCCTGCACCTTCCTGGGCCTAAACAGAAGCTGAAGTGGGGCGCCCCCAGGCTTCCCCCCCCAACCTCTCAAAGGGCCAGCCCCCAGCTGCTCAGCTCCGCGGCACGAGCGCCTGTGTCACCTGCTGACATCACGCACTCAACACGTGTGACAGTAACCACGCGTGAACGCCTCTGGGTCATCACTTCCACGCCCACGTTACAGATGGGGAAACTGAGGCGTGGGGCGGCACTGCTACACGGAGCCCGGGGAATGCACTCACGAGACAGCCCAGCGGCCGGGGCTGTGGAGCCGGGCTGCCCAGACAGCGCCCGGCCAGCGTGGGCCCGTGCCTGCGTCCTGTCAGACTGACGGGTGGGGGCAAGTCTCAGCCCAGAGGCGGTGGCTCCCCGACCCCGTCCCGAGGGAGCTCTGGGTGCCGGGAGAGGCACCGGCAGAGGGAGGGGTGAGTCCGGCTGCGAGCCCTCCCCTTCCCAAGGCAGTGGCTCAGGGCTCAGCTTCAAAACCTTGGGGCGGGGCGGGGCGGGGCGGGGGTGGAGCCAGCTCAGCCACGGCCCATCCCTGCAGAGCCCAAGGGGTGGGGCAGAGCTGTGCTGAGTTTGAGAGGGGGCAGGGCAGCCACTGCCTGGGACCCCCTCACCCCACCCCGACCCCCGCCAGCGCCTGATCCAGGTCTCGGCTCCCTGCTGGTGCGCACCCCGGGAGGCAGCAGACGGCCCAGGAGCTCGGCCCCTGCCACCCACGTGGGAGACCCGGCTGGAGTCCCCACTCCTGCCTTTGGCCTGGCCCAGGCCTGGCCATTGCGGCCATGTGGGGCATGAGCCCATGGACGGTCCCCAGAGAGGAAGGGAGCGATAAAGGCCAGCAGCAAGGGGCCCCCGCCCCCTGCCCCCACCCACGAGGGTTCCTGCAACATGACTCCAGCTTCCCAGACCCACGAGGCCCCCAGCTCGAGGCTGGCCCTCCAGTGGGCCAGCCCCCCACACCCACCGCTGCCTGCCACCCCCCCAGCGGGGGCCTCGCTACACGGCAGGGGACAGCGACACCCAGACGCCCCCGGCCCGGGTTCAGCTATAGCTGGGAGCAGACAGAGAGGGCGCCCCCCCCCAAAACCACGCGCTGCCAGGTGTGGCTTTTGGGATGTATTGGCTTATTTGAAAAGCAGAGAGAGAGACGGAGACAGAGAGAGCTGAAACCTTCCAAGCTCTGGTTCACTCCCCACACAGTCTCAGTGGCCAAGGCTCGGGACAGAAGCCAGGAGCCTGGAGCTTCTTCCGGGTCTCCCACGCGGGTGCAGGGGCCCAAGCACTTGGGCCATCCTCCACTGCCCTTCCAGGCCACAGCAGAGAGCTGGATGGGAAGTGGAGCAGCCGGGACTCGAATCAGTGCTCATATGGATGCCGGCGCTGCAGGCAGCGGCTTTACCCACTGTGCACTGAGGGACACGGACCCCCTGAGCCAGGCCACCCTCGCCTCACCTGGTCGGAGGCCCCTGGGGCCAGTGCATTCAACAGCAGTGACCAGCAGACGATGGCCAGCAACAGGACGGACCAACACACCTGGTGCAGGGGGCGGCACGGGCACCACCCCCAGAGCCAGGGAACAGCACGTGGGAAAGCGCCAGCCCCCCAACACCCCCACCCCACCCTACTCCATCCTGACCGGCCAGGGCCCCTCCAGGGCTGCCAGGTGCCACCATCTGACTGGCCCCGCCACGGGCTTCCTGCTCTCACCGCACGGCACCCGTGGCGTCGGTGGAGGCGTCAGAGCCCCCCACTGCCCGCTGCCCACCTGTGCACCTGCCCAGGTCTTCCGCATCGGAGGCCTCCGAGGGCAGGGGCAGGAGGCGGGGCCACGTCACACCCCGCCCGCTGAGGGACCCCCAGGGCTGGGGCGCAGGCAGGAAGCGGGGGGGGGGGGGGGGAGTGGGCCTCCCCAGGAGAAGGCAGCTCCCTCCCGCAGGCGGCAGAGAGCGGGGCCGGGCCGGGCCAGGGACAGTGCGCTCATGGCGGCCGCGGCCCCCGCAGGGCTGCGTAATTGCATTGAGAAAACTGGGTCAGACTGTGGTTCCGTCTCAGGTCTGAGTCACCACGGCACCGCGGCCGTCCTGGTGACGGGACTCATTAGCGAGCCTGGGAACCTCCCAGAGAGACGGCTGTGCGGAGGGGACGCCGGCAATGCGATGGCTCAGCCCATCCGACAGGGGTGACACCAAGTGACCCCTGTCGCCCACACCGGGCGTCTACCCACGCGGCCCATCACCAGCTCATTCTAGAAACTTCTCTCCGGGGGCCGTTGGAGACGGCAAAGCCAGCCCTTGGCCCAGCCCTCGAACATGTCCTCACACCATGCCAGTGTCAGAGCGGGGCCAGGGGGGTCCACCTCCGGACCCCAAGTCGTCCTTGCAAAGAGGGGGTACTCTGAGGAGGACAGGAGAGTGGCCTGGGCCGCCACAGACCCCCACAGCTGGCCCCGGGACGCAGGAGGGAGGCGCAGGTGTGGCCCTCACAGGGGCTGCCTCGGGGTCCCCGCGGGTCACAACGGGAATAACGGGGTCCCCTCCACACGACACACAGGTCGTGATCCTGACACCCGAAGTCTTCGCCCCTTCCTACCCAGGAAAACGGGGGCCGGAGCTGGGGCAGGGCACAGCTGGCGGGGCGGGGCGGGGCGGGGCCCAGGCGGCCTGGCCTCCTGCTGGCTCAGCGCGTGGCGGGAGGGCCGAGGGCTCAGGAGCCGGGCTCCAAACCTCACCAGGACCCTCTGGAAACGTGCCGACGGCCAACGAGCCGACCGAGCAGGACACCACAGAGGGGGCACAGGAGGCCTCTGAGCAAGGAAGGCCCCTGTCGGGCCGGGGACCCCCCGCACCCCGCCTGCCCCGCGGCAGAGCCCGGAGCCGCACAGGAACACACGCGTGTGCGTGCACGCTCACAGAGGCTCGAACCCCGCAGACACGCGTGCACGTCCCTGACTGCACGTGCACACGCAGTTGCTTCAGCAAGGCCGGCACGTGGCTGCCCCACCCTCCAGCCACGCTCGACGCCCGAGGCCCACACAGGGCTTGGGAGGTGCGGGCACTGCCCCAGCCAGCTGCCTGCCTGCCCGTCTCTCCAGACAGGGCACAGCGATCCGGGGACGTCCCCTCCAAAGCCATCTCCCGCCACGGCTGCCGGAGCCCTGGTCCCCAGCTCGGTGCAGCTGGCTGTCCCCACGCCAGCCCCGCCTCCCGGCCCCGGAAAGCGAACGGCTGCTCCCTGACCCCCACCCCCTCCCCCTCTTGCTCCTCCTCAGCTCCTGGGCGCAGCTGCGTGATGAGGGCCTCCCCAGCCAGGGGCGGCAGCCCAGGGAGCCCAGACATGGCCAGGGATGTCCTGCCAGGAAGGAGGGGCCAGGGCCGAGATTAAAACCAGAGCAGGAAGAGGGCCCTGCCAAGGAGACTCTGGTGCATTCTGCGGCAGCCAGAGAACGAGGAGGAAGGGCGGCCAGCAAATGCCACCTCCTCCAGGAAGCCCCCCAGTGTGCCCAGGGCCGGCCACCCCCTACGCTGTTCTGCCTGATGTCTGGCACAGCCGTAGGGGCCCCAGAGGAAAACCAGGCCTCAGCCACAGACTGTGAGCTCCTGGAGCCAACGCAGAGGCCCCATCTCCATTCGCCTCTGCCTCCTGCCACCCCCAGGCGGGGGTGCAAAGGCCAAAGTCTTCGGGGCTGGCAGGCTGTGCCCATGGCACAGTGGTCCAGCTGGTACTGGTGAGCCTGTGGCCCAGCAGTAAAACAAGGGCCTGAGAGAGAGAGGCTGGACGCTAACACTGGGCTGGCCCTTGAACACCTGGGCCCTTCCAGGGCCAACTGGGCTGCGCCCTGGGGCTGGACCAGAGCTCCGGGGGCCGACCCCAGAGGGGAGCTGACGATCCAGGGTGAGGGGGGAGTCAGAGTGCTCCCCCAGGGCCAGGAGTCAGACCGGCCGGCCAGGGACCCCTGCCGCCTGACCCCTGGCCTCTGTCCCCTAGCTGGCCTGGGTGAGGGTCCAGCAAACTCACTGCCAAGTGTAACTGTCTCCAAGCCACACCCGAAGCCGTGACGACCCGGGGGGAGGGGGGCAGCCTGGGCCCCGCCAACTCCTGGGTGGGTGCAGGTGGCTCGTGTCTGGCCCTCACGGTGCCCGCAGCAGCCCTGTCTCTGTCGTTACCCTGGGGGGGGAGTCTTCCCCACAAAGCCTGCACCCTGGGGAGAGGGGACGGTGGGGGCAGTGCAGGGAGGAGGCGGAGCGGGACCGGGCGAAGGGTGCGGCCATGGAGCAAGCTCTGAAGTGTCTGAGGGGTGGGGCGACCGGGCAGGCTCCGGCCAGCGCCCCGGGGCCACAGCAGCGGCCATGAGCACCAGGAAGGCACGCTGGCTGGGGCTTTGCTGGGTGTCCACGGCCCCCCGGGGCAACGGCCACAAGCCCCGCCCCGCGGCCACGGCCACATGGGCCAGATGGGGGGAGGGCAGGAGCGAACTTGGCTGCGGAGGCCGGGCTTTCTTGGGGGGCGGGGGACAGAAACGCTGCTCGGCGGCCAACTGGACGGAGTCAGAGTTAACCATTTGGTACCTGTCGAGTCGCACAGGACTTGGCCCGCTCTCCCCACCAACCGCAGCCAGGAGTCACCACGTGGCTGGAGGCCGCCAATGGCCTGCCCAGGAGATGACCTCAATTTCCAAATATTGGGGTCATGTTTCATTTCCCATCCTCTGAACAGCCCCCAGTGCAGCCTAACTCTTCCCTCCTTCACACACTTGGCCACGAGGAAGGCAGGAAGAGCTGTTCTCGGAGAGAGAGCTCGGAAAACATCTGGCGAGTCCCAAGATGGAGCAGGGAGCGGAGCCCACAGCCTGCGCCTCTCCCGCCGCCTCCTTCCGCGTGTCCAGCGGACAGCGCCCGGCCACGCACCACACAGCCACGCACCACACAGCGGCGGGTCCCGCCCTAGGGGTGGGGAGCAGCTCCTCCCAGGCGCCCCCCCCCCAGCCCCCAGCTGGGAATCAGAGCCTGGGGCAGGGGTGGGGCTGGTGCACAGGGCACCAGCACGCCCCGCCCAACCTCGAGGGCTCGGTCCCCAGGGGCGCCCTCCCAAGTAGCTGGGGGAAGCCCAAGACAATGCTGGGTCCCCGGCCCACCCCCACCCCCAAACACTGCTTTTCTGGGGGTGTCTACTGTCCCCGTGTCCAACTGACACCTCAGGAAACACACTTCGGCCACTTAGCCCGGGGCCAGGCAGCCCAGACACAGGACCCTGGGGCTTAGGAGCTGGCGAAGCTCCGGGCGCCCACAGCCCCCACCCCTGACTGCCACCCCGCGCTCTCAGGGTGCCAGGAAAGGGCCAAGGGCCTCTTCCCACTCGCGCTCCAAAGCCAAGGCCCGGGGAAGCAACCTCTGGCCCCAGCGCAACGGGCAGTGCAGCGGTCCCGCCCGGGAGCCCGCCGGCCACCCCTCTGCTGCCCCTGTCCCTGCTCCTCGGGACTTCAGGGCTCCAGGCTCTGACCCCAAGGTCTGTGCAGGGCACCTCGGGGACGCCCTCCCGCAGGCCCCCGTGGGTCAGAGCAGGGGCTGCAGGAAGCCACGCAAGGACGAGTCCTCCCGGGGCCCTCCCCGCCCAGGCGGGCTCCTTCCTTGTAAGGGCTGGCGTCTGGCAGGAGGAATCTCACACGTGGACACCAGCGGACCCGCCCACAGCCCAGACCTCCCCTCCAGGCACCCTCTCTGGGCAGGGGACCCAGGAAAGCTGCCCTCCAGGGCGGTCAGCCAGAAGGCATGGCTTTGGTTTAAACGCTGCCCCCCCCCCCAGTGCCCCAAGGATCCCAGGACTAATGGAAGCCTGAGGGGGCATGGGGGGGGGGCGGGCGCAGCGCTGGGGAGGGAGGGGGAGATGGGGCGGGGCTGGGGGGAGAATCCGGCTCCTGGGATTCCCCCCACCAAGGCGTCCTGGCCCGCGTCAACTCTAGGGGGCGACCCTCCCAGGCTTTCAGAGGAAGTCGCGCCGCAGGGTGCGCTGTGGGACAGAGCGCGCCGCTTAGCACAAAAGTTTGGCAGAATCCCGGACAGCCCCTGCGGCTGACCCAACCCCGCGCCTGTCCCTGGGCCCCGACCACAACCCCGCCCGTTTGGGGAGGGGGCGGCAGCGGGGACTGCGCGGGCCTCGCGCTCTCCGTGGGCCCCCGACGAACGGCGCCCTGCACACCACAGGCCAGTCCGGGCGGGGAAGCCGTGCAGGCGCCCGCGGGGGTGACAGCGGCGCCGCGCCCCGCGCCCGGAGCGCCCTTACCTGCGCGGCTCGGAGGCGGCGCCCAGGGCAGCAGCAGCAGCAGCGGCAGCAGCGGGGTGCCCGGGCGGAGCCGGCTGCGCGCTTTCCAGCGAGTGTGGGCGTCCATGCCGGCGGGGCGCGGGGCCGGGGCGCACGGGGACGCTCGGGGGCGCGGGGCGCGGCCCGGGCAGCGGACTCGGCGGGGGGCGCCCGGCTTCAGGAGGGCATAGGGAGCCCGGCGCCGGCCCACTCGCCTTTGTGGCGCTGCTTCGTCGGGGAGGGGGCGGCCGGCGCGCTCGCCCACGGGCGGGAGGGCTCGACGGTGGCCCTAGGCGCGGCCGCGACCAGCTCGGCTCGCTCGCCCTGGCCGCCTCGTCCTCCGCCTCCTCCTCCTGCCCCTCTCCCGACTCCCTCTGGCCTCCTCCGAGCCGCCGCCGCCGCCGCCGCCCCGCGACCCGCTGCCCGTGGGCGCTCCGCCGGAGTACGAGGACCCAGAGTGCGAACCTCGCCGAGCCACCGGGCGCTTTCCCCTTTTGCGCCCTCCCTCCCTGCTGGCAGGCGCCCGCGGAGGCTGTCGATCCCCGGCGCCCGCAGCAAATCAGAGCCCCGCGCTGGACTCGGCGAGGCCGGCCCCCGCCTCCCACTGGGCGCCGCGGGCGAGGGGGTGGGGACAGCGGGGCGAGTCTCGGCGAGGAAGGGGCTGGCCGGGGGCGGGCGCGGGAGCGGGCGCGGGGCGGGGGTGGGGGCGGCGCCCCAGTTCTCTTGGCGAGCTAGCAGGGCGGTGGGCCCGGGAGGGGGGGAGGCCTGGGAGTCCCCCCACCACGGTCCCCACCCCGTGCGCCCCCACCCAGAGCTCCGAGAAACAGTGCGTGCAGGAGGCCCCCGAAGTTTGATAACTTTGGGTTAAAACAAAACAAAACAAAAAGATCGCAGCGCACCCCGCCCAGCCTTTCCTTGGACGTGGAAGGCTAGGCGCTGCTGGGATGGGTGGAGCCTGCAGCTCAGTGCAGCTGGATCGGGCGCCTAAGAGGGGCCGACCCATCCACCCCACTGAGGACCTCCTGGTGCGGGTGCCGCCTGGACCTGGAGCCTCGGGGCAGTTCACCAGGCCACAGGGACGGAGCTGACAGCTGGAGGCCTACCAGGCCCTGGTGTGGTGGGAGCCTCTCCCGCGGGTGCCCCAGGCCCCGAGGCCCCCTGACTCACCCCTTCTCCGAGGGCGGCAGCGTGAGTTGAAGAAGCCGGAGTCAGTGAATTAAGAGGCTTTTCAGAGCCTGGGCCACCCCGCTCCCCTGACCTGTGAATGTGCGGGGAGGGGTGGCCGGGCGGGTGGCCACGGGCTGGCTCTGGGGCAGATCCTCCGTGGGTGTGCAATGTGCCACACGCAGAGGTCTGCACGCCGGCCACGGGCAGCGGGGCAGCGTCAGTCCTGGGTGCTCCATGTTACTTCCTGCACCTTGCACAAGTCGTGTGTGACCAGGGAAAGTGCATACGTGTGCGTTGTATGCACACGTGCATGTGTGAGGATTGTGTGTACGTCTGTGCAATTGTGTGTTGTGTGCATGTTTGTCAGAAATGTGTGCATGTGAGTTATATGCATGTGGGCGTGTGTCGGTGTGCATGTGTGTATGTGTGCTGAGTGTGTGGCGTGTGCATGCGTGTGTGTGTGCCGAGTGTGTGGCATGTCAGAGCTCTGAGCATGTGCAGTGGGCAGTGCCCGCTCCCTGGATCCCCCTCAGGGATGCTGTCCTTTTCCCGAAGGACTGGGGTGGGGCTCCTTTCTGACGGTCAGGGCTGCAGACCCCGGTCACTGGGAGCTGGCATCTGAACTCTGGCCTGGATTAGCACCACTGCAGGTGCCCACCCCAGGGCCCCCAAGGGCGCCAGGCACCGTCAGGAGCTGGCAGGGCCTGGCCGTGTGGGCTCCTAGACAGCACGGTGACCACTGCAGGGCTCCACGCTCTTCCCAGCCTGGGGGGGGGCAAGTTTCTGTTCCCCCAGGAAACCCAGAGAACAGCGCCCATGCTGGGCAGCCTGACCGGCGGCCCAGGGCAGTGGGGGAATGACAACCAGAGTGCTGGTGGTGGGGCCAGCATGTGGCACGGGGGGCTACACCGCTGCCCACGTACCCCACCCAGATGCTGGTTCAAGTCCCGGCTGCTCCACTTCCAGCCAAGCTCCCCGCTAATGCAACTCGGAGAGCAACGGAGGATGGCGCAGGAGCTCGGGCCCCGGCACCTGCGGGGGAGGTGCAGACGGAGCTCCTGGCTCCTGGCTTCAGCGGGTGCAGCCCTGGCCATTGCAGCCATTTGTGGGTGTGAACCAATGGATAGAAGACCTCCCTCCCTCCCTCCCCCTTCCCCCCTCCCCTTCCCCCTCCTCTTTCCCTCTCCCTCTCCCTCTCCCTCTCCCTCTCCCTCTCCCTCTCCCTCTCCCTCTCCCTCTCCCTCTCTCTGCCTTTCAAATAAATACAAATAAGTTTTCATGGGAAGATTGTTTCTGGTGATGGCACAATGCCGGCTGCTCCTGGAGCTGTGCACCTCCCAGGGAGCCGTGGGAGAGAGTACCGCCATGCTTCCCGTGCACAGATGAGGCCAAGGACCCACCCAAAACATGAGCTCATCGTGAGGAGCCGGGACCTGAGCAGGGGCCCCGTGCACCTGCCACTGACCCTTGACGCCATGCCTCTGGGGCCGGAGGGAGGCACGGCCGGCTGCACCCAGACTCACGGAGCAGCGATCAGCAGTCTCCCAGGCCCAGCATCCTCTGTGCCCTCCTGCTGCTGGACAGATAATGGAGCAGTGGGCCCCCGGCCAGCACCGAGCCGGCTGGGGGGCGCCCGGTGCCTCCCGCTGCTTCCTGAGCTGCAGCTGAGTGGCTCTGCCCCGGGCCTCCTCCTCCTCTTCCAAGTTGGCCCGGGATCCCGCTGTCCGTTTCCGCCCTCAGAGCACCCGTGACCAGCACCCAGGGCTGCTCCCCAGGGGGCTGACGCCTCCTCCTGCCCCTTAAGGGGTCGTCCCTGTCCCCAGAGGCTCTGCCTGTCTGGGAACCCCTGGGGTGGTAGCCAGATCCCGTGTCCCCTTCTCCTCCCCGGCCCTTGCAGAGGGGGCGCAGGAACCCGGGCAGCCCAGCCCCGGAGCCAAGGTTCTGTTTGTCCCTCGAGAGGTCCTAGTCCCCGGGCACTGAGGTCTGGCAGAGAGGCTGGTACTACCCCCCACCAGCAGGGGACACCCTGGGGCAGGGGAGTTCCTTGGCTGCCCAAGTCCACCGGCACCTGCTGTCATGTGCAGACCAAGCCCGAGCCGCTAGCTGCGTGACCCTGTCCCCCCGCTTGGCTGGTCAGAACTGGGGGTGAGCAGCAACTCTCCACATCCCCCCGAAACTCACAGGAGAAGGGGGTCAGAGGGGCCTGGCATGTGCCAGAGGCTGCGAGGGGCGCAGTGCCCTGCCCCGCCAGCTTCCTGCAGCTGCCGACGCCACCCAGCCTCTGCCCTCCCCTTCCGGCTTCACCCGTGTGGGACCCTCCCCCTGAGAGACCTGCTGGGAGGTGGGGGAGAAGCTCAGAGAGGCGGGGAGCTGCCCGCTCAGGGCGAAACAGCAAGGTGTGGCTGAGCCCAGACTCCAGCCCAGACCGCCCACCCGGCCCTCGGCCACTGCAGGGGCAGAGAGAGGACCGAGGGGGCTGACCCAGAGCTCGTCCTGCTGGCTCCCGGAGCCCCAGCCTCAGCCCTGCCTGGGGACCAGGGCCCCTGCTGACCCTCTGCTCTCTCTCTGAGAAGTCACCTGGGAAAACCCAGCCCTTGAGGGGCCGCGGACACAGCGCAGCCATCACCGCCTGGGTTCCGGAGCATTCGGGGGGCAGGGGCGGGGTGTGGGGGGCCCGGGTGCCGCGGCGAAGGGCCACAGGTGCAGCGGACTGCGCCAGAACCACAGTTCCGGAAGCTGAGGTCTGGGATGGAGAGGAGGGCAGGGCTGGCCCTGTGCCCCACGCGGTGACCCTGTGTGACTGTCCGTGTCCTAATCTCTGCTGAGGCCAGGCCAGGGCCACTGATGGCTCCCTTAGACTTTGTCGTCTCTCAAAGGTGCCAAGTTACTGTGAGCCTCAGGGCCATGCAGCTCAGCCCAGGACCCCAGCCCCAGCCTGGCCAGAGCCTCCCTCCACACGCAGAGGGTGCAAGCGAGCGGGTCACAGCCGCTGCGACAGGTGCCTGCAGAGCCCGCTCTGGCGCCCAGGGAGGGAGCACAGGCCCCCAGAACACGTGGTCATGCCTGTGGCCCCCCACATCCGGGGGGACAGCTGTGGGTGCGATCCCGGCACCCCAGGTCCAGCCCACAGTCTCACCCCGTTAGGACCAGTGGGGGTGAGTGAGAGGCCCCGGCCAGGCCCAAGCAGTCCTGGGAGAGACGCCGTGGGAGCACGCCGAGCCCTCCAGGAGCCAAAGCTCCTGTCACCCCGAGAAGGGAGCCTCCTGCTGCCGCCCCCGCCCCACCTGCCCCCAGACAAGCCGACGTCTCTCCCCCTGCACGCCCACCAGGACCCCCAGCCCAGTGAACCACACGCAGAAGCAAAGCTAGCCGGGGGCGGGGGGGGACATCGCCTCCCTCGCTGACACAGGAGACTAACAGCCTCCCGTGGGCTCCGAGCCGAGCGGCTGCATCACACCGGGGCTGCGTGGTGACAGCGGCGGGCAGAGCCAGCCTGGCGTCGCCTGGCCTCCTGGCCGGCCTGGCCTCCTGGCCGGCTGCTGTGTGTAACTCAGCTTTGTTTCCATGTTGTGTCCACAGAGGCCTGGCTCCGCTGGACCCATCCGGTGCCAAGGAAGCCTCGCAGGATGATGGCCTTACCAGACGAGACGGTGTCGGCAGGCACCAGACGGACCTGAGACACACAGTCCCGCTGAATTCCGACGGCGTGAGCGGGCCCGGCGTGCTGGGCGCACTGCACTGGGGAGCAGGCCGTGGAGACAGAGGTCAGCTCCAGCAGCCGTCGGCGGAGGTGGCCGCTAATGAGGCCGCCTGGTTACAGCAGCGGTGCTCGGGGCGTCCACAACGGTGCCCCACCCTGGACCTGCCCCTCAGCCGCACGGCTGGAGCTGCCGCCGGGGCGTCGGGCCGTGCGGGACTCGGCAGCGGCAGAAGACTGGCGGGTGAGAGGCCAGGGCTGCCTGGTGGCTGTGCGGACCTTTCCCGGGGCCCAGGTCTTCCCGCCCCTGCCCACCAGCTCCCCGCCCACACAGTCGTCCAGGCCAGGGCAGCCTCCCTGGCTGGGAAGATCGGGGGTCCCGTCCCCCACCAGATGGGGTCATCCCCAGAGCCTGCGGGAGGGGCCTTGGGGCCTTGGCTGAACCTGGACTTGCTGTCCCCGGACACCCTGCAGTGGCAGCATCGGCTCCCAGGGGACCTGGCCCAGACTCTGTCGTCCAAGCGCTTCTCCCCACAGGTGGGTGGCAGGGGGACTTTAGCCAAGTCTCAGGCCTCTGGGGAGGCACAGGCAGCCGTGGGGGACGCTGGGCGTCAGGGGAGGGCAGAGAGGCCCCCTGCAGAGCTGGCATGGGAGCTCAGACCAGAAGGACACAAGGACCAGGACCAGGACTGGTGCTCAGGGGGCCCGGGGAAGCTGGGGGCTCCTGCAGCGGGGAGCCCGGGGGTGCAGACAGGAGGGCAGGGGCTGGGGCGGGGACACTCCCAGTCCAGGCAGGGATTTGGCCTCTTCCCAAGGGAGAGGGGATGCACAGAGGTTTCAAGAGGAGGGGCGATGTCGCCTGCCTTCTAGAAAGATCTCTGACTTCGGGGTGGGGTACAGCTTGCAGGGGCAAGAGCAGCCATGGGCCCCCAGTGGGCGCCCAGTCCAGCTTCCTGGGAGAGGTGAGGCAGCCTCGAAGTGGGAGGGGCCAGCCTGGGGCCTCCAGGAGCAGGGGCCGCAGTGCCCAGGGCACAGCCCAGCCCACGCCGTGGATACCACCGCCCTGGACGCTGTCGGCTGCAGAGTGCCTGCCCAGCAGGTCCCTGGCACCCACGCGAGGCAGGCCGCCTCCCCGGCATCTCTCCCGCTGCGGGATGCATGGCTGGCCTCGTCCTGGGGCAGCAGGACCGTGGGGCTCCGGCAGGGAGCCTGGCTCCGTTAGGCTTTCCTCCCAAACTCCCCCTCACGGCTACCACGGATCCCCAGCTGCTCGGCCCTGGGCCCGGCTGTGCCCTGAGAGAGGATCAAAGAGCACTGCCCCCATTTCACAGATGACAAACTGAGGACTGCAGAGGGGAGTGGTGTGTGTCAGGTGGCAGCAGCCCAGGGCATCTGAGCAGCTGGGTCCACGGCGCCTGCTGCCGCCAGTGGGGTCGGGGGCCACATCTCTCCCTGCGAGGAACGGGGCTGCCCGTTGCGCCAAGGGAGCCGCCAGGGCCCGTCAAGTCCAGCCTGCTCGAAAACACCCCACCCTGGAGCCAGCGTGGAGTGTAGCCGGTGAAGCCCGCACTCGGGACGCGGGGACGCCGGGGCGGGAGTCCTGGCTCTGCTCCCCCTCCCTCTCCTGCTGACGCACCCGGGAGGCAGCAGGCGACGGCCCCTGCTACCCACATGGGAGCCGCCATTCGGTCCTGGGCTCCCGGCCTGGCCCTGGCCTGGCCCCGGCTGCAGGCGTCGGGGGAGTGAACCAGTGGATGGACGACAGATGTCTCTCCCTTCTCGCTCACCCTCTGTCACTCAGCCTTTCAAAGAAAGAAAGAAATAATACTTTTCTAGGAAAAAGACTCTCCCGTGCTGAGAGACTTCACGGCTTCATTGGGTCCTCGCTTTGTCCCCACCAACGCCACGTGGCAGGAAGCTGGGCTGGGAGTGCCGGGCTGGCCCCCCGAGGCCCCCGGGACCCCAGGCTGGAACCCGCATCTCCTTGGGCCTCCCTAGGCTGCTGGCTTCTCTGTGGTCCACACACCTTACGCCTCTTGGCCACGAGGTCTCTGCCTCCCCTCACGTGGCCTCGTCCTCCACGAGCGTCTGTTTTTGAATCTGCTCAGGGAAGGGACTCGTGGGGGTGTTCACGGCTTGTCGGGTGGTCCGCGAGCCTCTCCTCACCCCAGGGTCTCTCACGCAGGCCCCCCCGCCCAGCCCCGTTACCAAGCAAGGGCCCAGCAGCAGGCTTCGGGCAGAGGCGTGAGCAATCAGCGGAGTCCAGACCCAGGACACCTGACTGCGGTCCCCGTGTCCTCGCCCCGGCCTCACCGTGGCTGAGCAGGCCGGCCCCAGACACTTTTGCTGGTGCCCAGGGGCAGGGGCAGAAGCCCCACGCCCGAGAGCGTGTCCCCGCGGGAGGGCGTGTCCGCCCTGGCAGGAGCCGCACGCCCAGGCCGGCCAGGCACCACTGGCACTGTTGGTTTTTCCAGGAGGCTCGGTTTTATTTGTTTTCATTTCAGTATTAAACCAATGTTTTTCATGGAAATAGCTCTCCTGTTAGAATTTCATCCATAAGAGGAAGCAGAAAGGACGGCAGATTTCAAGCGAAGCTCCCGGACTGGAACCCACGCCAGAAGGCCAAGCCGTCCGTTGCTCTGGACGCAGCGGAGACGAGGCGGAGGGGCGAGGGGGAGCGAGCCCGGCGGGGGCCCCGGCGCAGGCACAGCCTGGTCTACGGGCGAGCTCACACGGGGCTGGGGAAATGGCCCGGGCCAGGGAGTTCCCGTGCCTAGCTCGCCCCCTGCTCTGCTGGGGGCACACGCCCAGTCTGTTCCACCCCAGTGCAAACAGGTGCTGATCCACGGGTGGCTGACCCCCAGGGCCTGGGGCACCCCGGGAGCAGCTGGAGGAGCCGGTAAGGCTCTGGCGCCAGGCAAGGCGTCAGCCTGGCCGTGGTCGGCTGACAACGGCCCCTAGAGAGACCGCCAAGTCCTGCCACCTGCGACGAACAGTGGCCTTACTGGAGAAGGGTCTGGACAGCCGAGCTTACGTTGCGACATTGGCAGGGAGACTTCCTGGGCCACCCATGGGCCCGACACACCCCTGCGATGGCCTCACCAGAGGGGGCGGGGTGTTCAGAAGCAGACCCAGGGCGAGACGGCCGCGGGAGACAGGAGAGAGGCAGCCGCAGACCAGGGACCCGGAGCCTCCAGGGCCTGTGAGAGGCCGGAATGACCCCCGCTGGCGTGCAGGGGGAGCACAGCCTGCCTGCGGGGCCCTGGCACCTGACCCAGGAGCTGAGGGGGAGCCCGGGCTCCCGGCCCCCGGCAGGTGCCTCACCACAGCGGGCCCAGGACGCCCTGCTCCGGCCTCTGCAGCCTCCTGCCCGGTGGGCAGCCCCAGAGCGGGGCACCCTGAGGAGGCTGCGTGTGTCAGCAGGGGGAGGGGTGAGATGGGCAGCGCAGCCGGGACCCATGAGTGGACCTGGCCCTCGCTTGACCAGTGGGGCAGGCCAGGGAGAAGGCACTGGGCCTGACTTGCTGGGGACACGGTGCCAGCCAGAGGGGCCTGCATGCCACCACCAGGCCGGGCCCCTGCAGGAGGAGGACGGGCTCCGGCGGTGGGGAGGGGCTGGGGAACCGTCCCAGCCGTGAGCCGTTGTCCCGCCAGGCGTGGGGCTGGGGCTCTGGTGGCTCTGGCGTGGGCTCCGTCCAGGACTTGTTCACGGACTGGACTGCTGGGCACGTGGTGTGTTCTCAGTGCCAGCCACGCCCACTGCACGGCAGAGTCCCGGGGTTCCTGCTGTGGACAGCGTGAGCTGCTCCGGGGCCCGAGGAGGGGCTGGCAGGGGAGGGGCCCAAGCCCACCCAAGGGGCCGGTGGGACAGGGCGCCCGGGTTTGCAACAGGGGAAGCCACACGAGCAGCTGGGCTGGCAGACGCGTGGTGGAGGAGGCTCCTTCAGCAGAGAGCTGGGAGGAAGAGGCCCTGCACGAGGAGGGGCCGGGAAGGGGGCGTGGCCGCCTGACCCGACAGGTGGAGTGGACGTCAGATCTTCGGCTTGCACAAGTCTGCAGCTCGGAGCCCCCGGCCTGGGCGGGGCACCTGCAGGCGCCCTGGTCTTAGGATTCTCGCCTAAGACCCTGAGCTCGGCGCTTCAAGGGACCAGAGTCGGAGGTGTGGGGGCTCCCCCTGCCTGCCTGGGGAGCTGGGCGCCGCCAGCTGGCCTCCCACAGGTGCCCGCCCCGGCTCACATGCTGGCCTGGCAGCCAGGCTCGTGGAGACCAGCCCCCGGGCGCTCACAGCCCACCTCTCGGCTCAGGAGAACCCGAGGCTCAGCCAAGGAGCACGAGGCCGAGCGTGCTGCACGGCGTTAATGAGACCCCGGGCCTGGGCACCTCCGGCCGCTGCGCCCCGGGAGGCCCGTCTGTCCAGCGGGGCGCCGTCAGCGCCGCTCCCCAGTAGGAGTCGCCCCCGTGAAGCTCCAGGGCCCAGGCCAGTTGGGCAGCCGGGGATCCGGCTCCGGTCGGGAGAATAAAAGCAGACACAGGCTGACACGGACTCGTCTCTTCATTGCTGTGGACAAGGTCTGTTTTGGTGGGAACCAGGGTGCAGGTTTTCCGTCCCTGCAGGCTCCCCACGCCGGGCGGGACGGCTGCGAGGGTCCCGCACAGCGCGGAGGGGGCCTTGGGGAGGGGGCGGCGCCCGGTTCGCAGGAGGGCTACTTCCAGCTCCTCCTGGCCACTGACCCTCTCCTGGAAACGGCCTCGGACTCGCCACCCTGGGCCGTGGGCCCCTGAAGCCCCGGTCCCCGCTGCAGCTGACTCAAGTGGAGACACGGACGCCTGGGGCTGGCGCCATGGATGAGTCAACGTCTGCGGTGCTGGCATCCCACGTGGGCGCCGGTTCAAGTCCTGGCTGCTCCGCTTCCCAGCCAGCTCCCGCTGATGCACCTGGGAAAGCAGCAGACGATGACCCAAGGGCTTGGGCCCCTGCGCCCACGTGGGAGACCCGGATGGAGTCCTGGCTCCCGGCCCAGCCCCCGTCACTGTGGTCATCTAGAGAGTGTAACTCTGCCTTTCAAATAAACACAAAAACCCTAGAAAACAAACAAAATGGTGCCGACACCGTCACAGCCCGCCAGGTGCAGGCGCAAAGAACAGGAGTGCTTCCTGCCAGCCGGCTGCACACGGCGAGCAAGACACAGCCTCGTTGTGCCTCGACTTTCTCATCTGTACTATGGGGGACCTGGGGGCTGCCAGGAGCACTCGATGAGACCACAGGTGCCCTGAGAACCTGGGGCACAGGAGGCACCAGAATCAGCCTTGCAAGCCTCCCTCAGAGCCTCTAGGCCTCCCCCCCCACTATGGACCCTGGGAACTGGCACCTGGCCCACCCCCTCCTTCTCCCCCAACGGACGGCTTAGCCAGGGCTGCGTCCACTTTGCAGATACAGGGGACCCAGCGGTGGGCTGCAGCGTGGTCTGAAGCCCCCCACCTGGGAGTCCCCTCCCCGCCCAGTCGGTGTTCCGGGAGGCCCTGGGGGCCATGCAGAGCCGGTGCTGGCCCGCATCTCTTCCTGCAGCTCTCCGGGGCAGGTGGGAAGGGGCTCCTCCCGCTACCCCCGCTGCAAGCTTGGACTTCTGCCGGGGCGGCCACCCAAGGGCCTGAGACGCCACCCACCCTGCCCAGCTGCAGGCCTTACCGTGCAGGTCTGGCCACCCGGACCCCTCCCTGCGGCTGCTTTTCTGATCTGAGCTTCGCTTCCGGGCCACCTCGGGGTCCAAAGTCACTTCAAACCCCAGCACTTCCAAGCTGGGGTGCTCAGAGTCCAGCTACTGGCCACTCCCGGCCTCCCCACCACCCTGAGGGTCTGGGCCCCAGGTGGAGAGGTGGGTGGGGGCTGCCTCCCACCCGCTAACAGACGGCTGCCTGCTGGCTCCCACTCCGCCAGCCGCTGCACCTCCCGGACACAAACCACAGAGCTACGTTTTGTTTACTTGTGAAACAAATTGATACAGAGAATGTTGGCTTCCCCGAGGGCTGGATGGGTCTTTCTGGGAGCAACGGCTGTAGGTGCAGGGAAGAGTCTGGGGCCAGAGTCCCAGAGGAAGGACGTGCCAGTCTGTGAAGGCCGCGCTGTGCTCCTCGGCGCTCGCGGGCCACGCGGTGTCCCCAGGCATGGCGCTGCCTTTGTGTTCTGCAGACAAGAACCCGAGAGGAGAGAAGGGGCTGCAGGTGGAAGCCAAGTCTGTCCGGTCCCTAACCACATGTGCAGGAGGCTGTCCGATCCCTAGCCCCGCGTGCAGAGTCCAGGCAACAGTGCTGGGCTCCTGCCACCGGCTCCATTTCGCTCCCATGAAGAGCAGCAGCTTCCCGAGTTCAGCACGACCGCGGGGCCTGCGATGGAGCCCACAGCCGAGTGTCCAGAGTCCGCCAGGCACTCTGCGGGTCCTTCAGATGCGAGTAGCACGAGGGGTGTTCAGACAGCAGGGGCCGGCGCTGTGGCACAGGCATTCCCTGTGGGCGCCATTCGAGTCCCGGCTGCTCCACTTCCCAGGCAGCTCCCTGCTAATGCGCCCGGGAGAGCAGAGGGACGGCCCGAGTGCTTGAGCCCCTGCCCCCATGTGGGAGACCCGGATGGAGCTCCTGGGTCCTCGCCCAGCCCTGGCTGTTGCAGCCTTCTGGGGAGTGACCCAGCAGATGGAAGACCTCTCTCTCTCTCTCTCTAACTATGCCTTTCAAATTAACAAATAAATTCTTAAAAAATGTTCACATTTTTTCAAATGTAAAATGCGCATTCTAGAAAAGCTACACGGATGCCGAAACTGTTTTCCAGCAAAACAAACTCATCCCTGCACCCCGTGTTCATCCCTGGCCCGTGTTCATCCCTGCGCCCCGTGTTCATCCCTGGCCCGTGTTCATCCCTGGTCCTGTGTGTCCACCACCCGTGTGAGGTCGCTCAGCAAGCCTGCGACGTGGGGGGCCTCCGCTTGCTGCAGCCTGGCTGGGAGGGTGCCCAGGCTGGAGTCCACGTGGTGTCCTGAGGTCCCCGTGGCCACGACCCAGCCGCCCTGCACGGAGACCACGTGTGGGCTTGCTCCACAGTGCGGGGAAGCGTGCTGGGAAGGACAGAGCAGGTCACAGCTGGTTGCAGCCGGCGGCGTGGGTGAGCGTCGGCCGGGCTGCAGAGCCTTCGAGAAGGGGATGCTGGCGGGGAGGAGGGCCTATGGGGTCAGCCTGTTGCCTGATTCGGCGGCTGACCTCCTCCTCCTCTTCCTTGGGGTGACCCTCCTCTCCAGGAAGACCGAGACGCCGTCCACAGTGAGTCCACAGCACGCCCTGTGGGTCAGCGGGGGCACCTGCCCTCCACCCCTCTGCGGTCGCCCGGCTGCGCTGGAAGGGAGAGCGGCTGAGCTCAGGTGCAGCCTGCGGGGACCCAGGAGCGGCTCCCTCTCATCTCCACTTGAGCTGGGGTCCCTAGGCTGTGCCCACGGGGCCGCCTGTGTCCCCAGTGGAAGGGGCCCATGCCCAGCGTGGAGGGGCCTGTCTGGGAACAGCGCCTGCCGTGGGGCCCGGGCGTGAACCTCGCCTCTGAGCAGCAGCCCGGGCGCCCAGACAGGCTTCCCGGCGGTGGCTCGGGGAGCCAGGGCGAGCCGGCGGGGGAGCCAGCAGCCTGTTCGGGAGCGTGAGTCAGGCAGGCTTGGCGGGAGCAGGCTTCTGGTTTCTACATCACCGCTGCCTATTTCTGTCCCCCACGAGCCCGCGGAGTCGGCCCGGCTTCCCTCGTGCTCTGGAGAACTCATCAGGGCGACCCAGAGGAGGGCCGGCTGCCTGCTCGACTTTCTCAACAGCAGAGCCGCTCCCGGCCCTCCCCCCACACAGCCCTGCCCTTCTGCCTCCCCCTCTAACCGAGCCCACGGCGGTCCCTGGCCTGGAGCCAGCCTCTCGCAGACTTGCTGATCCTGTAAGATGTCATTGGATTCCCCTGGTCCCAGGCTGTCCCCAGGCGGCCCTGGGGTACCTCGCTGGGCCGGAGAGCAGGCTCTGAGCGGCTCAGGTGTGGCAGTAGTGGCCCTTCAGCATCCACCGTGTGCCCCGAGACAGAAACACAGAGGGGCGGAGGGGCCCTGAGGCTGGCGGGGGCGGGGTTGGGAGGGATGTGGGGGGCCGTAGGCAGGGATCTCAGGGGCTTTGCCCCCCAGCTGTCACCAGACCGAGCTGAAGGCAGCTCCCTGGTGCACCTCTGCTCCTCGGCGTCCAGGCCTGGTTCACGGGGGCCCGAGAAGGACCCCCAAGGCTCAGGGGTCTGAGATTCACGCTGGGCCTCCTGTGGGTTCAGCCCTGGCCCCCGGCTGCCTGTCCAGCTGCAAGCCACCCCCACCGCCAACCCAGGCCGCCCGCCTGGGTGATTCACACGCAGGCTGGAGTCCGGTTTCTCAGCCGCAGCTCGGTAGACATCGGGGGCCGGGCTATGGTTTGTGGGTGTGGGGGGAGGGGCTGTCCCACGCCTTGTCCTCGGCCTCTGCCCACCAGGCGCTCGAGGCCACAGACGCACCCCAGACCTCACACCGTGCATTCGGGCTCTGTGGCCAGCCTTCCTGCAGGTGCACACGTGTGCACCCAGGTCTGAGCTGGGAGAGGGCCCACCGCCCTCGGCAGATGTCACGGGACCCCGCCCTCAAAGGCTCAGCCCCTTGTCTGGTTCGTTGTCTAAGGACAGGCAGGACGTGTTGGCTGTGCGGCCCTGAGACAGGACGTGTCTCCCTGTCCAGAGACAGCCGCGGATGGCGAGTGGGTGCCGGGCGTGGCCGCGTTCCGGGAGGCGCTCTCCACAGACCCTGAGGCTTTTTCCCATGAGGTTTGCCTGTCATAGAATCTTCCAAGCAAGTAGAGATGGAAAAACCGCTGCTAGTTCAGGGGCTCACAAACAGCGTGGGTGGCTGTGGCCGTGGCCGCAGCTCGCTGACCCTGCTGTGGCCCGGCCCCTCCCCGAGCAGGAAAGCCAGCAGCTGCTGCCGAGGCCGGAGCCACCGTGGCATCCCCACAGCTGTCCTGGAGGCCCTTGACCCTGGGGGGCTCAGCCGGGCGCCTCTGTCCGAACAGGAGGAGAGCGCCAGTCGCCCCCAGGCCAGGGCGGTCTGAGGGAGGAGGGGGCCCCAGGGTTATGGGAGGAGCTGGGCTAATCAGTGCCTGGGGCTGACCCCACTCGAGAGAAGCCGGGTTATCAGAGCGGCCACTCTGCACAGCAGGGACAGAGGCCACTGGGGGCGGGGGGGGGGGGGCGTCTGCCCAAAACGCCCCCCCAGGGACCGGGCCGCCCTATTTATATCTCTGCCGGCACCCTCTCAAGATGGCAACTTGGTGCCTGTGCATAAATCTCTCCTTCCAAACTGGTGCTCAGAAGTCCGCGGAGAGAAAGCCAGGAACCAAAATTGCTGGGCCTCCCGCCTGGCGGGGCCGGAGCCGACACAGAGCCAGGGTCCCCGCGGGCAGCGGCCCGAGTGCTGCCAGAGGGCACGACACGTCGGCAGTGGGCACGGCCGGGGCCCTCGGCGAGCTCGGCTGGCCAAAGCCGGCCGAGTTGTGGGGACTGCAGTGGGGGGCAAACGTCCCCACGAACCCGGTGTGTGTCCCTCGCGGGGCAAGGCCCAGGCCACGCCCTCTGCAGTAGGACATGGGCACCTCCTCCCCACCCGAGCTGGCTCCTCCGGCCACCGCACTGCACTGCACAAGGCCTCTGGAAGGCTGGGCAAGCCATCCGGACCCTGCCGGCTCCCCGAGTGACACTGGACAAGCCTGGGGGGGCCTAGTGACCCAGCCAGGCACCAGCTGTGCAGAGGCCCAGGGGCCAGAAAGAGGGGGTTGGCGAGGACGTTCCAGGTCCCCCGTGCAGCCCCGCCCACCAGCTGGTCCTTGTCGGGTCTGGCCCTGCACTTTGGAGTGGATTATCCCCTGGAAGCGAGGCACAAAAGTAGGACGAGGGCCTGGGCTTGAGACAGCGCCGTGTTCAAGTCTCCAGGCCCAGCCGGAGACCCCTGGGCTGCAAGACAGCTGTGAAGCTCGCGGTGGCCGGGCACCGGGGAAGCCAGGCGCTGCAGCGGGGGCCGGGACGCCTCTCCCAGCTCCGGCCCAGAACCCATCAAAGCCCATCTGACACGCACCTCGGTCTGCAGAGAACCCCCTCCACCCCCAGGGCCTGCCCCATCACTCTGCGCCCCCCCCCCGCCCTGGGCACCTGCCCGGCACCCGCAGCCCCCGGCCACCTGTCCGCAGGAGGGGCTGGCAGGCCAGGCACGTCCACGAGGCCGGCAGAGGGGAAGCGAACGAGCCCTGGGACAAACACATGCCGCGGATTTGAGGAAACGGAAGCATCAAATCCTCTCCCTGGCGAGAGAACCAAGCGAGCAGCTGGAGGACGCCCAGCAGGTTCCGGCGCTGGCCCCGCGGGCTCCGGAGCAGATGGCCGGAGCGCCAGGCGGCAGCCAGCGCTGGGCGTCCTGCTCTGGGGAAGCTCGGAGCTGGGAAGGGAGCCGGGAGCGGCCGTGGCAGGGCAGGCGCGAGGGAGGGCCCGCGGCAGCGCACCGCCCCGGCCTCGCCAGGGTGCCCGATGCGGGGTCCCACTCCAGGAGTGGCAGATGGGCTCCCTGGGAAGGGACGAAGGGCAAGCAGGCCGCGGGAGGCAGGGAAGCCGGGGAGGGAAGAGAGCCTGGCATCCGTGCTGAGGGGAGGGGCGGGCGGTTCTGCAGAGAGGGACCCCCGCCGGGGGAGGGGTCCAGCGCGTTCTGGCCAGAAAAGCCCGGATGGAGGGGAGGAAGTCAGGCGGGCAGCTTCGAGAGGAGGCACCGCGACCCGCACGGCCTCTCCCGGCGCTCTGACACCGGCACACTCTGGGCCTGGGTCTGTTTACTCCTGGGTGGAGGTCAGATCGGGCTGACGAGGAAACTCGCCGCCACAAAGCGTCACCCAAGGGCCCACGAGGCCAGCCCTGCGCCCGACCCCCTCTCCAGCCCCTCTCTTCCCCAGAGGCAGCTGGCTCCCGGTCCCCACTGCTCAGCCCCTGTCCCTGTGGCCCTGGAGCCCTGGCAGGGACAGCACGTGCCCAGACCGGGGTGCCGTCCTGCACACCCACCACGAGCAGCCTCTGGGTGCTGGGCGTGTTCCGGCCGGGAGTGTCTGGTCAGCGGCGGCGTCCCCTCTGCCTGAGGACACTCGGGGTGCTCCCAGCAGGGGCGGCCATGGACAGAGCTTCTGCACACTTCCTTGCATGTGCGTGTGTGTGTGCGTGTCTATGCACACGTATGCACGTGTGTGCACACTGCGCACATGTGTCTGCCTGTGTGCGTGTGTGGTGTGTGCGTGCGAAGGCCGAGGCCCTCATTTCTCTGTACCCCCTCGGGGGCCGAGTGTCTGAGCCTCTTCGTGGTCCGGGTTTGCGTTCCCCTGGGAACCATGGCGTCCAGGGTCTCTCTCTGTGCTTGTTGGCCACTCACGCCCTCGATCCGGACCCTCTGCTCCCCAGTTTTCCCACGGATCGAGCCGGGCCCCTCGCAGATCGGCAATGGTTCCGTTCTCCGTGCGTGCCGCTCTGAGTTCTCTGCAGAGCCGCATGTTCCAGGCAGTTTGGTTTTCCGCTCGTCCGTCCGCAGCCTGATAGCACTGGCTGTGGCCGAGGCCTTCCGTGGTTCTGCGTGTCCCGGGCCGTGACGACGCCAGTGGCAGCTCCCACGTGGCCGCTCTTGCTCGGGGTGGGGGGCCCAGGTTTGGTGTCCTCTTTTCTCTGTCAGCCTCCAGCTGCTTCAACGCCTCCGACGGTGGGGACGCACACGGGACCCTCGGCGTCCAGCCGCTGCCTGCGTGTGGCTTGCGGCGTCTGTCCCGGTTCACTGCTCCGCGTGCCCTCTCCTCTCTCCCAAAGCCGCAGCAGCCCAGGGCTCCGGGAGAAGCCGCGAGCTGTGCGCCCCCCAGCACTTCCCGCCCCAGCTCACAAGTCTCCATCAACGCCTCTGTGACTCCACCGTCGGCTTTTCAGATGGACGGACTCTAGAAATTTCTGTACGGACCCTCGGATGGGTACGGTGAATCGGACACGCCACAGTCAAAAGGCAAGATCACGGATAAAAGTCTGCTCTTTTCCCCTTTTATAAAACATTTATTTGAAAGGCAGAGTTACAGAGAGTAAGGGAGGGGGAGAGATCATGCATCCGCTGGTTCGCTCCCCAGATGGCCACAACGGCCGGAGCTGGGCCAGGCCCGAGCCAGGAGCCAGGAGCCCAGTCCGGGTGTCCACGTGGGCGGCAGGGGCCACGTGGAGCCGCCACCTCTGGCTCCCAGCATCCACGCTGGCCCTGGCTCACTGTTCGCTCCGGGCGGCATCAGCCGTTGGTCCCCTCTTCAGCTGAGCCTCCTGTGGGGTCGGAACACCCAGAGCCGTGAGCTCCGTGGGGACTGCGAGTTCGGCCTCACGGCTCCGACGCCGTCTCCAGTGGGCTCAGCGCTGCTTCCTAGATGGCCCCGCCCCCGCCGCTTGGCCTCGTGGCCCGCGCCGATCCCCGGTGACAGCCGTGGTTCTGAGCCGGGCGCTGCTCCCCCTGCTCCGGGGCTGTTAATTGGCCTCGCCGTGGGAGCCAGTGCTGTGAGCGCCTCTGAGGGGGTTCATTCGGGAAGATCTCCCAGGGCAGACGGGGGCCCGCGCTCGTGCCTTCAAGCCCCCGGAGGTGCTGCCACCGCGCCCACTGTGCAGTAGACGTTCCGTGGGGCGTGAGTTCCAGCTGCAGACCGAGCGAGGGCTGTCACTCAGGGCCATCACTCAGGGCCGTCACTCATAGGGCTGTCACTCAGGGCCGTCACTCAGGGCCGTCACTCATAGGGCCGTCACTCAGGGCCGTCACTCAGGGCTGTCACTCAGGGCCATCACTCAGGGCCGTCACTCAGGGCCGTCACTCAGGGCCGTCACTCAGGGCCGTCACTCAGGGCCGTCACTCACAGGGCCGTCACTCGGGGCCGTCACTCGGGGCCGTCACTCGGGGCCGTCACTCAGGGCCGTCACTCGGGGCCGTCACTCACAGGGCCGTCACTCAGGGCC
>CM027406.1:91404730-91440287 GCA_015711505.1 Sylvilagus bachmani | reverse complement strand
GCCCCCCCCCCCCCCCCGCCACTCCAGACACCATGGAGTTCTGTTCCCCGGACCCTGTCAGGCAGTAGCCCCCCCACCCCGGCCCTCCTCCTGCACTGGATTGGAAGTGGAGCAGCTGGAACTCGAACCTGCACCCACAGCGGTTCACTCCCCAGATGGCCGCCACGGCCAGGGCTGTGCCGATCTGAAGCCAGGAGCCTCTTCCAGGTCTCCCACGCGGGTGCAGGGGCCAGAGGACTTGGGCATCTTCCGCTGCTTTCCCAGGTGCATGGGCAGAGAGCTGGATCAGAAGAGGAGCAGCCGGGACTAGAACTGGTGCCCATATGGGATGCCGGCACTGCAGGCCACGGCTTTGACCCGCTACGCCCCAGCCCCAGCCCCTATGTACTTTTAAAATTATTTATTATGAGAGAGAGAGAGAGCGAGCGCGTGCTCCCATCCACTGCTCCGTTTTCCAAAAGACTGCAAGGAGCCGGGAACTCCATCCAGGTCTCCCGAGGGGGTGCGGATCCAGTTGCCAAGTCCGCCTGCTGCGCCCAGGGTGCACGTGAGCAGGAAGCCGGAGTCCGGAGCCGGGACTTGACCCAGGCCCTTGGCTGTGGCGCTCGGGGCTCCGGCCGGCGTCTCGGTGCTCAGCACAGGCGTTATAAATCACATCTCCCTCCCAAACGCCGTTCGCTCGGAAGCAGACCGGCAGCTGGGAGAGACTTTACAAACTTCCTGCAAGTGGAGGGACAGACACTGACTCCGGTGCCGAAAGACTTCTCCGCATGTTTGCGGAGCAGCGTCGTCCGCGGGGACCCCGCGTGTTCTGCCTTCCCGCCCGCGTTGCTCGCTCTGTGCGCCGCAGCACCGCGGCCTCGTCCTCCCCTTTAATCCACCTTCTCACCCGCCTCTCACTGCCTCCTCCCAGCTCCGGCTCCGGCTTCGGGGGCCTCCGGCTCAGCGCCGCAGTTTTCGACATCTGTTTTCTCTCACGGTCCCAGCGGCGACTGTGGGGGTCCTGTAGCGGCCGCCTCGCCCTCCCTGCACTGAGCGCCGCCCTCCCCAGGACCCCCACCCCCCAGCCGCGGCCCCTGCCCCTCCCTGGCCAAGGGCTCCCCTGGCAGGCTCCGTGTGGCCTCACTCAGGCAGGTGGGAAGTCGTGATCAGACGGGAGCGGGGCCGGGGCCGGGGCCGGGGGCCGGCAGCAAAGGCCCCAGGGGACCTGGGACGGGCGGCGGTGGGGGGCTCAGGATCGAGTCTCGGCAGCCAGCGGGCAGAACGGGCACTGCGCCCGCCCTCGTGGCTGGAGCCGGGGGTGCAGTGTGGTGGGTGGGGGCCGTGGTGGTGGTGGGGTCTCCTGGTGCCTCCGCAGCCTCGGGCGGTGGGGCAGGGCCGCTGGGCGGAGCCTCTGAGATGCAGCCTGGCCCGAGGCAGCAGAGCATCTGTTTCCACTCCGCCGCCTCCCGGGCCAGGGTGACGTCATTGCCGGGGGGCCTGTGCTGGCGTCTGACCCCAACAGGCAGAGCTTGGGGCCGCGTAGGAGTGGACACGGGACCTGCGGGGTGGGGGCTGGGCGTGGCCGTCCCTCTCCTGCCCCACGGAGCTCTGAGCCGGCTGTGATGTGGGTCCCGGGCTCCCTCGGCCACTCTCCTTTTCTGCCATCGCTGGCACGGCTCACCTGAGGCCTGCCTGAGGCGGGGTCCCCGGGGCCCCCTGTGTGTCCAGCTCACAGCCCTGAGGCCCGCGGGTGAGGACGCTGTGGCCTTGGGAGGAGCGTCGGCGCCCGAGCCCACGGAGTGACCACGGGGAGACCACTGAGCGAGCTCGCGAGGTTGGGCATCGCGCTATTTCTCCCAGAGCCCATGGGGTGGGAGGCGCTGCTGCGCCCATCTCACAGACGAGAAGCCTGAGGCCAGGATGTGTCACGGGGGGGGGGGGCGCCTGGAACCCACGCCCGCCTGGCCCTGCAGCCCCGCCCCTGGCCTCTGCCTCTTTGCTCTTCCTTCAGGATTTGGGGTGAGGACCCCGGCCCCCGTCTGCCGCATGTGGCCTTGGGGACCAGTGTCTCTGAGCTGCCTCTTCGCCTTACGAATAGGGGTTGGGGACACAGGCAGCTCTCGGGGGACCCGGGGAATCTGGGTGCTGAGCCTCACAGGGTCGTGGCTGGGAGGCGTCTGTGGAGTGTGGCTGAGGTCACGGTGAGGCTGCCGGCGTTGCTGGGGCCCAGGGTCCTGTAGCAAACATGTGGGGGCCCCGCCTGGGCGGAGGGTGCCTGTGCCCCGTGGGACCTCCTGCCCAGTGTGTGTCCCACGGGCCGAGGGTGGCGGCCACACCCCCATCCTGTTCTCTGGTGAGTTTTATTCCAGCGCACGTCCTCCCGTCCGGAGTCTCCGGCGCCGGTGAGCAGTGCCCGGGCAGGCGAGACGCACACCGACCGTCCCTCGCTGCTGGCACGGGGGGTTCTGACTTCTCCCTCCCCCTAAACAGCTCGGCAGAGAGCGTCTAGTGCCTGGCCCGGCCTTGCCCGCCCACCATTGCTTCTCGGGCACCGACGGGCAGCCAGGCGTCGTCAGGGGCGTCCCCAGTGGGTCGGGCTGGGACCCGGGCCCAGTGTCCAGCAGCCGCCTGCCCCTCGACGGCGGTGCCTGGCTTTGTTGGAGGTGGAGAGTGGAGCCCGTGTCCCTGCACGCGTTGGTGCGTGAGCCCCCCTCTGCTTTTCCCTCCTCCACGCAGCGTGGGGCTCCCTGGCACCCCGAGCTGGGCGGGGCTCTGTCCTGTCAGTCCTGGGGGAGGGAGGGGCTGCTGGGTGGTGCCGAGTCGGGTTTTTATGGCTCAGGACAGGGTTTGGAGCGAGGCCAAAGCTGACTCCAGTTGTGGGAACTTCGCAGAAGTAGAGGTAGAGACACGGCGCTCTCCCAAGCTCCACCCAGCGGTCCCCCGTGGGCAGCTGAGCGTGGTGGCCAGGCGGTGGGGGCAGCGGCCGCCAGTGCCCGACACAGCACCCGCCATGTGTGTGTTCAAGGTGCCGGGGTCCCACCCAGGGCTGGGCGCCCCGCTCGGTCACGTCCAGGGCTCTCTTTGCCTCTGGCGTTTGAATCCTAGAAAGAATCCGGGGCTGACTGGGCAGCGAGTCTGGCCGTGGCTGACGTGGACTCAGGTCTTCGCCCTCTGTGGTCCTAGGCGTGGGGACCTTGAGGCACAGACGTGCGTGAGCAAAGCGCCGGGTCCCAGCCCGGGCTCCAGACGTCCCGCCCCCGCCCTGGGGCCGTTCTCCCCCAGCTGGGCGCTTCCAGCTCTCACAGCTCTGGGCCCCGTCAGGGCTGGGGCTGGGGCGGCGTGAGGCCCCCCAGGAGGGCACATTGCTGCGAGGAGGGGCTGCTGGTCCCAGCTCCTCCGTTCAAATGCAGGCAAACCCATAAAGGCTTTATAAAAGAAGATAACTGTATACTAAAAACCTCAACACCCGGACACAAAATATGTTCCTCACTCTGAAATGTGCCTTTGTAGCTTTTCAAAAAAGATTTATTTCTTTATTTGAAAGGCAGTTAGAGACAGAGAGAGAGAGAGAGAGAGAGAGAGAGAGAGAGAGGTCTTCTGGTTCACTCCCCAATGGCCACAACAACCAGGCTGGAGCCAGGAGCCAGGAGCTTCTTCCGGGTCTCCCACGCGGGTGCAGGGCCCAGGGACTTGGGCCATCCTCCACTGCTTTCCCAGGCCACAGCAGAGAGCTGGACTGGAAGTGGAGCAGCCGGGACTCGAACCCATGCCCACCTGGGATGCCGGCGATGCAGGCGGTGGCTTCACCTGCGAGACCACAATGCCAGCCGCCTCTTGGCCTGGGAGACAGGGTGGGATATCGCAGGCCGCCTATGGCGCTCTCCTGAGTCCCGCTCTGGGGAGGTCCGAGGGCTGGGTATGTCCCGAGCCCCTCACGCCGGGCCTGGGAGGGAGTCACAACAGTGCACAATGCCCTGTCCTCACGTGGTCCCCAGAGAGGAACTCCAGCCTCCTGGGCCCGGGGCGGGTCACCAGCATCGGGGCGCCTGAGGCCAGCCCTGCCCGAGCTCGGCCTGGAGCCCTTGCTTTCTTCAAGGCCCCACGCTCTGCAGCAGGGCCTCTGTCCAGAACTTTCTGACACGTTTGGCCCTCTGGCCATGGGAGGCGGAGCCTGGACGGCTTGGGGGGGGGCTCTGGCTCCGCCTCCGCCTCCTGCTTCCCTGGGCCTGGCTGAGCCCTGGGCTCCCAGGCCTGCCGCTCTGGAGACAGGATTCGGGGGCGTCCGAGCCTCGGAGTCCCCAGATCCCCGCTCCAGGAGTTGCAGCTCTGGGGCCTCCCGGCACCCCCACCCGCCCGCCCTGTCTCCCAGGAGCCGCTGAGAACAGCCTGGGGCCCCGGCCAGATGGTGCTGGGGATGACGTCACCATGTTCCAGGCCTGGCCTCGGGAGCGGCCAGGACGGCTCTGAGGTTTCCGCTCTGTGCCGGCCAAAGCCGCGGTGAGGACACGGCCGCCGAGGCGCAGCCACAAGAATGGGGCGCCCCTGCCCTTCCCAGAGCCGCCCTCGGGGCTCCACGGGGGTCCCCTCCGGCCTGCCCATGGCGGGGCGCCAGGCTGGGGGCACCCTCAGGCCTGTGCTGGGTCGCGGGCTCCTGCCCGGCGGGTCTTGGCTCCGGCCGCTGCGTATTACACAGAGGCCGTCTGCCCAGCCAAGCGGCTAAACGTTTGCGTGTAACCCCGGGAGACGTGGGGCGGCCTGGAAACAAGTCCTGCGATGACAGGATCGGAGAGGGAGGCCGGGGTCGGGGCTGCCCAGAGCCCCCGACCCACTGGGTGTTTCCAGGGTTGCCAGGTGGCGCAGCCAGGTGGCCAGCCTCCTCGCCAGAGCCTGTGCTGCCCCGGGTGTGGGCGACGTGTCCGGACTCCAGTCTGCGACCTCTGTGGGGCTCCTGCCCCCGCTAGGGCCACTTGCAGCCACTCATGGGCAGCACACGCGGCGGGTGACCGAAGCATTAAAGCCTGGGCCCCCATGTGCAGAGCCGGTGAGCGGTCACGGCCGGGGAGGCCGAGAAGTCACTCGACACTGCTGAGCTGCGCCAGTGCCATGCCCTGGACGGTCAGTGTCGGGCCAGCGCGTGGGCCAGCGGTTAGGATACTGCGCCTCCCTTCTGGTCCCGGCTTCAGCTCCTGACTCCAGCTTCCTGCTGGCGCGGGCCCTGGCAGGTGGCAGGTGGCAGGTGATGGCTCGGGTGCTGGGGTCCCAGCCCCAGCCTGGGAGACCTGGGTCGAGTTCCGGGCTCCTGGCTTTGGCCCCACCCTGCCTGGGCCATTGTGGAGGGGAGCACAGTCTGTCTCTTGTATTAAGAGCACAATAAAGTTTTAACAAATTGGTAAATTTTGTGCCATGATGGGAACCAGAGACCAGCACCCATGAGCCAGGGACAATGAGAATGGAAGAGGAGGGAGGCGCAGAGCGGACACCCAGGCCCCCGCTGGTGGGGGTCACGCCCACTGCCCACCAGCAGCCGACCCGGAGGTACCGTGGGCTCGGCCGCGGGCGGCAGGCGCCACACTGATGACGAGACCTTGGGGACCCGCAGCTGCGGGAAGCCGATGGTGTAGCCGTCCCGTTTGCGGCGATGGGGCCATGTGACTTCCTCGGGGGAGGGATGCTCCCAGAAGTTCGGCAGCGTCCCATGGGGCGCTGGGTCACGTGTGGCCGGACCTGGGCACCATGAAGGAGAGGAGGGAGGAGGGCTGGGCCAGAGCAGCTCTGGGCAGCGTCTGACCTAGCTTGGAGGCCTGCACGAGGCCGGGTGCCGGAGCGGGCAGCCGTCGAGTAGCGGCAGAAGTTCTAGAAGCTTCCGGGAGGGGAGAGGATGGAAACAGCCCCAGCGGGGGTGCTGGGGAGCAGACAGAGCTGGCTGTGCTGCCCAGGACTCGGGTCTGCTGGGCAGAAGAGCCCTGGGGAAGGGCCGGTGTGCAGAAGGCCCCGGCAGGCCAGGGTCTGGCTCCAGCTGGGGAGAGGCGGCCTCGTGGCGCCTGAGGACGCGCGAGCTGGCTTCAGAGCTTACAGAGCCCTCCCGGGGCCTGGCCGCGGCTCCATGGCACAGCCGGGATTTGAACTCACTGCCGCCTGCTGTCTGCACCCGCGGGAGGCTCCAGCGGCTACGGCCGTGCTGGAGGCCAGGCTGCAGCCCTGCCACGTTTGGCAGTGTGGACAACGGCTTTGTGCGCCCTTTCCCGCCCCCAGGCTCGATGCTGGATCCATGGGAACTAACGTGGTGTCCAGGGGCCCAGGGCGCGGAGCACGGAGGGAGGCCGGGAGTTCCCAGTGGGCGGTGGGGAGCCAGCGCTGAGCTCTGGAGCCCTCGGGGCCCCTGGGCTGCTCTCTAAAGCAGCCCCCAGCATTCCGGGGGTGGGGCGGGCAGAGCTGGGGCTCAGGGCAGCACCTCTGGCAGGATCAGCCCTCGGGGACAGCCTGTCCTCTAACAGGTGAAGGGAGCCAGCTGAGCCACGGCCTGCAGGGACTGGAGGGGGCGCCCTGGAGGCGCAGCCTGCTCGCCAGAGCCTGTGCTGCCCCGGGTGTGGGCGACGTGTCCGGACTCCAGTCTGCACTCGGTGGCACCTGGATTCCTCCCGGGAAGTACGTTTGTCTCAGTGTGGGATACCTGTTCCCCAATTCCCATTGTCAGTGTGCAGCTAGCGTCCACATGGGGGCCGGCGTGCGGGATAAGTCGCTGTCCGCAGTGACCACACCCTGTATGGGTGCTGGTTCGAGTCCCGGCTACTCCACTTCCATTCCAGCTCCCTGCTAATGCGCCTGGGCAAGCAGCAGAGGACAGGCCAAGTGCTTGGGCCCCTGCACCACGTGGCTGACGGTGAGGACCCTGAGCCTGCGCCGGCCTAGGCTGCTCTGTGTGTGCTGGGTCTGCCGCTCACACAGCCTTGCTAGGGTTACCCGGGCAGGGGCTGCCGGCCCCTCACCTGTGACGGGGATGGACTCGGCCTCACTGGGCTGGCCAGGCAGACGCTGCTTATAAGAAGGCTGCCCGTGGCTGGCGCATGCCCGGAGGAGGCACAGGGCTGGTCCCGTGCGCTGTGGCGGTGCCCAGCACCTGGCTTGGACCTGCGCCGGCTCCGGCAGGTGCTCAGGAACCACCTGCTTGGGCAGGTGCGGGGCTGCTCCACGCAGCCCTTTCTCTGGTCTCGGGACATCTGCTCGGTTCCTGCCTTCAGTGCCCTGGGCGCAGCTCCTGCTGCAGGGGGCGGGGGCGGGGCTTCCTGCGTGGACCCCACAGGCCCTGGGCTGCAGCAGTGGGCCGTGGGAGGGGGCTCCTGGGCGTCCTGGGGCTGGGGGCCATGGGTCCCAGCAGTGTCTGGAGCCCCCGTGTGCCTCCCTGGAGCGCAAGTATGTGCTGAGCAAGTAGGAAGCAGGACACATGGGCCCTGAGAACCCTCGCTTACATAACAGGAAGCAGAGAAGAATGTGTATAAGGCGATTGCTCATAAGACCAAGATGCGGAGACGGCAGCCGTGCCCAGGACCAGGTGGCTGGAGGATGGGACAAGGGCGGCCACGTGGAGCCTGCAGACGGACGAGAGCGGGCAGGGCCCCCGCTGCTGGAACCAGAGGCTGTGGGCGTGCCTGGACCTCCGCGCCCCCGGGCTCAGGGGCTGCCCCGGCCGCTCTCATCCCTGGGGGCCCGGGGCCGACCAGGTGGGAGCAGGACTCCTCGCGCCCAGCCTGCCCACGTGACTCGGGCCCAGCTGCAGCTCCAGACCCATCGGGAGCCGGGAGCGTCCCAACTCCAGCTGCAAAATGTCCCCCACCCCCACTCGGCTCGGGACGTCCCAGCCCACGCTCCCGCCCAGAACGACCCCTGTTGACCCTTACCTGACCACAGCCACAGGCGCCCCTCCCCCCCAGCCCGCCCCAGACCCCGCCGAGCCTGATCTGGGCCTTCAGCTCCCAGAATGAGAAGCCCCGTCTGCCGTCTATCAACTCCCCGGGCTGTAGCGTTTTCCCGGGGCAGCCCACGTGGCAGGGACAGAGCCCACGGCTGCCCTGGGTGCCACGCGGGAGCCACGGCCACAGGTGCACAGCAGACGCAGCATGAGAACGGGCTCTGTCCCTGCAGTGCATAGAGCAGGAGGCGGCCTCTGTGTGTGTCCCCTCCTGATGGCCCCGCCCGTGCTATACCAGGGGGCGGGGCCATAAAACAGCCCCACCCCTCCTGGAGGCCGTGAGGGGGTTCTGCACCCCCTGGGCGCCCACGACACCCTCTGTGGAAACTGGCTTCATCCACTTTTTTTTTTTTAAGAAAAATTAATTAGTTAATTTCCGAGACGGAATTACAGAGGGAGAAGCAGAGAGGGAGGTCTTCCATCCGCTGGGTCAGTCTCAAACGGGCACAATAACCAGGGCTGGGCCAGGCTGCAGCCGGGAGCCAGGAGCTCCCTCGGGGTCTCCCACGCGGGTGCAGGGCCCGAGGACCTGGGCATCTTCCACTGCTCTCCCAGGCCGTGGCGAGAGCTGGATAGGAAGTGGAGCAGCCGGGACTTGAACTGGAGCCGATACGGGATGTCGGCCCTCACCCACTTTTTAAAACGAGTTCACATCACACAGCGTCACTGATCCAGGGCCCTTTCGTGCATCCGGTGCAACCCACACAGTGTCCAGTCCTCCCACGCCGCCCTCCAACCCCCGGCCCTGGCGACCCTGAGTGGCGCTGCCCACTGGGGCCATCCCCCAGGAGGGAGCGGGCATGGCCTTTGGTGTCTGGCTGCTCCACCCCCTGCCCCAGGGCAGACCACGGCTGGGCCCCCGCCCCCCCCCAGAGGGCACTGGCTCCCGCCTCTCGGCTGTGGGAACTCACACTGTTGCGGCCGTTCCACTGAGTTCTTAGTGCTGGACTCCATCTTCAGCTCCTGGGGGCGCGTGCCCACGTGTGGACTCACCCCAAGTCGGTGCCACGGCCACACGTGGCTGCCCGAGTTGAAAGCGCAGACCCGTGGGCACCCCCGCCTCTTTTCCAGGGCTCCGGAGCCCCCGAGGCCAACGGCTGGGAGCTGGACGGGAGACAACAGACGTGACCTGCTCTGGAACTTTCTAGAACTCGCCGCTGTTCTTACTGCTTCCTAGAGAATTGGAGATATTTTACGCTTTTGACAAAATGTCTCCCCAAGACAACTAATGAAGCAGTCGTGTTTGGAGCCCCAGGGAGGAGTGGGAGAGGTGGGGCAGAAGCGGCCGGGCACGTGCTGGGGGCCCCGGCCAGGGGGAGCTGAGCTGACAGGGGGCCCAGCCTCTCGGGCTGGGACGTGGCCAGCTGGGCGGGCCTGGGGACGTGGCTGAGGCGTCCCGGGCAGGGCCAGAGCACGCATCACGCTGAGCCCAGTGCAAAGCCAGGACTGGCAGACCGGGAAGTCACGGCCGCTTGTTAAGCTTCGCAGATGTTGGCCAAGCTCTGAGCCACGCAGGGCGCCGGGGGAGGGCGGGCTTTGGGTGGGAGGGGTCCATGTCCTCTTCTGCCTGCCCAGAGCGAGCTCCAGCTGGGGAGCCGGGGGCCTCCCGACAGCCCCTTCCCCAGGGCGGTCTGCTCCAAGGAGGCGCCTCCTTGCCCTGCCGCTGAGCAGCTGGGCCGCTGGACCGGCTGCCGCGGCCCCTGGGTCCCAGATTCCTTGTCTATGAAGTAAGCGCATCCTCTGGCCTCCTGCAGGGCTGGGGCCCGGTCCCCCTTCCAGATCTGGGCTCTCGACACCGCGTTCTCCCCAGACCAGCACCGAAGCCCCACGTGCTGGAACCATCCCGCGTCCTGCACTGTTGTAGCCCCCTCGGTCCTCGCGGCAGCCCCCGGGGTGGGTGTGCCCACGAGGCCCACGGTGCAGCTGGGAAGGGCGGGCAGAACTGAGGGGACCTGCCCCGGCCACCCGGTCAGTGGGGGACAGCCCCCTCGGCAGCCTGGCCCCTCGGGTGTAAGAGTGGCTGTGCAGAGAGAGAGACAGCGGCCAGAGCTCGGTGCCCCCGTGACGTGGCCCTGCCTGGTGCTGCTCACACGGGGCTGCACGGGGCAGTGTGGCTTCATCCCCGTCCACACCTGCCTCACCCTGAAAACGACCCACGGGGGCCTGTGTACAGTCGAGACTGACAGCGGGAATTCGGCAAGATCCGTCTCCCAGTGGACAGCGCTCCCGCTGCGCACTGTGGGTGTGCACTGTGGAGCTCTCCCTCCTGGGGCCACCCCGTCCACCCCGTCCACCCCGGAGCGGGCGTCAGGAGTGCTCCAAGCGCAGCGGCCCCGAGCGCGGGGTTCCCCTCGTGGGTCTCCTGCTCCCGGGCTGCTCGGAGCCGCAGGTCAGGGACGGCTCGCCCCCTGCGCTTCCTCCCGTGCCCTAGGTCCCGATCCAAGTCTCAGGCTGGAGGGGATGAGATGGACAGCGCGGGAGTGCAGACACAGGAGGGTGCCGGGCAGGCCACGGGGAGGGGCAGGCCCCCACTTCCGCGAAACCGGTGCGGACTGCTCTTGGGAGGCTGTGTTTCTGGTGTGATGTTCTGGAGCGACCAGCGGGGCGCAGGGGTGAGCGGCAGAGCGCAGCCTCCGCCAGGCCGCTCTCTGTGCGCGGGGCCGATGCTCCCCCCGTGCCGAGAAGCGGGTCAGGCGTGCAGGGCTGGGCCGATGTGCTCACTGCCGCTGGGCTCCGGCAGCCACCGCTTCAGTCAGCGGCTCACGCACGCGGCTCAGGCACACATCGGCCGCTACGACTTCGGCAGTGCTTCCGGAGAGGAGGGGCCGGCGGCCTGGGGCCCCGTGTTCCTTGTAGCGCCTGGCTGTTTAACACGGCCTTCCTGTGGCCTCACATTATGGCGACTGAATTTTACTGAAAGGCAGAGAGAGAGAGAGAGAGAGAGAGAGATCTTCCATCTGTGGTTCACTCCCCTGATGGCTGTGAAACTGGGCGCCCAGACCCCCCGTGGGTCTCCCACGTGCGTGAGGGGCCCCACCGCGTGAGCTGATGCCTGCTGCCTCCAGGGGCAGCATCTCCAGGAAGCTGCAGTCGGAGGAGCCGGAACCCGGCACTGCCAGGCTGGACGTGGGCGCCCGGCTGCGGCAGCACCGGCCCCTCACAGCGCTGGCAGCCCCCGGGGACCGGCTTTGTCGCCGCCGCCTCCTGTTCACAAGAGGGGAGTCAGGGATCAGAGCGAGGAGTGACTTTCCCAGGGCGGAAGGCGGCCACGGTGCCCCATTTCGCAGGGGGGAGGGGGCTCCAGGGGCCGTGCCGGCCTGGGGCCAGAAAGGTGGAGGCTAAAACGCCCGATGTCGTCTCCACGCGGCTGGGGGGAGTGGGGAGAGGCGCACCCGATCTCCTGCGCGCTGCCCGAAGCCCAGCCCCGCTGCGTGGCTCTCTCGCCTTCTGCACGCCGGTGCCGGGCTGAGGAGTGAACGGTATTTCCCAGGCCGTGCCAAAGTCATCTGTGTGGGAGCCACACAGATGCAAACGAAATGTTTACCATTTGCTCGGAATCCCAAGTGGGGCAGCGAACACTCAGCAGGGATGGGGGGGCTCTCAGACGCAGACAGCTGCTGTCCAGCTGTGGCCCTGGGACCGGGGCGCTGTCCCCTCCCGGGGGTGCTGGGCCTTGGAGGGCCCTTGGTTTGGGGGTGCACTGCCCTCCTGCAGCCCGCTCAGTGCCACCTGCTCCGGCCACTCCCTGGACGTCCTCCTGCCCTCCCCACCCCCTCCCTGTCCTCCGATGCCCGCTCTGGGACCAGCTCTCCTCTGCCCACCAGCCCTGACACCCCACAGAGGTGCCCAAGGCCTGGGGAGAGCACAAGTCCCCCCCCATGTGGCTTCATCTGAGGCCTGGGGGGGGATTCCAAGCCCCCAGGGAGCGCACGGCCGGGCCCAGGCGTCCCCCGCTCCCTGCCCCCGCACCGCCCTCTGGTTTGGGTGTCCTGGAGCACGTGGTGTCGCAGCCCGACGCTGCCGGCTGAGCTGGGCCCACCGCAGCCATTGCCCGCTCCACGCAGCCAGCGGCAGCCCCCACCGCCGCCCGCCCCAGAGACGCCAGGGCTGGGGCTGGGGCCGGCCTCCCCCACCGCACAGAGGTCCCGGCCTGGGGGGCAGGAAGGGTCGACCAGGTGCTAGCCAACCTCCCCTCCCCGGGCTCTGGGGGCCTGGGGGTGGCCCCGGGGAGGGGTGCGGAAGGACCCTCGGGGGTGTTCAGGGCTCGTCGGGGTCTCCTTTGCAGCCACAGAAGGTGGACACCCCCGCCGTGCCTGCCCGGCGTCGCCGTGACCTCTGGCCCTGCCCCGGCAATGCCAGCACGTCGGCGTCGCGGTCGCGGTCGCCAGCGGCTCGGCCTGGGCTCGCGTTTCTTGTGTAACCGTCGCCGCTTGTTTGCCCTTCTCCAGGACGGCCGCACCTGCCGCGGCGGCTTCATTTCTTGAATTGTGAAAGCTCTTTGTTTATTAAGGGTTTGGACCTTGGGTTATCCTGGAGCAACTTTTTTTTTGGGGGGGACGAGGGCTGTTGTGTTTGAATGTAATTTGTCAGATAATTGCCCCTCCACGTGTACATACATGTAGCACACATGTGCAATACAGACATGGGGCACTTCAAAAGTTCATGGAAGATGATTAAATGATGAGAGTCATTTTCCATGAACTTCTAGAAGTTTCCTCATTTACATACACAGACACGTGTGTGCCTGCCACAGATAATGGCAGATTTTTTTTTAAAGGTTTGCTAATTTATTTGAGAAGCAGTAACACAGAGAGAGACAGAGAGGGAGAGAGAGGGGGAGGGGGGGATGCTCCACCCACTGGTTCACTCCCCAGACGGCTGCCACAGCCAGGGCTCCCGCGTGGGTGCAGGGGCCACACACTTGGGCCACTTCCGCTGCTTTCCCAGGTGCACCTGCAGGGAGCTGGATCGGAAGTGGAGCAGCCGGGACTCGAACCAGTGCTCCAATACGGGACACCGGCGTCCCAGGCGGCAGCTCTACCCGCTGCGCCGCCCACCGGCCCCAAGGCGCCCTCAGATTCCAGGAAGGCCAGCGGCAGTGTTTCCGGCCACGGCCCCTCGGCGTCGTCTGGCCCCCGGTTCCTGCCCTGCACGAGGATAACCTGCAGGGGGTTCCTTCCCTCTCTGCGCGGCCTCCTCGCTCTTCCGGAACCTGTTCTGGGTGGGGACCCCGGCGGGGTCAGCTCTCCCGAAGGCCTTGCCCTCTGCTCCAGCAGTTGGCGCCACCACGCATGGGCGCTCCAGCGCCTTCGGGGACCAGCTGAGCTCCGCGGTCCGGCATGTCCCTCGAGTTGCCCTCTGGCCTCTGCTCGGCCCCGCGTGGGTCCTGCACCCTCAGCTCAGTCCTTCTGTGGGGGCGGCTTCGGCATCCGAGGGCCCTGGGTTCCTGTCCGTCCTCAGGAGTTGGTGATCTACACGTGGAGCCCCCCGCTGCCCCCAGGCCCACCCCCCGGGGAACAGTGCCAGGGAGAATTTGGGGCGGGAACGGCAGAGCGGCGTTTGGCACTGAGGTGAGGCCCTGGGACGGCCTGGAGGGCCTGGGTTCGAGTTCTGGCTCCATCCGGCCGATGGGCGCCTGGGCAGCAGCAGGTGACGGCTCAGGCACTTGAGTCCCCGCACTCGCGTGGGAGACCCGGACGGAATCCCAGCTCCTGGCTTCAGCCTGGCCCAGCCCAGCTGCTGTGGCGCTGGGGGAGCGAAGCCGCGGAGGGGCAGCCCCGTCGGTCTCGGCTTGTCTCTGCCTTCAGCCAGAAGGAAGCGAGAGGCCAAATCACTGATTAACTTGGGGGCTCCCGAGCGTGAGGAGCGCCCTCGGGATCCCGGGCTTCGGCGTCCTCCTCACCTGTGTCCCGTCCGTCCCCGGCTGTGCGCAAGGCTGGGCTGCTTCGCCCTGGGTCCTTCTCCCGCCGTCTTCCGGCTGCCCTTGGTTTCCAGGCAGGAAGGCAGCTGGCCGATCACCGGGTATTGATTCGGAGCCCCGGGCCCGGTGGGGCGGGCCCTGCTCTGTGGTCCCCCCACCATGTCCGCTGAGGGCAGGGCGGGGGCCGCCTGGGGGGGTGCGGTCTCTGAAGCCGGCCGGGCGCGGGGAGGGCCCAGCTCCCAGCTGGATGTGGTGCCCTGGGCCCCCGCTCCGAGGGCTGCCGGGAGGTCCTGCCTGTAGCCAGCAGAGCCATTCCGTCCCGGGCTCGGCACAGTCGGCCTGGAAATGCCCGCGGCGTGAGTCACGCATGGGTGACATTCATCCCTGCAGAGAGCAGCAGAAGGGAGCCATTGTCCTCGCACCCCCACCCACCCCACCGGGGGGGGGGGGCACCCAGCCCGCCCGGGCCGTGTTCCCTTCGGCCCGCTTCCTCGGGGCTCGGACTCGGCAGCCCCCCCCTCCCCCGCTCCCCGGAAAGGCGGTTTCCACCGGAAAGAGGCGGCTTCTCTTTTCTGTTCCTCAGTGGAGCTGTGCAGCCACGGGGGGCGTGCAGGAGCAGAGCCGCGCTGGCGACCCGGGAGGGCCCCCGCCGGGCACGCGCAGGCCAGCCCGGCCTCAGCCGCGGGCAGAGGGAAGGGGTCGGGGTCTCGGCCGGGCTGAGCCTCCCTGAGAGCCGTTTGGTTGCATTGGGAAGCTTGGCTGCTTCCGACGCTCTGCGGTGCATTGTACGGAAACCCTCCTCTGGGCCGCGAGCTCTGCGCCCGGGAACATCTGGCTGCGCGGGTCTCAGGAAACTGCAGGCCGCACCTCGCTGGCGGCTCCACCGCGACGGCCGCGTCCCTCGGCGCCAGAAATCACGCCGCGTCCCTCGGCGGCGGGGCCGTCTCCCCCTGAAACATCCCTCTTCTTCCCCTCCTAGCTCTGGACTTCACGTCGCAGGGAAGCGAATGCGTGAGGACCCAGGCTCGGCGGAGTCGCGGCCTCCGCCCGGGGCCAGCGCCGGGGCGAAGCCGCCGCCTGCGACGCCGGTGTCCAGTATTGGAGCGCGGGTTCCAGTCCCGGCTGCTCTGCCCCGATCCAGATCCCCGCTGTGGCCTGGGAGAGCAGTGGACAATGCCCGAGTGCTTGGGCCCTGCACCCGCGTGGGGACCTGGAGACGCTCCTGGCTCTGGCCCGGCCCTGGCTGTGACAGCCATTTGGGGAGAGAATCAGTGAATGGAAGACCCTCTCCCGCTCTCCCTCTCTCTGTCTCCCGCTCTCTGTCTCTCTCCGTCTCTCCCTCTCTCCGTCTCTCTGTCTCTCTCTGTCTCTTTTTGTCTCTCTCTGTCTCTGTCTCTCTCTGTCTCTCTCTCTCTGTCTCTCTCTGTCTCTGTCTCTCTTTCTCTGTCTCTCTCTCTGTCTCTCTCTCTCTGTCTCTCTCTGTCTCTCTTTCTCTGTCTCTCTCTGTCTCTCTGTCTCTGTCTCTCTCTGTCTCTCTCTCTGTCTCTCAAATAAACAGATCAATCTTCGAACAAGGGAAAGACATGTTTTTGCTTGGAGTCAGTGCCGCGTGGCTGGGCCTGATGACGGACCCCAGACCCTCCCGTCCCCGCCAGGCGGCCCGGCCCTGGCCCCAGCAGCGGCCCCCTCCCGGCGGCGTCAGGGCAGAGCCTCGGCAGGCGGGGTGGGAGGGGCCGCGCTCGCCCTGGTGGGTTCTGCATTCCTTCCTGGTGAGGTGTCGTGCAGGGAAAGCCAGGACGTATGGTCAGCATTCTTCCTATAAACACAGAGATTGTACATTGTCAAAGGATCGCTGGGCGCGCAGGGTTGCCATGGCTACCCTCCCCCACCCGCGTGTGGCCGCGGCGTGCCGCCACGTGGAGCCGCCGTCTCGCTGCTGTCGCGGACGGGACGCTGTCCCCGTGTCCCCGGCGTTTCCCCAGCCACCAGGCCACATGTGGAGGCCAGGACGTGGACGACGCTGCCACGGAGGGGGCCTGCCCCTCAGCTTTTCCCCAGCCAGCGCGCCCCAGGAGGGGCTCCTGAACACACAGGGAGGAGGCGTCTGGGAGCCGGGCGGCCGCGGGGCGAGGGCTGCTCCGGGCGTGGACGTGGAATGACCTTCGCGCCGGTCGGCAGCAGGCTCTCAGAGAGACGAATGGAGGCCTGGCGCCGGGCCGCGTCGCAAATCCTCGTCAGGAATTCCATATGCGCCCCAGGAGGAGCCTGGCTCGCCCACGGCTGTGCTACGTGCAGTGCGGCCTCCCAGCCCCCTCTGCCAAGGAGTCGCCGAACAGTCAGGCCCACGGCGCCTGCACAGCTAATTAGAAGCAGAACACGCCACGTGGACGGCCCCCTCGTCGGCGACAGCCACCGGCTGCGCGGGTCGAGAGGCACCGGGCCCTGTTCCCAGGGCAGGTGGCGTCCAGGGCCACTGTGGCTGGCTTGGGGTGGCAGCTGGGGTGTGCCCTGGGGGCCCGGGATGCCCCAGAGGTGCAGAATTGGGTGGGTGGGACCAGCCCCTGGAAGGCAAGGGGGACCCGGGGCTGGGCACGGAGCAGGCGCTGCCTCGGCCACCCGGCGGGCGGCTCTTTGGCACTGTCCCGAGGTCAGGGCTTGAGTCCTGTGTCCCCACACGGCAGGGCAGCAGTCAGCGGGCCTCCTGGCGCAGGTGCCCGCTCCCTCCGTGGGCTGGGTCTGCCCCAGCCAGAAGCAGCTCCTCCTCCTTCCGGGGGAATCTGAGCGAGCAGGTGGGGGATGAGCCCCGGCGCCCCGCCCTGGCCCCACGCCGCCCGCCCGTCTCAGAGACGCAGACGCTCCCTGCCTTCGCTCCTCGCTCTCAAGTCCTTCCGTCCTTGGCCAAGGCCGCCGAGGCCCTGCCTTGAATCTCCTGGGACACGCACACGGCCAGCCCCAGGCCACCCCGTCCGCACCGGCCATTCCCGGTCAGCAGGCCAGGCTCCCGCTCTGGCCACCTGCTTTCTCATCTCCCAGCCTCTGGGGAGGAGGAGCTCGGAGCCACCAGCAGCAGTCGTGGGGACCCAGGAGGGGCCTGGGGGCTGCAGGGCCAGGCAGGCGGCCACTCGGCGTGGGGGGAGGGATGCGTGGGGCCGCCCCTCCTCCCTTCTCTCTGTTCCTGACTCTGCCCACTGGGAACATGGTGCCTGCACGTGGCCACTGGTCCAGGGGTGCTCTCCCTGGAGGAGGGGTTCCCCTCAGGGCCTGCTCTGCTGAGGCATCGCGCCTGCATCGCCCCAGCTCCGACCGGGAGGCCCAGGGTCACGGCGCCTGTTCAGGGCCTGCTCCCCGCCTCCTGTGTCCTGTATCTCCAGCACACGCGTGGACGAGGTTCACACGCTTGTCACAGCACTGTCTCCTCATGGGCGCACGGGTTAAGAGCAGCCCGCTGAACCCCAATGGCTCTGACACCTTCGTCACCCTCGTGGGGCCGGTGTGTGTCCACTGCTGTGGGTGTTATCAGAATCCTTCCTCTGAGCCCCCTCTGGGCGCCCCGAGCCCTGGGACTCCTCTTGGGCAGCTGGCTTTCAGGGGACCTCCGTGTGCTCCCAAGAACAGGCTGCCCTGAGCCTGCCCCCTGGGGTTCAGGCTGGGGGCTTGGGGGGCAGTGTGGGGGCGCTGGCGAGGAATGACGCTGCTGTGACGTGCTTGGGGGTGGGGGTAGGGGTAAGGGGAGGGGAGAGGAAGGGAGGGGAGAGGAAGGGAGGGGAGGGTGGGCCCCAGCCCCCAGCCCCCAGCCCGTTGTCAGCAGCAATGAAGGGGAACGCACAAGAGACACCTGAGACTTAAGAATCAACGCTGTTCCTGACGTCACGTGGGAAGGCAGGGGCAGTGACGGGGAGCTGGGGTTCCATAGGGCTCATCCCTGTGTTCTCTGCTGCCAGGGCAGGTGTGGGGGAGTGGCCACAGATCCAGGTTCCAGGGCGTCTCCCGGAGGGGCCTTGGGGGTGGCCGTGGGTCCAGGGCATCTCCCGGGGGGACTGTGGGGGTGGCTGCAGGTCCAGGGCATCTCCCGGGGGGACTGTGGGGGTGGCTGCAGGTCCAGGCTCCAGGGTGGTCTCCCGGTGGGGGGGCGTCCCCCGCTGAGTTCCTGCCCTGGGCAGGCGCTCCATCAGATACCTGTGGCTTTGCTGCAGGTGCGGGGCTAGCTTGCTTCCTCCCCACCATCAACATTGATTTTCCTGGGGCTGGAGCGAGGTGTAGTGACCTTGGCATTCCTTATGGACGCTGGTGCGAGTCCTGGCTGCTCCACTCCAGGGTCAGCTCACCACTGCGCCTGGGAAAGCAGCAGAGGACGGTCCAAGTGCTTGGGCCCCTGCACCCGCGTGGGAGACCCGGGTGGAGCTCCTGAACCCTGCTTTGGTCCAGCCTTGACTTCGGAGCCCATCTGGGGGGTGAACCAGCAGATGGAAGATCTCTCCCTGTCTTCCCCTCTCTGCCTTTCAAACAAACAAATAAATCTTTTCAAAAATAAAATAGAAAATAAAACCACACGTGACCGAGTCTGGGCACGAGGGTGGCGCCGAGTGGGTCCCGGGCGGGAGGCCCCGGCTGTCTCGGAGGGGGGGAGCTGCGGCCCTGAGCTTTAGCATCTTGGCTCCCAGCCCCCGCCCCCGATCCAGTGGAGCCCGCGGGTTCTGGGAGTCGGACTGTGCTGACCCACTGCGTCCTCCTCGGCGGGGGAGCGTGGCTTCTGCTCGGGCAGAGGCTCTGGGGCTTGTACAGCAGCCCGGCCCCCGCGCCGGCCACCCTCGCCCCGTGCCCTGGGAACACAGGAACACAGACAGCCCTCTGCGGGCCTCTGCACCCAGCTCCCACTCCCAGCTCCGAGACACGCCGGCTCTCCTTAATTCTGGAAGTTTCTGTGCCGCACATGTTGCCGTTTCCTGTGAAAGCCTGCCCTCCCCGCCGTCGACACCCCCAAGGCTGCAGCGACAGAGGCAGAGCGGGGGTCGCGGCCGGCGGGGGGCCCTCTCCATCCGGCTCTTGGCTCCTGACGGGAAACGGCCAGCGAGGAGCGAGCGAGGTTTGCGCGTTCTCTCGCGCGTGCGTCCCGGCAGCCGTGGGTCTGGCGGGCTCCGTGGCCAGCCCCCCTCCCCGAGGCCGGCTCCCCCCCAGCCTGGCTCCGGCGCTGCCCCCATGGGGGGAGCTGTCGATTGCCTGCCTTCCCGGCTGATTGCAACCTCGCTCTGTAACAGCTGACTCACGGTCTAAAAACGCGCTCAGAGCCCCGCGGTGGCCACCGCGCCTGGCTCAGCCCGGCCCTCTTTGTCCAAGCAGGCACACACGGCCAGCAGTGCCGAGCCCGCCCGGCCTTCAGCTGCGGGGTTTGGCCCGGGACCCGGGAGAGGCGAACCACAGAGGAGCTGTCTGGGGGAGGAACCAGTGTCCCAACGAGAGGAAATTGCCCCGAGATGCCTGGAACGGCCAGCACACAGGGGTCCCGGTGGCCAAGAGACAGGAGGGGTGGGCGGCCCCGTCCAGGCTCCCGGAGGCTCCCCCGCCTGGCTCTGCTGCTGCCCCGTGCACCTGAGGATCCAGGCTCTGCTTCTGCCTCTGTGTGGTGGCCTGGACGGCGCCCTGGAGATGTGGCGAGACCAGACGGGGGAGGGGCACTTCCTCCGTGACCCACCACTGTGACCAAAACCAGGCCACGCCTCCTGGACAGGCCGCTGGCCCCAGAACGCTGCCGGCGTCGTCACCGCTCAGGTGCCGTCTGCCCCCTCGGCACCTGAGTGGTGAGGGGCTGCACCCCACCCGCTGTACCTGCCCGGGCGCCCCCCTCTGCCGGGCTCCCTGCGGCTGCCCCGGGCGGCCACAGCGTACGGGCTTGGACGTCTGACCTCTGACCTCCAAGAACTGATTGTGAGGCTCTGATTTTGCCGCTGCTGCTGAGCGAATGCGTTTCCCTCTCTGCCAGTCCAGCCCGAGGCCAGCGGGGAGGGGGCGGGCGGGGTGGGGGGCAGCTCGGCAGCGAGAATCGCCGGGCGAGGTCAGCACTGTGGTGTCTGGTGGCGGCTCAGCTCCAGGCCCCAGAGCAGTGACGGCACCGTGGGCGCAGGTGCCCCCCGAGCTCCCTCCTGCACCGGCGGCCGACGACCGATGTGGGCAGGGGCACCGGCGGGCTCTGTGCTGACACCTGACACCAGACCTGCAGGAGATGGGCACTTCCTGTCCCCACCGCACGCCAGGCACAGGGCCCACCCTGCTCGCCCAGAACCGAACTGGGCCGGGCTCCCTACTGGGTCCAGAGAGCTGAGGCCCAGGGCTGCCATTCCACACCTTCTGACCCTCCCTCTAGCCTCCTGGAGGCTTGCACAGGGCAGGGGTGGGGCAGGGCAGGGCAGGGCAGAGCACAGCCCTGGCTCGGAAGCAGCAGACAGGTGCCCCTCACAGTGGGCTGACCACCCAGGCCGCACTGGCTCATGGGACCCGACGCACCTGTGTATGTAGGCACCAAGTCTGCACTGCCCTGTCCCCAGCACCCTGGGGTCCCTGTCACCTGTTGAGGCCCCCTGGGGAGTCCCAGCTCAGCCGGCTGCACCGGATCCCTGGGAGGATTCCCGAGTGACTCCGGAAGGTTCCCAGGGGAGGCGGTGGTCTCAGAGCTGCTGACGCCTCCCCAGCAGCAGCCGTCTCTGCCTGGGTGCCAGGGCCGAGGAGAGTGGGGGGGAGGGGGGAGGGGCTTCACTTTCCCACGAGTGTACCCAGTGCTGTGGGAAGGAGGGAGAGGACAGGGAGCCGGCTGGGTCCCGAGGGCGGACGCAGGAGGTGGCCCAGCCGCAGGAGGTGGCCCAGGTGAGCGGCTGCAGAGGGGAGGGGACCGGGACTCAGGCGAGCAGAGAGAGCACGGATGAAGGTGGCAGTCCAAGGGTGGACGAGGTGTGGGAGCTGAGAGCATGGCCTGGTCCTCCCGGGAGGGGGCAGTGAGGAGGCTGGGGGGCCTGGCCTTGAGGGAGGCTAGGTTTCTGGGCTCGGCTCTTGCCCTGATTCCCCCCGTGCTGGGCTCCTCAGCCTTCCGGGGGTATCGTAAGATGACCACAGTGACCCGGGGGGAGACGCCCGCTGGTTGGGGCCACCCAGTCTGCCTAGGGGAGCTGTCTGCATGGAGGGCGACCCAGACAGAGCCCTGGACTGGCCAGAGCCAGCTCCCCTGCTCCGTTCAGGCCAGCAACAGGGGATGAACGCTCCCAGAGGACTGAGGGAGCCCCAGTCACGGCTCACAAACCAGCCTCACCTCCGGCCGCGGCCCCGGCAGGCATCATCAATCTATCACCGAGCGCTCTGCTTCCCCCGCCTCTGCCCCAGCTCTGTGTCGGCCGGGATGGACCCCACCGTCCTGGCCTTGCGGGACGAGCAGATGGCTCAGCAGCACACGCTGTGCCGAGGAGGAGCTGTGGAATGTGTGCCTGGCAGGGGCCAGGTCCCCGGAGACTGGAGAGGAGTCCCAACTGCAGCATCTGGACACCAGACACGCGGCACGCGGCTCCCGGGGCCGGCCAGGGCTCTCCCCGCGGCCGGGGCCCCGGTGGGGATCAGGCTGGGGCTTGAGCTGCCCGGAGAGGCCCACGGCACCGGGTCTGCAGGGCGAGCCAGGGCAGGTGCAGGGGTGCGGCTGCCTGGGGCCTCCGCCGTCCTCAGGGCTCTGGGCACGAGGAGGCCGCAGGCGGCAGCGAGCTGGAGGGCCTGTGTCTGTCCCTGCTCACCCCTGCATGCTGTGTGGCCTGGGGCAGGGGGCTCGGCCCCTCTGGGTCGTGCTCCCCCCACGGTCTCAGGGCTGCTTTCCAGGCCAGCGGGTGGTGGACCTGCGCAGGGGCCCGTGGAGGCCGAGGCATTCTGATTGGCCGCTGTGAGCGCCCTGGTGGGAGGGGCCCCGGGGGCTGGGGCTGGGGCGGGCGGGTGCTCACAAATCCCGTGTGTCCTCCTCATGGTCTGGGGGTGGGCGTGGATCTGAGGGAGCTGCCCTCCTGTCTCAGGGCTGAGGGGAGGCCCATACTGTGTCCCCATCCCCACCCCCGCACAGGAGGACTTGGGAACAGGCCCGGCGGCAACGAGCTTGGGGGGGTCCTGCCCACCCACTCGAGAGCACAGGCGACCTCCCCTGTCAGCTGCCAGGGGTGGGGCTTCAGGATGTCCCGGGCGACCTGGCGGGCAGGTGCCCCGGACTGCCCAGGGCCCACTGCGGCCTGCTGAGCGGCCCCCTGCCTGGGGCCTCACCGAGCCCTCTGGACAGGCGAGGCCGCCTCAGTCAAACCCATTTTCCGGGTGAGGAAGCTGAGGCGCGTGTGGCAGCACCGCCTCCCCCGCTTCGGCCGGGCGCAGCCCTGGCTGTTGTGGGCATTTGGGGAGCGGGAGGTCTTCGCTCAGTCTTCTGCCTTTCAAACAAAACAAAGTTAGAGAAGGGGCGGCGCTGAGGCCCGCATGTCCTGCTGGCTACCGCTGCCCGGTGCACTAACCAGCGAGGAATCAGCCGTGCTGTGCGCTCGTGGGCCTGAGCCTCCTACGGCGGGCGTGGGGTGGGGGCTGCGAGCTCGGGAGGCGACTTCACTCCACCCCCAGGGACCTCAGCCGGGCTGGTGACCCCGCCCCTCCACGTGGCCAGCAGAGGGGCTGACCGGGGGCCCTTGTGACCCAGCCCTGGGGGTCACCAGCGCCACCCTCCCCATACCCTGCTGGTCCTAGGCAGGCACAACCCACTGGACGTGTGGACAGGGACGGACGTGGACTGGCCCTGGAGGGGGGGGTGGAGCCACCTTGGGGAAGAGGGAGCGGGAGGGGGCCTCCGTCTGGCTCACGTCTCGCTCCGCTACACACACGCAGCCCCTTGGTTCCTGGCCGCCTCGCTGTCTGTCTGTCCGTCTGTCTTCTACCCCATCCGTCATCCTCCGCCGCCCCTCCCCCTCCCCCAACGCTTGCACAGGACTGGCTGCTCGGAGCCGCTAACTGATCTTCCCAGGAAACACTCGTGGCGATGATGGACAGCGAGGGCTTTGTGGTCCGAGAGCCAAGGCTGCTGGCGGCTGTGACCGATGCTGAACCGTGGTGGGCGGGGCTGGTGTTAGCTTGGGCTCCCTTCTTGCCCCTCCTCCACACCGCCCAGGTCTGTGTCCCCTCCCCTCCACAGCCCTCCTGCCCCCCGGCCCCCAGCCCTCTGAGTGGCCATGTGCAGTTCTTGCCTGGGGTGAGGCTTCGGGAACCGTTTCTGGCCTCTGACCATGGCCCTTCCCGGCCGGGCAGATCAGAGCAGCCCCCACCCCAGCCTGCTCGGGCCCAGCCCTGGGTGGGGTCCCCACACCCTCGGCGGACCCCGGGGCAAGCCCGCTGCAGCCCCACCTCTTCATGGCAGGGTCAGCCGCTTGCTCGTGCCCCAGGCCAGGGCTGGCCTTGCTGGAGCCACCTGCAGCCTGCCCAGTCTCCGGGCACCCGATGGCCAATGCTTCTGTCCTGCCCCAGGGGCGGGGCCGGGCAGGACCCCTGAGCCTGGGCTGAGCCCCTGCCCTGCCCACTTCACTGCCAGGAGGGGACGCCGACATCGCGGGCTCCGGGCTGGGCCGTGGCGCAGCAGGTGCATCGGTGCACCTTCCACTGGTGGCGCGGGCAACCGCGTGTCAGCCCCTGTCTCGATGGCTCCGCTTCCGATCCAGCTCCCTGCTGATGCAACCAGGAAGCAGTGGAAGATGCCCACGTGCCTGGGCCCCTGCTGCACATGGGAGACTCGATGGAGCTCCTGGCTCCCGGCTGCTGCAGTCATCTGGAGAGAGAACCAGTGGATGGAAGACATCCCTCTTCTCTCTCTCCCTCTCTCCCTCTCTCTCTCTCTTTCTCCCCCTCCCTCTCCCTCTCTCTCTCTCTCCCTCCCTCTCCTTCTCTCCCTCTCTCCCTCTCCCTCTTGCTCTGCCTTTCAAATGAATAAACAGATCTTAACAGAAGAAGCCAAGAAAGCCTGCTGCCATCCCAGGGCAGCCACCAGGAGAGAACAGAAGGACTCATGGCAAATCCGGTTGCCCGTGGGGAGAAGCTACGGAAAACGCAGGGGCCGAGGTGGCTCGGAAGCCTTGGAGAGCCGAGGTGACGTCTGTCACAGGTCTGGGCAGGAGAGCAGAGGCCATGGTGTCTGTTCTGGATGGAGCGGCGGCGAGAGGGTCGCAGGGGTGTGGCGAGGCTGAAGAACGAGAAGGACACAGTGAGCTGGCGCAGGGGAGGGGACACCGCCGAGCCCAGGCCCAGAGGAGCGGCCGGGGGGGAGCTGCTGCTGCGAGAAGCGGTGACCTCTGCGACCACTGGGGCCGGGAGAGTTGGGCCACGCCCGTTCCACAGCCCCTGTCCGTCGTGGAGCCCCAGCTGCCAGCCAGGGACCAGCACCGCGCTTTGTCGAGTCCTGGTTCCAGCACCACTGACCTGAGAGCAGGCTAGCAGCCCAGGAAAGCAAAGAGTGGACAGAGAACGGCTGCGCTCATTAAACGCCCGTGGGCCATACTCGCACTCCAAATATAAGCCAAGAATTCCCGCGGTGGGTAAAATGGCAGAGCCCTAAGAGTTTACACCCAAGCAGAAGTTTATAAAAAGGTCGGGAGCAGAAACTTGGGGGGGCGGGGGGGGGAGTGCTGGGCGCTCACCGTCTGCAAGAGCGGCCGTGGACGCAGCAGGGCCTCTGGGGACCACGAGGGAGCGGCCGTGGATGCAGCAGGGCCTCTGGGGACCACGAGGGAGCGGCCGTGGACCCAGCAGGGCCTCTGGGGACCACGAGGGAGCGGCCGTGGACCCAGCAGGGCCTCTGGGGACCACGAGGGAGCGGCCGTGGACCCAGCAGGGCCTCTGGGGACCACGAGGGAGGAGGCTCTTGCTGCTAAGAGAATCCGCCGGGCAGAGACGGCCACGCACCTGGATGCACCTGCTCGCACGTCTCCAGAAAACAGTGAAACTTGGCAGAAGTAAGCAGCCAGACGGATCCCGAGCCGCAGGGCGCGGTTTGAACACTGTCGTCCCGGGAACGAGCAGAGCAGGGCGATGGAGAGGAAGCCGTGGTGTTGAACGACATTGGCTGTGAACCCGGCTCGGCTGGCACGCCCACAGCTGCCGCCCACGCTGCTGAGCGCACACCTGGTGCAGGGGCAGCTGGACCTCGCACGGAATCGGCAGCCAGGTGTGCGGTGCGGCACCTTCCAGCAAAGGCAGAAGGAGGGGCCGGCGCTGTGGTGCAGTGGGTAAAGCCGCCGCCTGCCGTGCTGGCATCCCATATGGGCGCCGGTTTGAGTCCCGGCTGCTCCACTTCTGATCCAGCTCCCTGCTGTGGCCTGGGGAAGCAGTAGAAGACGCCCAAGTCCTCGGGCCCCTGCACCCGTGTGGGAGACCCAGAAGAAGCTCCTGGCCCCTGGCTTCAGATCAGCACAGCTCCAGCTGTTGCAGCCAATTGGAGAGTGAACCAGCGGGTGGAAGACCTCTCTCTCTCTCTCTCTCTGTGTAACTTTGACTTTCAAATAAATAAATCTCTAAAAAACTACACAGAATATAGTCCAGGGATTAAGCAGTAAATCAATGACTTAGAAATGCCCAGGAGCGCTCTAAATGCTTGGGAATTAGCCACAATGCTTCAAAAAGTCTCATGGCTGAAAGAACAGATACAAATGGATACTGAGGGCCGGTGCCACGGCTCACTAGGTTAATCCTCCGCGCCTGCGGCGCCAGCACCCCATATGGGTGTTGGTTCTAGTCCCGGCTGCTCCTCTTCCAGTCCAGCTCTCTGCTGTGGCCTGGGAAGGCAGTGGAGGATGGACCAAGTGCTTGGGCCCTGCACCCCATGGGAGACCAGGAGAAGCACCTGGCTCCTGCCATCGGATCAGCATAGCTCCGGCCATAGTGGCCATTTGGGGGTTGAGCCAATGGAAGGAAGACCTTTCTCTCTGTGTCTCTCTCTCTCTCACTGTCTAACTCTGCCTGTCAAATAAAAACAAACAAACAAAAAAAAACAAATGGACACCAAAAAACATTTTGAGCTGAAAATGAATCCTGATGCCACAAATCTACAGGTGTGGATGCAGCCAAGCAAAGTGAACATTCTAGAACATTCTAGGACCTGCCGCTGGAGGAACACGCTCGGCCTTCGACGTGAGCATCTAGAACGTTCTAAAGCAAGGCTGGAATTCAATGACTCAGGCGTCTGCAGTCAAACCTGAGGAAAGAGGCGGAGAGGATGCGACGCAGGCACCAGAGTGGAAACCACAGCCAGCGCGGAGCCGCTCAGAGATACGGGGACTCGTAGAGGACTGTGAGGACTGACAGATCCCGGGGGCGGGGGGAGAGGGAGAGAGAGACAGAGACAGAGACACAGAGAGAGATTGTGTGTGTGTGTGAGAGAGAGAGAGAGAGAGACACAGAGAGAGACAGAGAGAGAGGTCTTCCATCCGCTGGTTCACTCCCCAACTGGCCGCAATGACCGGAGCTGCGCCGATCTGAAGCCAGGAGCCAGGAGCTTCTCCCAGGTCTCCCATGCGGGTGCAGGGCCCAAGGACTTGGGGCGTCTTCCACTGCTTTCCCAGGCCACAGCAGGGGCTGGTGGGTCCACAGGTGCAGTGCTCTGGAGGGCACAGAGACAGCCAGCACCAAACCACCAGGAGCAGACGGCAAGGGAGCCGAGGAGGCCGCCCCGGGCCCGGCTGGACCTCTCCCTGCCGGGGGCCGAGGAGGCCGCCCCGGGCCCGGCTGGACCTCTCCCTGCCGGGGGCCGAGGAGGCCGCCCCGGGCCCGGCTGGACCTCTCCCTGCCGGGGGCCGTCAGCAGCGGCCGCGGTGTGAGTCCCGCGGGCTGGTGGGCGTCCATCTGCCCACGACTCAGGCTGTGATTCTCCGCGTTTTGTGATCCTTTGGTTCGTGGGGGCCTGGCTGGCCCTGGAGACATGGCAGCCACTGGCCTGGGGACACCGCCACCTCACCAGACCCCCAAGCTCCAGGCCAAGTGCCCCTGCCCCAAGGCCCCCAGGACCAAGTCCAGGGCCGTCCCCTCCGCCTCGCCCACTCCTTCCTGCAGGAGCCACCGAGCAGCTGCTCTGGTCGCACAAGCCGCTCGCACCTGCTGCTGGCGCTGCCCCGGTGGCCCTGGGTGGCGCAGGGCCCCTCCTCTCGGGGACCATGAGGAGCAGGAGCAGGCTCGTCTGCGGGTGGCAGTGGCCTCCTGGGTCGATACTCGGTTACCTCCGCACGTTAAATCCCAGTGCGACCGTGCGACCCGGCTCACTCCTCCCTTCCTGGGGTCCCAGCGCCCGTGTCTTCCGGGGGGGGGGGTCTCCCCGGGGGACGCACAGCCCGAGCTCCCTGGCAGAGCAGGTGCTTCACTGAGCCTCAGGGGCCAGACGGTCCCCCGGGCTGGACACCTAAGCCCCGGTGTCGCGGTCAGCCCCGGGCTGCATCCGGGTCCCGTTTGCATCTGTGTGTCTTTGCTGCAGCACCGTCTGTTTTCAAAGCAGAGGGCGTTCTGCCTGCCGCTCCCAGGAGTCCCAGCAAGACGCAGAGCCGGCTGCGAGCCCAGCGGCGAATCCGGGGCCGCCTGTTCAGACAGAGCCAGGTTCTTAGAACAAAACACAGCCTTCTCCTTCTCACACACACACTCACTCACCTGGGCCTCTTGCTGTGGCTGCCCTGCCCAGCCCTGCGTCCCCCGGGCGGGAGGAGCTCGGAGGAGGCTCCTGTCCGGGGCCTCTGCCTGGCTGGGCCTCAGCCCCGCCCCAGCCCAGGACTCAGATTCCCGGTGGGCCCCGGGGTGCCCTGTGTGGATGGTGCCGCGCAGGGCATGCAAGGTGGACACTGGGCCGGCTAGCCCTGGGGCTCAGGCGGCCTCCACAGGGTTGAAGCCCACCCTGCTGGAGGCTGGGGTCCCCAGGTATGGGTGCCTGTGTGTCTGCATACAGTGGTGGGGGCGTCCGCGCTCCAGTGAGGTCCTAACCCCACCTTCCCCTACTGCCCTCCCAGCACACCCCTGGAGAGCTGTGCGGAACGGAGAGGGTGCCCCCAGGGACCGTCTCTCTCTCTGCCGCACCCTGTTGGTTCAGCCCCGGCCCCGCCGCTGGCGTGGGGCAGCCCGTGGTCCCCCAGTGAACCCCAGACTCTGCAGCAGAGACGGTAGGGCCAGGCTTGGGCTATATCTGCCCCGCTCCCAGGCCCACGTCCTGACCCCTGCCCTGGACCCCACCCCCGGTCCGGCCGCGCTGCTGTCTCTGGGCCCTGAGGACCGTCTATGGCATGGGTTCTCCCTCCCCTGGAGGGTCCTCTGTCCCTGACATCTTCTGGAAGCTTCTCCAGACAGTCCCAGGCAGTCCTGCCCTTCCCGGCTGGTCTGTCCTTGCAGGATTCTGCTGGTGCCGCCCCTCCTCTGGCCCCTCTCCCACTGGTTCCCGCGATCCACGCTTGGGTGCCTGGTCCCGGCCTGCTAACTGAGCCCCACCCCCGGCCATGCCCACGCACGTGGCAGAGGGAATCGTTGTGGATGAGTGACTGCTCAGCGCCGAGTGACGGCGGGCCACCTGCCCCGCCCTCCCCAGGAGCCCTTGAGGCAGGGACACGCCTTCCTCCCGCTCCCTGGCTCCCTCTCTGTCCCCTCCGTCCCCCCCTGCAGGTCGGCTTCCCTGGTGTTCAGGGCTCCTCCCTGGTGCCCGGTGTGTGCTGTGCGCTGGGACACGGCCCGCCGGCCCGCCCAGTCTCTCAACACTCCTGCGAGGTGGCCCTGGGGACGCTGGACAGAACCGGGGCCTTGTGTGGGCCGTTCCCAGTGGCTGCCTCAGTTTCCCCACCTGTGAAGGGCGGGGTCCCCTGGCGCTGCAGCTCCACGCTCACCGAGCACGGGGCTGGACAGGCACGTGCAGACTTGCTCCCGGCCCCCAGGTAGGTGCTGACCCCTGGCCACGCAGCCTCTGCATGTGGCCCTTCCTGCCCATGCGTGGTCCTGGCCACCCCCAGGCCCCAGTCCCAGACGGTCTGAGTGGGAGCTTTAAAGGAAACGTCCACACACGCGTGGCCCTGTCGGGTCACCGCCATCATGCGTGGGCCCCACAGCCGACACGCGTGGGGCCCCCAGGCCTACCAGGGAGCAGTATACAGTGTGAGACAGGGACAGGTCGGGGACAGGGAGCCTCCGCCCCCGCCTGGGCCGGGGCTGACCCGTGGCTTCTTTTCCACTGCCTGCTGGTTTTCTCTGAGCGGCGTCTCTGGGCCCAGCACAGCGAGAAGCCCTTTCTCCGTGTGTGAGCGTGTACGTGTGCGTGTGTGTGTGCAGAGGGTTCTACACGCCTAAAACGCGTGGGGCCTCCAGGCAGCATGCGGGCTGCTTCTGTGTCGGCTACGACATGTTAGAGACAGGAGGAGGGAGAGAGGGAGAGAAAGGAGGGGGAGAGGCGGGGAGGGGGGCGAGGCTGGGGGGGCGGGGCCTGCGGCGGGGGGTGCTCCCATTCCCGGGGCTTTGGCGGGTGCAGGTCCCCTCCAGCCCGAGGGGACACAACTCGGCTTCCTAAGGATGCGAAGGAACGGGGCTTCGGCCAACCTGTGGCCTCAGCACGTCCTGGCCAGCCCCTCAGTGAGGCCCCGACCCACCCACGCTAGGGGCCACGAGGAGAGTGACGGCTGGCGGGCTGCCGGGGCCGAGGCCCAGCCCAGCCGCACCGGGCCCACCCTCCAGCTCTCCCCCGGGCGTGGCACGGTCCCGGCCCCGGCTCTGCCTCCTGGTCCCAGAGCAGGGACCGGTCAGCCGCAGTCGGCTCTTCTGGCGTCCCTTAAAACTCATGGTTGGCACCTGGGCGTCCCCAGGACCTGGGGGCTGTGGCCTGCGTGCACCGGTGCTGCCTGTGTGCGGGTCGGCTTGCCCTGCGCCATCTCTGGCGGAGTGGGTGCTCTTGCTGCCTCCGCACACACGGCCCTGGCCTTCCTCACACTCTGGAGCCAACCAGGTAGAGGGAGAACGCCCACCTGCCCGCCTGTCACTTCCTGCCAAGGCAGCAGGTAGATCCCAGGGGCGGAGCCTCCAGGGGCCCCGCCCCCCGAGGGGAGAGTTAGGAGGAACCCGTGGCTGTGCACGGGGACGCTTGTCACCCCGTGCGTCACTGAGCCTGGCCTGGTGGCCTGGGAGGAAGCGTGGCCTCCCCTGGGAAGGAGCCGCTCGAGGTCACAAACCCCAGACAGGAGGAAGTCGGGCGAGTGTGGGGCCCGGGCCGCTGCACCGCTGTGACTCCTCCTGGGAAGCGCCTAGCCGAGTCCTGGCCGTGGGGAGGGGCTTGCCGCGGACTGGAAGGCAGGGCGGTGGCGGCACCTGTGTGTCGCAGGGATGGCCACCGGGCGCGCCGTCCGGGAACGTGGAGACGCGGCTGCGCCACCTTCCGTGCCCGGAAAAGCCTTGCTCCCCTGGGCGGAAGGACCTTCTGGGAATGCTGCCGAGGGGGACGGTGAGACGAGTGGGCGGCTCCCGACACCGAGGGTGGCGTTGAGGCAGCGCCACGTGGTCCCGCAGGAAGTGGAGATTCCGGGGCCGCTGTTGTGGCTCAGACGGTGAAGCCGCCGCTGTGGCGCTGGCTCCCCTGTGGGAGCGCTGGTTCGAGTCCCGGCTGCTCCGCTTCCGACCCAGCTCCCTGCTAACGCGCCCGGGAAGGCAGCAGAAGACGGCCCAGGTGCTGGGCTCCTGCACCCACTGGGAGACCCGGGTGCCATTGCAGCCACGTGGGCATGAACCACGGGATGGTAGGACCCCGCCCCCCATCGCTCTGACTTCTGGAAACTCTGGAACTTTCTGGAGCGGGCGTAGTTTGTGCGTTTTCTGCCGTCTCACCCTCTGCAGCGGGGAGCAGTCTGCGCTCCCGTCTGGGCAGAGCCCCGGCTCCCACCGTGTGCCTGCGCCACCTCCCGGCAGGGGCTCTGTGAGCGCAGCCTTGGGGGTCACTTTCACTCTGGGGGTGTGGGCTCCCCCGGAACAGTGGAGGCCCCGAGAGAACGGCAGAGGCGGGCCAGCGGCATGCTTGTGGTTTGGGACTGTGAACCAGACAGACCCAGGCTGCTGGGAACAGGATGACCTATGACCTGTGAGCAGGTCCCCCGCCCCCGGCCCCCAGATGGAGCAGCTGGAGGCCCCCCCAGCCCTCCTCAGGACGGCTCCGCCCCCGCCCGGCCCGGCCCGCCAAGGTGTCTGGGTGGCCGCAAAGCCCCAGCACCGCTGCCGACTCTGATTCTGCAACTTTTTCCAAACCCCGAGCGTGAGTCACAGCCTGGCCGGGCTCGGAACTTGTGAGCACTGAGCGCCCAGGTCTCCCTCCGTCTGCGCTCCAGAGTCCCGGCTCCCGCGGCCGGCCGGGCGCGCATTCCTCCCGGGTGAGGCACGTCCTTATCTCGGCGGCGACTGCCTGGCCGCTGCCTGCAACCCTGCCTTCACGGCTGGGGCCGCGGGCCCGCGTCTGCTCCCGGGGCCGTTTCTGTTCCGCTGAGAGGAGAGGCCGGCCTCTGGCCAGTGTCTCTGACGTGACCTCCACGTCTCGGAAGTGTGTCGCTCCGGTCTCATGTCTTGTCATGGCCATGGCAGGGCCCCGGCGTCTCGGTGGCAGAGGGGCCGTGGTCTCCTCCTCGGGTCCCTGAGTGACCAGGGAACTCAAGACGGCATTGGTCAAGGCCACTGTGGCCCAGCTTCCTGTTGTGGGACGCCGAGGGCCGTGGGGAGACGCCAGCAGGTGTGGCCACCGAGAGGGACTCAGGGGAGCAACGTCCCCGTGGGATCCTGGGTAGGCCTGGGCTTCCGGGGTGGTGGGGCCTGCCCTGGGGGGGCTGTGTCCCCGGGGCTTCCCCAGCTAGGACTCTGCTGTGCTCATTCGGGTGAGGTCAGCAGAAGACACTGGACAGGCACGGGGGGGGGATGGGACAAATGAAAGGGAGAGAGAGGGAACTTTCTGTGGCTAATTCTCACCCTCGCTCTCTCCCTCTGCTTTCTCACGAGGGACCCTCCCCCTGGCCCATGGGCAGCAGGCCCCGCCCTCCATGTCAGGGCTGTGCTGGGGCCTCCCTGGGGGCGGCCCTCGGGGGCGAGCCTCACTCCCCTCGCAGAGCCGAGCAGCCAAGGCCAGGGCGGCGGTGCCCGGGAAGGCGCTGCCCGGGGCTGGGAGTCGGAGCCGTTCATCTCCGCATCCAAATTCTTTTCTCGCACACTCAGTTTCAATTTCATTTTCATTCTCAAGCCCAAGTTCTCGCTCTCTTCAAACACACACACACACACACACACGTGCGCGTTTCGCCAGGACCCGTGTGCTGGTCATGCAGCATGAATGCCGGCCCGGGGAGCCATCGCCCACTCTGCCGGCCGGGCTCCGTCCTGCGGGTAAGAAACAACCTGTTTCTTCCGCTCGGTGAGGTGAGGTGCGGAGGGGACTCAAGACCCCCCTCTCTTGAAGCAACTTGCTCTCCAGCTCTGAGCTACCGAAACTGAACAAATTCCACACTTCCGCAATACGAGGGGACCAGAGTGGGGGCAGCGCTCACATTCCACGCCCGGGAAATGGGAGAGAACGGGGTGACGGGTTCCACGCACGACTGGCACTCAGCAGGGAAAACTTCCTTAGGTCTCAAGGCTCAAAAGCAGGCTTGTCAACTCGGGGTCCCACCTCTGCAGAGGGTGCTGGGGCAAGGCTCGTGTCCCCCAGGCTGCCGCCACGCTGGGCTCAGAAGCCAGGGCTCTCGAGGGCCGGAATGCACCTGCTGCTGGCTCTGCTGGTCTGGGATTGGAGGCCAGGTCAGCCCCCAGAGCTCCGTCAGGCAGGGATTGTCCTGTGGCCCAGCCCCGAGGCTGACCTCCGTCTGGCCTGTGCGCCCGAGTCCCCAGGTGGCTCCATCCTTTGAGATCCCGGCGGAAGCAGCCACAGCCCCTGGCGCGTGCACTCCGCGAGCTGGGAGAGACAGCACGGCACAGACACGCGACAGCTCTCCACCAGCACCACCTGGACCTGCCGGACCCCACCCTGGGGTTTCTGCTCACGGACGTTTTGACCCCCGGCCCTGGGGCTCTGGGCTGTCCCATCACCTGGGCGAGGGCTCCCGCGTGGACGCCCACAGCTGAGCAGCTTCCTGTGCGGGAGGTCGTTCTCATCCTCCTGGACATCCCGCCCGGAATGTTCTGTTTCCTTTCCTCAGGATGGGCGCAGCCTCGGCGGTCCTGGCGTGCTCAGGGTGAAGCCTGCGTCTCGGCACCGTCCGCTTTGCTCTGGTCTCACGGTCAATGTCAGAGCGCGGGCAGGTGGCACCTGCACTCGTTGCCTGGAGACCTCTTCAGGCAGCTAGCCAGGGGCTCGCACACTCCGCCGTCCACAGCACACCTGGACAGGGACAGGACGTGGCCAAGCGGCCCGCCCTCCGCTTCCAGCGACGTGTCCCTCGTCTCTGTCCCAGGCCCGGCAGCCACGGCCGTGCCGGCCGCTCTTCTGCCTCCCTCCTGTTCCTGGCCACGTAGGTTTCCTCCCAGCCCGATGAGGCCGTCCCTGCGGCCCCCTCCTCTCCGCCCAAGCGAAGGGTCCCCTCTCTCTGCCTGTGCCCAGAAGGGCTGGTTCGTCCCAGCACGGCCCTCGGCTCTCGTCCAGCCTCTGCCCCCCATCCCACTCTGGCCGCTTCCACGTGTTCCGATGCCTGCCGCGGCAGCACCCCGCCTCTCGGTCCCCGCGTGCTGTCTTCGTCTGTTAGTTCTGCTGCAAACTGCACTGCAAACCCCGGCGCCCAGCAGCAGCAGTTCCCCGCTCTCCGTTCCGGAGGCTGGAGGTGCAGGTCCGGGGCCGGCAGGCGCTGTGTCTGCAGGTGCATGATGCTGTCCTGCCCCTGCGGACGCTGGAGGCCGGCTCCACGGGCCTCGCTGCACAACCGGGGTGGGTGCAGGCTCCGCTCCGACGGCCTAAGCCGGACCACGGACCGGCCTCCTACTGCAGCGTGCGGCAGGCTTCAGACAGGAGTTTGCGGGACAGAACCGCGGGGTGCAGCGCTTTCCAGTTCTCACCCGTTGAGTTCTATTTTTAGAACAGCTTTTGGTTCTCAGCACAACTGGGCAGAAAGTACAGAGTTTTCCGTGTTCCGAGCCCCAGCACAGCCTCCCGCAGGCGGACTGGAAGCAGTGGCTGCTGAGATCAGAGGCAGGGCTTGCAGCCGCAGGTAGACACATTATTGCCACTGCGGCAGGTGCCGAGGTCCTCGGCTGTGACTACAACGAGGTAGGTGGGACCGGGACTGGGACCCACCTCACACAACGTGATCACCCAGGTCCACGGCTGTGACAGATGACCCGGGAGTCGCCACCACGGCGCCGTGTGGAATAGCTCCACTGTCCTGGGACTTCTCCGTGCCCACCCATCAGCCTCCAGCCCCTGCGCCACCCGGCGTCTGCAGTGCTGCCCAATCCGGGTGCCGGGGGCTGGAACGGTGTGGGCCGAAGCCGTTCAGGTTCCCGTCTTCCCACGGGACCGGTGCTTAGCTGCGTCCTCCGTGTCTCTTCTTGGCTTGAACGGGCTCCCGACTCTGACCAGCGCTGTTTCCCGGGTGGCCCCGTCTGCGTCCACCCCATGAAGGATGTCTTGGCTGCTTCTTGGCCAGTGAACATCCACGGGCGAGCTCCTGCGTGGACAATGTTTCAGTCCTTTTTGAATGAACACCAGGAAGTGTGAGCGCCCTGCCAGATTCGGTTTTGTAAGAAACGACGGAGCCGTCTCCCGGGGCAGTGAAGGCCCCCGTGGCTCTGTGGTCCCCGGCGTCTGGTGCTGGACTCTGGCTTTTGGCTCCACAGTGAGGGCGCGGGGTCCCTTGCCGCCGTTGCAAACCTCAGCTCCCCGGGACTCTGAGGCCGCGCGTCTGTGCACGTCCCTGGGAGAGAGCTCGCCTCCGCGCTCAGCCGTTCCCACGTCGTTGGTTCGCTCCTTGCTTCACCAGATTTCTGGGTGTCTCGGATAGCATCGCTGTCAGATGCTTCGTTTTCAAACGCCCGCGCCCAGTGTGAGACGCGTGTCCTCGCTCCCCGACAGCGTCTGTCACAGGGCAGCCGCGCTCCCACCGGACGCCTGGTGGATGACTGGGGAACTTGAACTCCGCCCCCTGTAACTCTGCCTTTCGAATAAATCAATAACTAAACCTTGTAAGAAAAAAAATCGGTGTCAAGTGTTGCAGCCGAGTGTTCACTGCCGCTCCGCCCCGGCTCCATCTGGGCGTAGGAAGGACGGCCCAGGCTCCCGGGCTCCTCTCCCATCTCTGGACTCCGCTGTAGCACTTGGTTCCGCCCCGCGTGAGTGATAGCCCCGAGTGACAGCCACAAGTGACAGCCACGAGTGACGGCCCTGAGTGACGGCCCTGAGTGACGGCCCTGAGTGACAGCCCTGAGAGACGGCCCTATGAGTGACGGCCCTGAGTGACGGCCCCAAGTGACAGCCCTGAGTGACGGCCCTGTGAGTGACGGCCCTGAGTGACGGCCCTGAGTGACGGCTCTGAGTGACAGCCCTGAGTGACGGCCCTGAGTGACGGCCCTGAGTGACAGCCACAAGTGACGGCCCTATGAGTGACGGCCCTGAGTGACGGCCCTGAGTGACGGCCCTGAGTGACGGCCCTGTGAGTGACGGCCCTGAGTGACGGCCCTGAGTGACAGCCCTGAGTGACAGC
>CM027406.1:91382798-91396621 GCA_015711505.1 Sylvilagus bachmani | reverse complement strand
GTGAGGGATGGACAGGAAGTCCAGGGATGGACAGGAAGTGCAGGGATGGACAGGAAGTGAGGGATGGACAGGAAGTGAGAGATGGACACGGGTGCAGGGATGGGACAGGAAGTGAGGGATGGACAGGAAGTGAGGGATGGACAGGAAGTGCAGGGATGGACAGGAAGTGAGGGATGGACAGGAAGTGAGGGATGGACAGGAAGTCCAGGGATGGACAGGAAGTGCAGGGATGGACAGGAAGTGAGAGATGGACACGGGTGCAGGGATGGGACAGGAAGTGAGGATGGACAGGAAGTGAGGGATGGACAGGAAGTGAGGAATGGACAGGAAGTGAGAGATGGACAGGAAGTGAGGGAAGTGTGTGGGAGGTGCTGTCTTCTTTCCTCTTGCTTTTATGAAAACATAGACACCAGGAAAGAGGTGCATTGAAAGGAGGACTCCTTTTTTTTTTTTTTAAGATTTCTTTATTTATTTGAGAGAGAGAGAGAGTCTTCCAGCCACCGGTTCACTCCCCAACTGGCTGCAAACAGTGGGACTATGCCAGGAGCCAGGAGCTCCCTCCAGGTCTCCCACGCGGGTGCAGGGCCCGAGGACCTGGGCATCCTCCACTGCTCTCCCAGGCCGTGGCAGGGAGCTGGATCGGAAGAGGAGCAGCCGGGACTAGAACCAGTGCCCATATGGGATGCCGGCACAGCAGACTGGGGCTTTACCCCACTATGCCACGGCGCTGGCCGCTAAAGGAGGAATTTTAACCCCAAGGAACCAGACGCCACGGTTTTGAAGTCTCCGCCCCTCGAGACGGCAGATGAGCTCAAGTTGACCCCAGGTCTGAGCAGGAGGGCGAGGCCCAGAGAAGTCACGCCAGGGGTGTGACCGTCACGTCCTTGGCCGGAAGGCGGAAGGGCCACGCGCACAGCCGCCGGCTGACTACAGAGCCTGCCTGTGCAGGGTCTCAAACGGTCTCGGAGCCCGGGGCTGTCCTGGGGGCGTCCCGAGGCCGCGGAGAGATGGCTGCTTCGAGAAACGCCCACACGTGGGGCTGTCCACCGGCGCCCACGGAGCCCCTGGAAAATCAGCCCCGTGAAAACGGCGCCAGGTCGTAAAGGACGCCCGGCGCCTGGGACAAGGCCTCCCGAGGAGCAGGTCGAAGCTGCCTTTCGGGACGAGCAGGTGCAGCCAGCGGCAGAGCCAAGCGCCTGGAGAGTCACTCCCTGCCCGGCCAGCCCCCCACCAGTCCAGCGTGGCTGGGGAGCACTTCCAGCTCCGGGGGGCGGACAGAAGAGGAGCAGCCGGGACTCGAAACGGCGCCCGTATGGGATGCCGGCACTGCTGGAGGCGGCCTTACCCGCTACGCCCCAGCACCAGCCCCATCAAATACATTTGTTTTAAATAAATAAATGATATTGTGACACTGCCTTGCTGGTGCCAATGGAGAACGGGTCCGTGCTGGAGACGCCCCGGCCACCACGATGCCCATGGGCAGTGCCCCAGTGACCAGCAGGAGATGGACGGCCCCCCTCGGGCAGATCCTCCTCCAGCGGGGGCCGTCCCTCTTCCAGAGGACCCTGCCGGCCGGGCTCTGGCCCCCCCCCCCCCCAGCTGCCGGAGTGAAGCTGTCGCCGGTTTGCTCTGCAGGAGGAACCACCCTCAGGGAGGCGTGCGCCTGGTGGCCGTATTGGAGAGACGCCTTTCTATGCTGAGGTCTGGGGAGCACGACACCCCCAAGCCCAGAACCAGGGGCCTCGGGGCCGCCTGTCACGTGGGAACCTACCTGGGCTCAGCTGAGACCGCGGGGCCCCCTGTGCGTTTCCGGCTCAGGGGAAGTGCGCTGGCTCAGCTCTCCCTCGGCCAGGTTCAAGGTTGGCTTCGCTTCAGCAACGCCATGCACCTGGCTGCGGCAGCCCCGCTCCTGGCTCTCTGTAGCTGCCGGCCCCAGACTCGGCCGCGAGGGGCATTTGGGCTTCAGACTCGGTCAGCTCGGGCCACCCTGAGAGCCGGGCGCAGACCAGGGCTGGAGCAGCAGGGAGAAGCGTGTGGCCAAGGTCAAGGTTCTGAGCGTCCCGCGGGTGCTGCGGGCAGAAGGGGGCAGACCGGGAAGCTCTCCTCTACCCCTTGCAGGCCCCCTCCCCACGGCCTCCACGCCCCCCCACCCCGAGTGAGGAAGGGGCTGAGGGCTACCCTGTCCCACCCACTAGCTGCCCTGGGCTGGGAGGCGCAGCATAGGAACGGGGCGGGGTGGGGGCGGGAATAGCTGAGTCCCTGCGGGAGCAGCCGCCGGGCAAGGCGCGGGACGCCGTGTCCCTTGGCCACACGCCAGGGCAGGGGTCCAGCACTGCCCCTCGCTTCACAGCAGAGGTCACCACCCTGACACGATGTCCAGCAGACCTGGGTGGACTCGCACAGCAAGGGAGGCCTGGAGGGAACGGACTCGGGGTGACGTGGGCTGGGGGAACGGGGTCAGGGCCGCCCAGACGAGTGTCCCCACGGACAGGCAGGGTCCAGCCAGACACTGCGTGGCCACCGTCTCGGTCTCGCCACCCCCAAAGTGAGTCAGAGCCGGGGGCGGGCACCTGGTCCCAGGGAGCCCGGCCCCGGCGGTACTGAGGCCCTGGCCTCCCCCGACACTGGCTTCTGAAGCCGCCCCTGCCTCTGTCACTTTTCCCTGCTGCTTTGCGAGATCATGGCCAACCCACAAGCCAACGGAGCGAGGAGGCACTCCCGGCTCCCGCCAGCTGGTCCCACCAGCTCCCAGCTTGGTCTGGCCACTCCCGCCAGCCCAAACAAGGACCTGGACCCCACCCTTAACCCCCCAGGGCCAGGCGTCTGCCCCTCCCTAGACAGCCCAGCACGCACAGCCCCCAGGGCCTCGGAGCAGCACCAACCCCAGGCACCAATCCCAGGAGCCTGCGGGGCTGAGGGCGGCAGTGCTGGGCCCCGGCTCGTCCCTGTCCACGAGAGCCACAGAGCCCAGCGCATAGGTAGCGCTCAGGACAGACAAGCCACACCCCGACGTGGGCCCTGCAGCCCCCCCAGGGGTCCAGATGGAGGCTCGCAGGCCACCTGGCCGCCGGCCCCCCCTCACCTTCTCTGGCCTCAGGCGCAGCATCTCTGACACGGGGGGGGGGGGGTCCTGACATCTCTGCCAGCACTGGGGTGCGTCCCCCAGTCGTCCCCTGGGGGGGCCTGGTGGCCTGGTCATCAGCTCCCTCGAGGTCACCCTGGCCTCTTCCCACGTGCTGGGGGCCAGCAGTCGCAGTGGATGGGGGTTCCAGCATCCTGCAGGACGCCGGCTCCCAGGAGGACTGGGCAGAGCTGTCCTGCTCCTCGTCCTCTGGTCTCCGTCCGTCCCAGCTGCTGCCACAAAGCCCCATAGGACAGACAGATAGCGCCGGGGGCCTGTAAGTCCCAGGTGCAGGGGCCGGGGCCGGGGCCGGGCTGGTGGTCGGGGACAGCGTCTTCGGCGGGCGGCAGTGCCCTCCCACTGCGGCCGGCGGCAGGGGCGGGGGCGTTCCCCCTGGCCGTTTATAAGGGGCAGATTGTGAGGGTGGAGCCCGGGACTGGAGCCCTCCCCAAGGGCCCCACCTCCTCCCTCCGCACCATGGGGACGAGCATCAGGCCGAGACACGCTCGAACGCAGCACCTCCGCCCGCAGCTCCCGCCTGGCCCCTGAGCCCCAAGACTGTCCATCACTGCCCAGGTGCGAGGCGCTGGCTCCCCGGGTGGACACTGCTAAACAGGTGCCTCCTGCAGAGAAAGAACAGGGATCCAGGGCCGGGAGCACCCAGCACCCAGCACCCAGCACCCGGCCCAGGACGCGGCGGCCGGAGGGCATGGCCAGTCCGTGTCCAGGCAGCAGGTCTGGTTGGGAAACCCTGACACGTGGACCAAGGCACGGGACAAGTTGCAGTCCCCGGTCGGAGCCGCAGACGCGGCCACCTGTCCCCGCGGGATCTAAGCCTCCAGTGCCCACCCTGCCACGGCCCCTTCCCCCAGCAGCCACCTCCCCCATAAGCGGGACCAAGCCTGGGCACAGCTGGCCAACCGGGAAGGGATGGACCCTGAGGCCACGTGGAGGGCTGGAGCTGGGGGCCGTGTCGTGAATCACGTGGGATGGGCTTGTGGCCCGGAGGGCGCTCCGGTCCCGATGGCGCAGCCACAGCGGGGACCCCGGGTCCTGGAGCAGAGCCGCAGCGCTGGAGAGGCCCCGGGCCTGACCAAGGGACCGCCGACGGCCAGGGCCCAGTGCCCCGCCCCCGCCATGCCCCTCCACCGTCACACAGCACCCTCCTGCGGCTCAGGGCCGGGATGGGTGGGGCCGGCGGAGCGGAGGTCACCCCAGCCCCGTGCCACGTGGCTGGGCCCGAGTTGTGGTGCTCGCAGAAGATGGACAGCAGACAGTCCCGCCCCCTGCAGGCGAGGCCTTGCATGGCCGCGCCTATGTCCCTCCCCCGCCCAGTCCCCTCCTCCCACGCAGCTCCGGCTGCCGACTTTTGAGGAAAGAAATCAAAGCCTCTTTTAGACCCACTTCCCTCCAATGCCAAACACACAGCGGGGCTTCCCGCTCCCACGCAGGGCGCGAGGCTGCCCGACGGTCTACACGCCGCGCCTGTCCCCCGGCTCTGCAGGCCCCGTCATCCGTCCGATTGCACCAGCGGGGCCTGGGCTGCGCCAGACCCGCCCTCGGCCCCCTGCCCGGGCTCCCCACAGCTGAGTCAGTGGTGCAACGGAGGCCAGGCCACAGCTCCGCCCACGTGGTGTGGGGGGCGGCCCCTCCGGCTCAGCACCCCTCATGGGTTCCTGCCCAGCCGGGGGTCCCTGAGGGGAACTGAGGCTCAGCCTGTCGGTCACCCAACACCTAAGCCTCAGCCCCTGCCGGCCACCGATGGGCCAGCGAGGCCGGGACAGAGCAGTGGCAGCCACAGGCCGGGTGCCCGTGGGGACCCAGCCTCCTGCTCACAGCACAGGGTGTGCTGACGAAGCCCTGGGGGAGCCCGGGGTCCGCAGCGACCCCCTCCCTCAGAATGTGTGGGGGCTGGAAGCGCAGCTGGCCCTGGCTGCCCCCCACACCCGCCCTGGGACTCTGGGCTTGGGGGGAGCAGAGCGGAGCCGCGACTTGTGCAGGCCACAGTCAGAGCTGGAAGTGGGGGCCAGCCTGGGGCGGGGGCCAGGTCGGGGGCCACCAGCTGGGGAGCAGGCCGCCCCGCCCCCTCCCAGCCGCCGCTCTTCCCGCAGCCCCTCCCCAGGAAGCCGGCAGAAGTTCATTTCCTGAGCAGCCAGGCGTCCACGTGGCCGCCGCCCAGCGCCGCCCAGCTGGGGAGAGGCCCCCCTCTTGTCCCTGGGGAGCCCACTCCCCCTTCTGGCCTGAGCTGGGGGTGGCTGGGAGCGGCCACAGTGGGGAGACCACCAGCTCCCGCCCGTCTGGGCAGGGGGTCCCCCGGGCGGCTTCCTCCGAGGGCCTCAGGCACGCAGGTCCAGGCAGCCGGGAAAGAGAGAGCAGAAAACGGCGGACATGGTCTCTGCCCGGGGGTCCGGGGCGAGGGCCAGGGGAGGGCGGGCGCCTGCAGCCATGGGAGCCCCCACGGCGAGGCCCCAGGCAGGGAGTGAGGGCGAGCAGACCTGGCCAGGTCCCTGCCTTAGGCCCTCCTTGTCCACGGCCTGCGGCTCCCGGCCACTCACAGGGGACCGAGGGTGTGCCTCGCTGGGGTGGGGGGCTCCGAGGCATCCCCCTGCAGGTGAAGGGCCGGCAGGTCGGGAAGGGTCCCGTGGGCGTGGGGCAGCCCCCTTCCCCAGCTGCCTGCCATGGGGAGCCTGCCCGGCCCACGCCTCCTGTGGCCTGCTGAGGCCCGCGGCCCCCAGTCCACTACAGAGTTCAGGGAAGGGGTCGACGGGCGTGGGCCTCTCGCCACCAGCTCTGGCCAACCTTCAGTGGCTCTCACATGCCGATGGCAGGGCGCTCTCCGGGGACACCAGGGAGGCAGCTTCTGGAAGATTCTAGAACGTTTGCCTGGGCCTGCCTACACCCCACGGGGTCTGCTCCGGCCTTGATGCGAGGCGTGGGCCTGGCATTTGGAGCTGCTCCGGGCGGGGCGGCTGCAGAAACAGCACATCGGAGGGGGCTGGGCCTTGCCCACGGGACAGAGGCAGCCCTCACGGCAGGTCGGGGCCCTCTCCAGGGAGGGGCAAGCCCTCAGCGGCCGCTGCACCCTCCTCCTGGCCTCTGGGGTGGAGCTGGCGGCGGCGGCGGCTGGGGGCCGGTTCGGACAGCCCGCACTGGACGAGCACAGCCCGCTCAGCTCCTGGGTGCCCCCTCCAGGCGCCAGCCGGGTCCTCCGCGGGCCAGAGCCCAGGCTGGCAGCTCCCTGCAGCAGGTGCAGCTGAGGCCTGGGGGCAGCCTCCCCGCCCGCCTGCCCGGCCGCCTGGCTGCTCCGGCCGGGGTGTGGGCCAGGGCAGCCCGGCGGCCGGTCCAGGTAGGGCGCCGGCCAGGGTGTCGCCCGGAGCCACTAGCAGCAGCGCCGTGTCTGCAGCCAGAGCACTGGGAGGCTCAGGGCAGGCGGGGCCCCAGATGTGGCTGGCGCCGCCGGGGACCGTCCAGCGGCACAGGCTGGCCCCCGAGTGTCCGAAAGGAAATGGCGCTGTTGGCGAGACGGAGGCCCTCCGAGGCGGCGCAGGGGGAGACAGCCCCTCCCCGGGCAGAGGGAGAAGGATCAGAGCGGGTGAGGGTGGGGCTGCAGGGGCACTCTGTCCAGACGCTGCCCCTGCCGCAAAGGGGCGCCAGGGCCCAGCCTCCCGGCCTCGCCCCGCGGGGCCCCGCCAGAAGCTGAAGGTGGAGGCGGCAGGGGTCCGGGAGGGTCCCGCTCCAGCCCCGCCCTCGCCTGCACCTTGGTGCCCAGCTGTGGGTCGGTCAGGTCGAGAGAGCCCCGGGCGGGGGCTGGGGCGCAGAGAGCGAGACGCGGCCTGGCCCGGCCGAGGGGTCTCCTGCTCTTGGTCCCGGGCGCGTCCCCCTCCCCGCTCCCTGCCAGTCCGCTGCCCAGCGAGCCGGCAGGACCGGGCACGGAGCCCGTGCAAGAGAAGCGGCCGCACATTTCCCGAGCTGTTTGGAACCTTGTTTTGGCAACGCGGCGGCCGCTGTCGTCCTGACAGAACACACGCCTGGCCGGGAGCCCTGCGCCCCGCCACCGCCGCCCCGCCCCTTCCGAGGACCCCTCAGCCGGGCCCCCACGTGGAGGAGCTGCAGGGACCCGGGTCTGGCCTCTGGCTGTCCCCGCCCCGAGCTCGCTCCTGTCCTGCGGCCAATTCACAGAGAGGGTGGCCGCTCCCCGCACACGGCCCTCCCCGGTGGAGCCGGGGTCCCCGGGGTCAGCGCGCGGGGTGGGGTCAGGGGCTGGAAGTGGGTGGGGCAGCCTGGCTCCCATCCCCCTGGGGGCCCCGGGGCGAGTGGCCGAGTCCAGGCCCCTGCCCCGGCTGGCAGCTCTGAGCACCTCACCACCCCCGGCTCGGCTCTGAGAGCAGCACAACCCAGCAGTGCATTCTGGGAAGCAGCGTGTCTGTGAGGGGCTTGGACGGGGTAGGAGTCCGCCAGGCTGCCCAGCTGCCCTGTGCGCAGTGGGAAAGAGGTCAACCAGACCAGACCCTGGGCAGGAGAGGCCCCGCCCCTCCTCCGAAAGGGCAGCTCCTGCCGGGGAGGGAGAACGGCTCCTCCACCCTCTTAGGGGGAGCGATGGGGTCCTGCAAACTGAGCCGACCAGAGGCAGATCAGCAAGCGAAACAGAAGCCATTTCGCGTGCATGTGTCCCGGGAGCCGCAGACAGTGCAGTAGGGGAGTGGCAGGGACGAAGGGGCGGGAGATAGGGGCTCTCGGGAGAAGAGGCAGGAGAGGCCGGGTCTGTGCCTCCCAGGCGCAGCGTGGGGCTCCCGGTGACGGTGACGCCGCCGGGGCCTCGGGAATGAGGAGCTGCAGGCCCACACTCCACCCCTGGCGGCCTCTCTCGTGGGCCTGAGGAAGGGGGCTAAGGCCCCCGGGGAGGCAGCAGGCCACACCCTCACCCAGGACCCCACACCCTGAACTGCAGGCTGGGAGTAGGATGACGTCACCTCCAGGGAGGCCTCCAGGATGACTGCCTCCACGCAGGAGCCCTCCAAGCACAGCCCCCACCCCCAGCCAGAGCCAAGATGTGGAGCCCAGGCCTGGGGCGGCTGTGACACGGACCCCGCCCTCGCCCTGAAGGGGGCAGGAGGGAGACCGCCCCCCAGGACGCCTGTCACTCACTGCTCCCACCCCTTAGCTCCCAGCCTCCTTGGGAGTAGAAGAGGGGACCTCAGAGACCCCCTGAGAGGAGGCAACGGGAACTCAGGGTGACGCGCACGCCCCCAGCCCACAAGAGGGCACCAGAGCCAGCGGCAGGAGACGCCCTCAGCGCAGGGAGGGGCAGCGGGTGCACCCCGACTCCCCGTCCAGCCCCCAGCCCCTGGCCGGCTGTGCCCGTGGGGCCTGGCACACAAGGACGGCCCTGGCCAGGGGGAGGTGATGTCCAGAACCCTGGCGGCCAGGGCCTCCTGCTGTCCCCGGGAGCCCAGGGCGGGGGCACTGCCATCTGGCTCAGCAGGCCCGGGGGGTCGCGGTGGGTGGACAGCTGCCGACGGGACCCCACAGCTGTGCCCGCAGGCCTCTCCAGAGACCCCGACCCTGCTCGGGGCTGTGGGGTTCAGCGTCCCTAGAGCCCCACTTCTGGAGGAACTCGCAGCAGGACCCAGGGCACCAGCCGGCCGGGTCCCCGACAGCTCGGGTCAGAGGCTCGAGGCGTGGGTGACAGCTCCCGTGCCACGTCCTGGCTGGCACAGGGGCGGGAGCCAGGCCCTGCATGTGTGTGTGTGCACGCCGGGGTGGGCCGTGTGCTAGAACGTTCTGGAAGGCTGAGCACGGTCCGCAGCAGGGCCGGCTGGCCGAGGGCAGCGGCTTCGCCCACCTCTGGACGCTTCCTTGTCTCACCCGTGCCTGCCGCAGTGCCGTGGAGAGAAGCGAAGCCAGTCGGCGGGAAATCGGGGGCCCCGGGCCCCTCAGGCTCTGCCCCCCGCCACCACACGGCCTCGTCCGAGCCTCGGCCTCCTGTCCGGCTGTGCAGAGATGGGAGCCCTGCGAGCCGGGGCCCAAACTCCTGCAGCCACTCACAGCCTGCGGGAGGCCAGCGGGGAGGGGCGGAGACGCCCACTCAGCCGCCCCTCCCGGCCCCCAGAGCCAGGCACGAGAGGCGCACAGGGCCACGCGGCCGCTGGAGACGAGACTCAGGGCGTGGAGGCTGGACTGTGTGGTCCACAAGCCGGCATTGCGGAAGGAAACCAGCTGGCTGGGTGACCCAGGCGGGCTTCCCGGAGGAGAGGGTCGAGCCAGGACCCGTGAGAATCCCCCTGGGTCTGCCACAGCCACAGCCGGCCAGGGCATTCCCCAAGTTCCCCGAGCCGCAGGGGGTGGGGCGGGGGCCTGCTCTCCAGGCGACCTGAGCCCCCACCCTGCTCAGTCTCAGCGGCCACGGAACCCACGTGGCTCCCGGGTGGAGGCCTCCACGCACTCCGGGGAGGGCTCCTGACGCCCACGCTCAGGGTCACCTGGGGTGGCACAGGCAGGCGGGCGTCTCAGCCCAGGCTGGGCGGGGTCACAGCACCCTCCCCTAAACTCGACAGCTCCAGCGAAGACCCAGGGGGTGTGCCCTGGACCCACACCATTCACGCCGCGCAGTCTCCAGAGACGGCCCCACCCACCCCAGATCTTCAGGCTTCACCCCCACCCCCCGGGTGGTCGCGGGGCCTCTCAGCCTACAGCCCCTCCCTGAACAGGAAGCCAAACCCAGGGTCCGACCTCAGGCAAGGGGGCGGGGCCGAGCCCAAACCCAGCCATCTGCGCCCTGCCTGGCGCCCTGGCCCCGCCCCGGCCAGCAGAGAGTCCAGTCCAGAGCCCCAGCCCCTAAACCAGCCTCAGCCCCCGGCCAAGGCCGGGGCGGGGGCGGGGGAGCTGCGAGAGCCAGCAGCTACTTTCCACGGAAAAACTGCCTTCAGGCCCCCGAGACCAGGAGGCTCGGCCGTGACTCAAGGCTCTGGGGCTGAGAGCTGCCCCCCAGCCCGGCGGCCCCGCCCTCCCGTGTGCGGGCACCGCGTCTGGGGCCACTGGCTCCCAGCTTCCAGCCAGCCCCCTACGCCCGGGGCACGGAGCGCTGGGACAGGGCTGCGTGCAGCCTGACCCCCGAGCCGGCCACTCGCCGGCTCTGCGGGGTTCCTCACCTGCACCCGGCGCCCGGGCCTCCCTGTGGCGCTATCTTTCGCAGGCAGGCCACAGAGAGCCGCCCGTGGGCGCCGTCCGTGACTTTGCCCGTGGCCGTGAGTCCCCGCCCCAGACTGCGACCTTTGCCCGGGGGCCTGGGCTCCTCCAGGGACGGCCGTGACTCTGGGGACCGAGAGCTGGCGTCCGCTCCTGTGGTCACAGCAGCCCTGGGGGCCCGGGAGGGACAGAGTCGGGACACACATGCTGGGGGACGCAGGAAAAGTAGGGTCCTCAGGGGAAGCAGAGCCGGCTTCAGGAGGGGCCGGAAGTCTCTCTCCAGAACCCGCGTGGCCGGCAGGGGTGCTGGTGGACGCTCATCCTCCACCCCCCGACCCCACGGAGAAGCCCCGCGCCGTGCGGGGGGCCCCGTCCACTTCCTGGGGAAGCCCCCGCGGCGGCTCGGGCGCCGGGTCCCGCCAAGCACGCAGCCCGGCCGCCCCATAGTTTCCCACTGACGTCAGCGGCCTGGTTTGCATCTGGAGCGGCTGCGAGAGCCTCGGAGGCAAAGCCACAGCCGCTGCAGAGCGGAGTCAGCGGCCGCTCCGCCCTCGCTCGGCCTGGCCCGCGGCCAGGGGACACGCGTGCGTGCCGAGCCCATGTCCTGGGCCTCCGTCAGGGCTCCGTCCTGCAGCCAGGCTGCTCCGCCCTCGCTCGGCCTGGCCCGCGTCCAGACGCGGCCACAGCCACTCCGGAAACTCAGACGAGCGAGCGCAGCTCCCTGCCTGCTGTGGTGGAGGTGGCGACGTGGCAGGGTGGGGGTGGCCACGTGGGCGGCCGGGGGGCGGGGCGGGGGACAGCCACGTCCACAGCACTGGGCCGGGGGAAGGCCACGTCCACAGGCAGGAGGCGGAGCGGGCTGGGCAGAGTCCCCAGCGCCCCCAGTCCACGGCCCCGGCCGGACGTCCAGGGGCCACAGCTGTGGGGCCGCTGAGCCCCTGCCCTGGGTGCCCAGGCCCGGGCTGGCGCCGTGTGGCCAGGACCTGGTGCCGCGCCCAGCGCCACTGCTCACACGTGTGGCCCTGGGGAAGCCACGATCCACAGGGGCCTCCACGCCCAGGGCGACGGAAGTGGTTGAGAGCGTTCGCCGGGGCTGCCATGGGGGACACCTCACCTGCTCCCCTGTGGGCTCCAGCGAGGGCCATGCCCCTGGAGGGACCTGCCCCCTGCAGGCCAGGTCTTTCCCAAAGCCACAGGGAGAACCCGGTGCCGTCTCACAGCCCCCCAGCCCCGCCCCCAGGCTCCACCCCGCCCCCCGCAGGGCTGCCCCTCCCCCGCTCTGTCCTAGCTGCCAGGGGGAGTTCTCCGGAGGCCGGGCTAGGGGGGCAGGCTGGGCCAGGCCTCAGACAATGGGGGAGGGGCTGGGACCAAGTCCCCCCTGCCCCCACCCACAGGACCAGGCCCCAGCAGTGCTGACTCGGCAGCTCGGGGGTCCCAAGCCCACCGTCAGGGCCGAGAACCCCTGGGACGTGGAGGACTCAGCCAAGTGATCACAGGGGGGCCGGGGCCTGGCCTGGGGGCTGATGGCTGGGGAGGGGTGGGCGGGGCCGGCGCAGGCTCCAGAGGCCCCGCAGGTGGAGCTGTGCGGGTGGCACGCGGGTCTCAGGGACACACCTGCGTGCTGAGCCCGTGTCCTGGGCCTCCGTCAGAGCTTCATCCTGCAGCCCGGCCGTCCACCCGCAGGAGGAGCTGGCGGAACACGCAGTCCCCCCGCGTCAGGGTTAGCAAGGACCCCGGGGCCGGGCAGACACCGGGAAGCACACACCTGCTCCCAGGGCCCCAAGGGGGCGGAGGCTCGGCTAGGCACGGACGGCTGTCAGGTGTGGACCACCCAGGCCCACTGAGCCGACCCCCACTGCATAGTGACCGTGACACACCAGGCACCGTGACACGCAGGCACCGTGACACACAGAGGCACCGCGACACTCCAGGCTGGGAGGAGTCGGCCCAAGTGAGCCCCAGGTGGGGTCGGGGGCTGGAGGGAAGTGACAGCACGGAGCAGGGGGCTGACGAGGGGTCGTGAGGGGCTTGAGGCCCCGGGGCCTGGGGCGGGCCACTGTCCCTGCCGCGGCCACGCCAGGAGGAGCAAGACCCCCTCCCCAGTCCCAGACCAGCACAAGAGGGGGCAGCGCCGCCCCCTCCCGCCACGCGGGGCCCCAGCCTCCTGTCCAGAGACGGCCGGTCCCGGAAGTCACATGGGGGGTTAGGGATACGGCTTCCCAGCTGGCCTCGGGGGCCACCTGTGCGGGCAGCCCCAGTGGCGGGGGAGGTCAGCTAGACCTGAGCAGAAGCCGGGAGCCCCGGGCTCCCCTCCCTGTAACACTGAGGTGGCCTGCCTGGGACCCCCCCTCCCCCCGCCCTCCCAGGCCCGGGGTCCTGTAATGAACTTGCCCGGACAGCCAGGGCGTGGCGTCTCCAGGCCGCCATCTACAGGAGAAGCCGCGTTACTGCTCAGAGCCCACAGAGGGCCCCTTAGAAACTGCAGGAGCAGCCGGTGGCTTTGACCTGGTGGCCTGCCCGGACTTCCAGGAGCTGCAAGACTGTCCGGCCCCTGCTTAGCACCTGCTCAGCTCCTACTCAGCCTGAGGTGACCCGTTCCAGTGCCACCTCCTCCGGGAAGTCTTCCAGTCTCCGCCCCATCAGTGGCCTCCTGCCTCTGACCAGCCCACATTTGCTGCCTGTATGCAGCCCCTCCCCCACCGTGAGAACATTCTAGAGCTGCTTGCCATTGTGGCTGTCTTTTCTAAAGATTTATCTATTTGTTTGAAAGGCAGAGTTACAGAGAGGCAGAGAAGGAGAGAGAGAGAGAGAGAGAGAGGTCTTCTGGTTCACTCCCCAAATGGCTGCAATGGCTGAAGCTGAACTGATCCGAAGCCAGGAGCCAGGAGCTTCTTCCGGGTCTCCCACGTGGGTGCAGGGGCCCAAGGACCTGGTCCATCGTCCACTGCCTTCCCAGGCCACAGCAGAGAGCTGGATGGGAAGTGGAGCAGCCGGGACTGGAACCGGCGCCCATGTGGGATGCGGGCGCTGCAGGCTGGGGCTTTACCCGCTACGCCACAGCGCCGCCCCCCCACCACTGTGGCTTTTGAGGGCCCGAATGTGGGCCTGAACAAATGGGGGGGCCGCCCAGGTGCAACAGCCAAACCTCCAGGGCCCGGCACGGAGCGCGGCCGTCAGACAGCTCCTAGCCCGTCCACGCCGGCTGCGGTGGGAAGGGCGCTTCACGCTTGGTGAGACACGACACTGCACTTACTTCACCTGGTTTGAATGGGCTTCTAGGGAACTTCTGACTGCGCAGGAGTAGTGACCCCTGCTGGCCACGCTCCCGGACGAGCCACGGCTCTCGGGGGGTCCAGGCAGTGTTAGCTGAGTGAGCAGAGGACAGGGAGGGGTGGACGGGGGTGGGTGGACGGGTGGGTAGGTGGGGGATGGAACGGATGGGTGGGTGGGTGGATGGGTGGGGGGGTGAATGGATGAGTGGGGGGGATGGGGGGATGGAACGGATGGGTGGATGGAT
>CM027406.1:91307254-91359915 GCA_015711505.1 Sylvilagus bachmani | reverse complement strand
GAGGGGGTCTGCGGCCAGCTGGCAGTGCCCACCCTAAGGGAGAGGCCCAAGGGGCCCTGCGTGGACAGTCACGGCCACTGCCAAGCTGCCTGCCTCCCCTCAGCTGGAAGAGGTGGGAGCAGGAGGGGGGGGGGAGGGAGGGAGGAGAGGGAGCAGAGCCCGCTCTGGACGCCAGCTGCAGCCAGCCTGCACCCCACAGTTCCCTGGCCCCCCAAGGCCCTGCCCACGTCCAGCCCAGGCGTGGACGGGCTGACAGGAGGCAGGCAGGGGGAAACCAGCCAGAACAGGCTGCGAGAAAGGGGGCGCAGGAGGAGCCCCGGCCCTGGGACGGAGGCCCCGGCGAGGCACCCCCACGGTGGCCGCGGGTCCGGCTGCTGCCCACCACCCCGGGCTGGGCCCTGCCTGTTTACAGAGTTCACGGTGGACACGGCGGGGGGCGTGCACTGCGGGCGCTCTCTGGAATCTTCTGGGGAGAGACACTTTCTGGCCAGTAAGGCAACATTGCAAAGAAAACGCAAAAAATTGCCCAGACAACCTCTGCCCGGGAGAGGGGCCCAGCGGCCGCTCCTCGGTCCCCACCAGAGCCGCACTTGGGACCCGCTGCCCACGAGACGCCCCAGGCCCACGCTGGGCAGCCACGGGGACGGAATCGCTCATCTGCACACCCCAGCACGGGGCGGGGGGGGGGGGGACGCCCCAGCAGCCCCGTAAGAGGCACTGGATTCCAGCCCAGGAAGCCTGCATGGAGGAAGCGGCAGACAGCTCTCTCCACTGGCACCAAACAGGCTCAAAATGCCAACAGCCGGAGGTCTGCAACCACAGCCGCGGCCTGGACACGGACACCCCGGAGGCCCCCGCACCGGAGCAGGCCTGGGAACACTCCTGGTCCCCAGGGCCTGTTGTGGGGGGCTCGACCCCATGCCCAGGGCCCACAAGCAGGAAGTCTGGGGAACCCCCGCCAACTCTCTTCCGGCCCCTGCCTGGCAGGGGGAGGCACGGGAAACAGCAGGAGACAGTGAGGCGGGGGCGGGGCGGGCGGAGGCCACCCAGCCCCACCCCACCCGGGGTCTCATGGACAGAGCTCGAGCCCCTCCACGGCCCCTGCTACTTGCAGACCCAACTGGGGGCCATGCGACCCCCCCAGGGCCCCCGGAGCCCCGCAGGAGCCTCCGGACAGGGCGGGGGGCCGCGAGCCGCAGGCATGGGAGCCAGGGCCGGTCGGGGCCAGGGGCTGAGCACGAGCTCCGGGCCTGGGGACCCCCCCGGAACTGAAACCCTGCGGCGGGCGGCTCGTGGGCCTCGGGCTTCCTGGGACGCCCACCTCCGGCCCCACCTCCCCCTGCCCGCTGCGGAGGCAGAAGTGGCAAAGCTGGCAGGATGGCGCCAGGGCCTGGGGTGCTCAGGGCGGGGGAGGAGGAAGGAAGCGGCCGGGACCAGACAGAGCAGGCAGACAGGTTCCACTCGGGAGGGGTGCGGGGGCAGGGGGCTCCTACCCAGCCGAGACACCCCGGGGCGCCCCAGCCCCTGGCTAAGGAATCCCAGGCAAACCCTGAACCCCGTGGAACCTCAGTCTTCCCTTCTGTAAAGTGGGCACATCGTCTGGCGACTGCTGTGGGGCAGGCCCTGAGCCCCCACCGGGGGCAGCCAGCAGCTTCCCCCTCCCTGCAGAAGGCGACCCCAGTCCCGGGCCAATATCTCGGCTCTTCCGGGGCCGACCTGTCCTATTCCGGACCGATGGCCTTGGCGCCGAGTCTCCTGCTCCTTTGCGGGGGCCCAGGGCCCACCTGGCCCTCACGACGGTCAGAAGAAACCCAGGCCTGTCCCCCACGAACCTGTGAGCCCCATAGCAGGCGAGCTCAGGGGCCCCTTGCAGAGGCCCCCAACCGCCCAGCGGGCCCCACTCCCCATCCCCAGCCAGGTCCCGACAGCCGGTCAGCCACGGGGAGCGCGTCTCCACGCCTGGGCCCCGCTCGCCTCGGGCACCCATGGGCGGTGGCCGCCAGGCTGTGGGCTGGCCCCCGCGGGCGGTTCTCCCCCACAGCACCCATCACTCACACCGCCCAGCCCGGCCTCCCGAGACACAGGTGGGCGGGGCTTGCTACAGGCAGCGGGTGCCCACCGAGCCCGCGAGTTGGCCGGGAGGGAAGGGGCAGGGCGAGCGAGCTGCGGCCCAGCAGGCCTGGCTCCCCGGAGCGGCGGCCGTGATCCCGGGGTGAAGCCAGCCCTCTCGTCCGGCCACGGCCCCGGGAGCGCCGCCCTGCAGGGCTCCACCTGACCACGAGCCGTCCAAGCAGCCCACCTGCCAACCTCCCAGCACGGCGGCCGACATCGGTCTCCCCTCCCTGAGCCCGCGCAGGACCCTCCCGCAGCCCCGGCTGTGAGCACAGGGCGGCTCACCCAGCGCCAAGTCTCAGCCGAGACACCGACCCAAGGCCCCTGTGTGCTGGCTGAGCCGCAGCCCAGGGCACAGGGAGCTGCAGCGCGAGGCCCCGAGGGTCCAACCAGGGAGCCCCGCGGTGACAGCACGGGCGCGGCTGTGTGTGTGCGGGCCTCCAGCACAAAGCAACCACCCGTGCGTCGTCACAGCACCGTCGTCACCAACATCACCGTCACCGTCACCGTCACCACCACCACCATCACCACCACCGTCACCACCGTCACCGTCACCACCACCACCATCACCGTCACCACCATCGTCGCGTGGCGGGGACAGTGACGATGACAGCAGTGACGAGGGTACCGGGGTGACGGTGAGACGGGGCAGTGCTGATCCCACAGGGGCGAGGCCGCCCACATGTCCACTGAGCGCACGGGAAACCGGTGGGTTTTGCCACAGTGGCAAAGGGACGGTGCTCAGGGTCCCTGGGTTGTGCCGAGACCTAGGATCTGGCCGGGGACAAGGCTGAGAACGGAAGCGGTGCCCAGGCGGGCAGCCTCCCAGCCCAGCCCACGCCCACCGGGGCACTGCGGTTGGCCCCGTGCTGCCAGGTGTGGCCGGAGCCCGGCCACAGGGAGGGAAGTGGAGCGCACGGCCAGAGGAAGGGCCGGCGGGGGCTCGAGCCAGCAGCCCGCACCTGCACCCACGACCAGGCAAGGGCTGAGGGCCTCAGGTGCCCACACGCAGGGCCTGAGGCTGTCCCTCCACACCCACTCCCCCCGAAGCCCCAGGTGTCAGCCTAGGCCCGGCTACACCAACCACAGCGTTGTGTCCTGTCACAGGCCACCAGCCCTGCGACGGGGAACCCCGGGCAGGCAGAGGCCACGGAGCCCACTGACCTGAGGCGGCAGGGCCCGACCACCACAGGACAGGGTCCTGGAGCTGCGCCCACCCCCAGGGTGGACCCCCACCACCCACTGCCCTCTCAGCACTGCCCTGCGTGTCCTGGGGTGTAGCATGGGAAGACCCCGCCCCCATCCACGCGCTCCTCCCACCTGGCTCCTGCCTGCTGCTCAGATGCCCAAACCCAGCTCAGAGCCCTGGCTCCCGGGCGGGCCCGCTTCCCCAGGACCCCGGGGCTTCCCGGTTCTGAGCAGGGCTGGCCCCAGGGAGGACACGCGGGCTGACCCAAAGTGCCTGGAGCAGAGCCAGGCTCCAGCCTCAAGGGTAGTTGCTCTGTGCACGCAAGGGCCACTGGTACCCAGGGTGCAGGCCACACACCACTCCAGAGACAGCTGAGGCCAGCGAGGAATCAGTGGGATCCACCCGTGGGACCCGGAAGTGAGGACCACCTCCCCCACCCTGCCCCGCCCCCGGCCAGTGCTGAGAAAGGAGCCGGGAGAGGTCACGGGTGGCAACAGCCTAGGGTCCCCTCCAGCCCTGTCTCCCCACGAGATGGTTCCCAAAATGGGGCCCCTGCAGGGGACTCCCAGGCAGAGGCCAGCTGAGGGTCACCAGCCCAGGGCGATGCTGAGGCTGCTGGGGAATCCCAGGAGCCCCCCCACCCCGCCCCGCTAGGCACTGCCCCACCTGCTGCCCAGCTAAGACGACGGAGCCCGGGGGTGCCCGGGACCTCAGGGATCTCCCCGTGGGAGAAGCCAGAGCCACCGAGAGGGTGTGGCCGAAGGAACGGGGCTACCAGGGACCGGCTCCACCTGCACGCTGCCCCTGGAGCTCCCAGGCCGCCCTGCACACGGCGCTGGGAGCAGCAGTCACCACCGTCCCACCCTCCCGCACGTGCGCAGGGCTCACGGGCACCCGAGAGACAGCAGAGGCGGCGCCGGGGCTCGGGCAGGAAGCAGCCCCCCCGCCCCCGCGCGAGCCGCTGCCCAGGCCCCCAGCTCTGGGCATGCTGCACCCCACAGGCACCGGCGTGGGGGGCCCGGGGAAGACGCTCACCTCCCCAAGGCCAGACGGGCCCCCAGGTGCCGCGGGCTCCCTCCAGGCCGCCCCCACCACTGTCCCCAGCAGCGCCTGCCCAGAGAATTCCTGGAGACGTCCGCCTGCCTCGCGGCTGCGGCCACAAAGCGGGTGTGGGGCCAGGGGCACGCGTGGGCGGTTCCTCCGTGGCAGGGAAAGAAGTGATTCTGGTTTCGTTTTGAGCCACGTTGCTCTGGGTGGCGCAGAGCCCCCCCAACCCCGCTCTGTCGTGGAACCGGGGCTGGGTTGCTCACCGCGTCTCTCTGATCCTCACTCGCACGCCCAGCTGCTGCCAGGCACCCACCCACGCCGGGCCCCACACCCGCGGGTCAGGGCTGCCCTGCAGTGATCCTGGTCTCTCCTGGGGACGTCTCCCGTCCCCCTACAGTCCCCTGGTGGCACCATCTCAGACACGGGCACAGACACTCAGAGCCCAAGGCCGTGGCTGCCCAGGGCCACGTGGTGGGCAGAGGCAGAGTCCCCGGAGTGAGGCGCCCGGGCAGGCAGTCAGAGCCCCATGGGCAGCTCCCCACAGCTGCACCGCGATCCCCCCGGCAGCACCCAAGCTGGTCTGTCGTGGACGGCATGGTGGGGGCCAGGGCCAAGGCCACGACGCAGACGCTGGGAAGTGGCCTGAGGGACTTCAGCATGCCCCCGCCACCTGGCTGGGCAGGCTTGTGCCACGGCGCCCTGGGCCACACCGAGGCCCCGCCGTCCCCACCTGCCACCTGGCTGGGCAAGCCTGTGCCACAGCGCCCTGGGCCACACCGAGGCCCCGCCGTCCCCACCTGCCACCTGGCTGGGCAAGCCTGTGCCACAGCGCCCTGGGCCACACCGCTGCCCACCTGCAGGCCAGGCGAGACCCCGCCCTGTGAGGGCCCTGTGGCAGGGCACGGCGGCCCAGGTTTGCCATGTGAGATAACTTCCCAAGAATTTCAACGTCGCAGCCCCGCATCAAATCCCTTCCTGCAGCCACCGCACAGCCCAGAGCTGAGGGGCCTTGCCCCCCAGGAGGTTACCAGGGTGTGAACCCCGAGCTCCACTGGGACCCCAACAGCCATGGGAGCTTTGGTCTGAGGGGAGCTGAGCCCAGAGACATGCAGAGCAGGCTCCCAGCAAGGCGCCCTGGTCCGTCACCCACGTGGCACAGCACATGGAGAGCTCGCACCCAGCACCCTGCTCCAGGCGCCCCGGAAGCAGGATCCCGGGGCGCCGTCCATCACACTGCACAGGGCCTCCTCCGGGAAAGCGAGGTGACCCAGCTCCCGCGCTGGCCACCTCCCCGGGAAAGCCGTGTCCCCCCTCTGAGCCTCAGCCGCCCCGGAACCCAGGAGCAGGACAGTGGCTTCTCCCGGGACACCGCGAGGCACCTGTGCGCCACGAGGGCGGGCTTGCCTTGGCCGGACACACAAGGGTCCTTGTTAGAAGGCCAGTGGGGAGCCGGCCCCGGCCTCCACCAGCGTGGGGTGGGGACCGCTGACTCCCAGCCCCGCCTCCCCAGAGAGGGGTCCCTACGCCCGCCCGGCAGCAGCCAGCACAGACTCCCAGGGCGAGGCGCAGGCTGGGGCAGCCGGGGCCCCCACCGCTCCCCTGCAGGGGTCCCAACGCGTGTGGACCCATCCCCCACCCCCACCCCCGATCGCCCAAGTAGACGACTGAATGCCCACGGCTTTCCCAGCCCCAGCTTCCTCACCCAAAACACGAGGCAGCCACTCCCCCCCAGCCGTCCAGTCTGAGGCAGGGCCCTCTGCCCACACCCCCAGGAGCCTCGGTCTGCTAGGTCTGGGAGGAGGAGGCCCAGGGCCCCATAGCAGGGACCCGGGCTGCAGCCGGCCCAACCCTCACAGGGGCACCTCAGCCCCCAGTGCCAGCCAGCGAGGGTCCCCAGACCCTCTCCCCCCTACACCCCTCCCCAGCGACACACCTGGCAGCCTCTGGGTGCCCTGGAAACCCCCTCTCACCTGCCAACCACCTGCAGTCCCCGGCCCGCCAGGCCAGGCCCCCTCCCGAGAGCGAGGCGAGCAGGTGCAGCCGCATGGCCAGGGCAGGCGGGAGGTCCCACCGCGGGGGCGGCCCCCACAGCTCCCGGCCTGCCGGCTCGGGGTCCCGCGGCCTCGGGCGATGCAGCGTGGCGGCTCGGGGCACCGACGGAGCCTGGGGTGTCGGTGGCCGGGGAGGGCCGGCCTCTGTGAGCAGCTGGGAGCCGCCAGGAGCGAGTGGTGCCGGCGCTCCCGCGGCCCAGTTCCCTTTTCCCAGGGCCCGCCCGGCCCACCACCCTCACCCAGACACCTGTGACCACAGCCGGCTCCCCAGGGCCAAGACCAAGAGCTTCTTGGAAGAGGACATTGGCCGCATTTCCTCATCCGACAGGACCAGCACTGGCTGCGGGTGGCGGCTCGCGGGCCCGGGGCCCAGATGCGGGCCGACCCCGGCTCAAAGCAGGCTCCACCACCAGCCACCTGCCCGGCTACAAGTGGCCCAGACGACCCGGCCAGGTGTGGGGGCGCCCGGTGCCAGTCAGCATCCGTCAGACGCAGCCCTGGCCTGGACAGTGGCCCCACCACGGCCGCCACCTGCTCCCCACAGCGAGCCCTGGGGAGCATCTGGGTCCTGGGAGGGGGTCCTGCAGGGGGAGAGACCCGGAGTCCCCAGGCCTGCAGGACGGGTGGATGTGGGAAGGCGGGGGAGGGAGCCCCGGGCAGATCTGCCTGCGGGGGCTTCAGGAAGGAGACGGCCCTCGTGGCCCCCAGGTCCTCCCAGCCGCACAAGGGGACCATTCTTCCAGGCACAGGGTGCCTTTTGTGGCCCGTCGGCTGCAGGGGCTCAGGGGCGCAGCACACAGCCTTCCGCCCCACAAGTGGCAGTCCTCGGCCCCACCCCCGCAGGCCCGAGGCCCAGCCAGCTCTGGCCACACCGGGCTGCCCCGCTCGGACAAGGCCAGAGCCCAGTCCCGGCTGCTTCCTGTCTGCTCCACCAGTACTGGGGACAGACCGAGATGCCACCAGGGCTGCAGGGGACCCCACGTCTCCCGGCAGCACCCCCCACACCCCGTCCCTGGGGACCCCTCCCGTGGTGGCGGGAGCTGGCCCTGGCGCAAGCACAGGGAAACCCCCAGGACTGGAGCAGGCGCCTCCCTTCCTGGGCCAGAGAACCCTCACGGCCAGGCTGACCAGGCTGCTGGCCCAGCACACCCTGCACCGCTCAGCATGGCCCCGAGGGGCCTGGGGCTGGACCCGGCCCTCCGGGGCCTCAACGCCCCCCCGACCCCGCACGCGCGCCCCAAGGGTCCCTGTGAATCCCCGACTCCTGGGCCTGCCTCTGCCACCCCCCACTGCCCCGCACCCCGCGTCCCAGCTCACTCCCAGCGGCACCCGGAGCCCAGGCACCAGGCAGAGTCCCCTGGGGAGACCGTGCTGCCGGAGGGGCCTGACCGCAGTGGGGGAGGGGGCGCGGCGGCAGGTCCTGGGCGCCCTGGGTGTTTCCTATGGGCACAGCAGCCAGCAGCCTGATCCCACGCAGACCCCAGCCAGAGGGTCCCCAGGTCCAACCTCTGAGCTCCCTGCTGGTCTGGTTCTAGGCAGGACCACCAGGACAGGTGGGCAGGGGCAGTCGTGAGTGCAGCAGGGGTCACGGCCCAGCCTCCCTCGCCCCACCCAGCCCCAGTGCAAGTGGCAAACCAGCCAGCCCAGCTCTGGCGGCAGGTCAGCCATGACCCCGCATCTCCCTCCACCCCAGGGTCAGCGCTGACCCCCACATCCTCCCCTCGCCGGGGTCAGCTGTGACCCCGCATCTCCCTCCACCCCAGGGTCAGCGCTGACCCCCACATCCTCCCCTCGCCGGGGTCAGCTGTGACCCCGCATCCTCCTGGCCTCCAGGGTCAGCCGTGACCCCCACATCCTCCGCCCCCCGGGTCAGCCGTGACCCCACATCCTCCTCGCTCCCCGGGGCGGGGTGCTCTGTCCGCAGCAACCAGAGAACACGAGGCCCCAGCACCGCCCTGCCCGCCTGTCCCCTCGGCCCCACGGGTGACCACGAGGCCACCCCTCGGAGCCAGCACAGGTGCGTCTCCCGACCTAGCAGGGTCCCCCACCCCCGCAGCCAGGCTCCCAGCCCAGCACGCCCCACCTCGTCCAGCCCCGCGTGGCTCCTCCATGTCGGGAGAGCCAGCCCCGGCGCACACAGAGCAGGCAGCTGGCCAGTGGCAGGGCCGGCCCCGCTGGCCAGGGAGCCTCAGGTGCGGTGCTGACAACCGGAAGGCCGCGGGGCCCAACGCCCAGGCGGCCCAGGAGCCGGCAGCACGGCTGCACCGGGCACCACCGAGGCCTCTCAGCCACGTCTTACCAAGTCAGCCTCCCAGGGCAGGCCGGCCAGCGGGGCTCGGACGCACGGCGAGCCCCACGGGCGTGCAGGGCAGCAGGGGTCGGGCGTGCCTGCCTGGCCGGGAGCCCGCATGCAGATCCCTTTTCAACTCGGCCGCCGCGGGCACCAGGCAACACCGCCAACCGGGGCCGGCACCCAGAGCCGCCGCAGGCTTCCCAGCACCCATCGCGTCAGCCACCCTGCGCGAGGGGGACAGGTCCCCGCCCCAAGCACTCCACGCAGCTCGCAGCCCTGTCCCCGAGACACAGGCCCCATCGTGTCCAGTCTCCTGCCTCCGGTCCACCTCTCCAGGCCACGCGAGCAGAACGTCTGGCTTCCCCCCGAGCCTGTGGGCCTGGCCCCGTCCCTGCTGGCCCAGCCGACCTGGCTCTGCCCAGCTGCCAGCTCCTGGCCCCCAGGGGTGCTGGCCGTGCCCCCGTCACCCACCCCAGGCCTCAGCCCTCACAGTCGTGGGGCCCTGGCCAGAGCGCCCTGCACCCAGCGTGCAGCCAACACGCACGCCACCCCAGGCCTCTGCGTCCTTCCTCCCGCGTGGGCAGAGCGAGCGGGCAGGGCCGGGGGGTGGGAGGCGGTTAAACTGAGCCCTGGGTGGCTGCCCCACCTCAGTCCACCGCCCACTGCCCCACTCACACCCTGGCAGGCTGTGCACGCCCGTGTGTGTGCACATGTGCTTCGGGGGGTCAGGGTCCTCAGCTCAGAGACCAAGGGCCGCCAGCAAGGCCCACCAGGGAGGAGGAGCTGCTGAGCGCTGCCCCGGGGCCCCACCTGTGTGGCCCAGAGCCGTCCCCTCCCCCCAAGGCCAAGTGCGTTTCTTCCTCAGACCCCGCCCCCAGGAGGCACAAAGCCCTTTCTGTGTGGGGCCTGCTGGGGACCCCCAGGAGGCCAGAGCCGGGGGAACCCACCCCACCCCAGCTCCCTCAGGGCTCTATCCCAACCCACACACCAGCTGGCCAGGTCCCCACAGAGCCCAGCCCCGCCGAGCCGCCGGGTGGTCATCCTCCCCAGCCACCCCAGGTCCCCTCTGGGTCTCTCTGCCAGGGCCACCTCCTCCAGGAAGTCTTCCCTCCTGCTCTCAGACCAACACAGAGGATCTAACAGGGCCACAGCTCTAAGAGGTCACCCGGGAGTCCTTGGCCCAGCTCTGGTGGTACTAGCTGAGATCCAAGGCCACTGGGACACATGGACACCGACCTGAAGGGTCCCCACTTCTCTGGCCACCCAGGCCCCGACCTGGCCCCTCGGCAGAGGCCCCAAGCCCTGACTTGGCCCCAGCTCAGGTTCTGTGGGAGGCCACAGGCAGGCCCCCCACCCCAGCCCTGCTCCCTGGCGCCCGCCCATGGGCGGCCAGTGGCAAGCCCCAGCACGGGCCCCCGCCCCACCCCTGCCCGGGGCCTGCGTGACTCAGGCAGCCGCCCACCTCGCACACACACCTGCCGGGCTTGATGCCGCCGATGGCAGCAGGGCCCAGGCGTGCAGGGCCCACCGGCCGGCAGGAACGTGGGGGCCGTTCTCCCCGACACCGCGGGCCGGCCAGGCCTTGGTGGGGAGAGGCTGCAGTGAGGGGTCCACAGCCCTGCAGCCCCCAGGTCGGCCTGGGGCCCCCAGCCCAAATGCAGGTCCCAGGACCTCTGGATTCGAGTTCAGGAAAGGCGGAGCTTCCTCCAGGATGAGGCTGCCAAGGCCCGGGCAGGGGAGGGGAGGGACCCGGAGCAGCTCAGCCCCCAACTCTGGGTGCATCTCTCCCACCTGCGGACAGGAGCCCGGGCCCTGGCAGCTGTCGTCTGTGGAGCTGTGGGAGCCACATCTCCAGGGGTCCAGAGAGACGGGGACACAGCTGGGTGCCGGGGGGGGGAGGCCGCCCCTCTCCGCCCTCCTGAGCCCCCAGGACCCGGTCTGTTCCCCCTGCAACAGCTCCCCCCCAGACGGTCACTAAGCAGGCAGGTGCGGGCCCAGAGGGCAGAGGGAAGCAGACCCCAGGTGGGGTGTGGCCTCCTGGGGCTGGGGGGCTGTGAACGTCAGTGGGCGGAGCCTGATGAGGAAGGGCAGGGCAGGTAGGACCGGGAGCCCGAGGTGCAGGAGCGCGGGTCGGGGCAGGGAGGCCGGGCAAGCTGTGTGGACGGGATCCTGCCAGCGGGCAGGTGAGGCCAGGGGCAGGCCGCGCATCCTGGCCCAGGATGGGGGCAGAGTCTGACCCGAAGAATGGACACGGAGTCCGAGCGGGGGACGGCCCCGCGGGGCTGTGCACCTCCAGCTACCGAGAGCCTCCTGCGTGCGGCATGGGGCTGCCGACCCAGCCTGGTGCCGGCCAGGGCCGCCCCCTCAGTGCCCGCCCCAGACACCCGATGGGGACCGGGCGCCCGGAGCAAGTGTCCCCTCAGTCTCAGGCCTCGTCCCCCAGCTCCAGGCTCCTCTGTCCCCGCTCAGCGGCCCCGGGGGGCAGGCCCCACACACAGGTACAGACCAAGGGCCCTGGGTGGCGGGGCCCTGTGCACAAGCCCCAGCAGCCGCTGCGGGCTGCGCCGGCTCCCCGACCCCCACCCAGCTGACGGAGGCCCGGCCCTCGATCACACTGCCACTCCCTGCGCTGCCCCGGCAGCAGCCCACACCTGCTCAGCTCCCACGGCATGGCTGGGCCAGGCGTGCACGCCGGGGGCGTCGCCCAGCCATCTCCTGACTCCCCCCACCCAGTCTGGGGGCCCCAGGGTGTGACACACGGAGGGGACTGGGAGAGTCGGCTGGTCCTCGCCCCCCCACTCCAGCAGGGGGTGGAGGCGCCGCACTGTGGGGACCAAGGCCCAGCACCACCCAGGCATCAACACGGGGTCAGGGTGGCCTGCGGCGGGCAGGGCCAGAGCCCACCCACACTGCAACCCACCAGCACCCCCTGCTGTGGCAGCTCCGACCAGGACGAGCGTGGGCTTGGCTAGCCGTCCGCGCGGCCTTATGCTGGTGGCCCAGGGCCAGCAGCCGGGCAGATAGAGGAGCAAGGCCCACGTGAGCCGGGGCACGACAAGGGAGCCAGCCCAGCAACGAGGCGGCTCTCACGGGCCGCGGGGAGCAGGGGGAGCCTGGGGTCACGACGGAGCCCTGGGGAGCCAGGACGTCCCGGAGCTCGCTCTGGGGCACACACACGGCAGAGGCCAATGACCCATCCAGCTCTCTGCTGTGGCCAGGGAAAGCAGAGGAAGATGGCCCCACGTCCTTGGGCCCTGGAGGAAGCTCCTGGCTCCCGGCTTTGGCCTGGCCCAGCTCCCGCCACTGAGGCGACTTGGGGAGTGAAGACCCCTCTAACTCTGCCTTCCAAATGAATAAAGGAACCTTGAAAAACCAGGGGTCCAGAAAGCAGCAGGGCGGGTGCCTGGGCGGGGGCGTGCAGCCAGCGTGCGCCCGGGCTGCATGAACACCCGTCCAGAGGTCAGCACGGCTGGCCCTCCCTGCTGAGCCCCGCGGCGCATCGGCTCCTTGGGGCCAGCGTGGGGTCAGCACGCCATGACCTCGTCCCGCTCTTCCGAAAACCCCGCAACACTCAGACACACGGAGGGCAGCCTGCCCAAGGCCACGCGGCTGCACGGGTGCGAGGCGGAACACGGGCTCCCAGGGGCTGCCCGAACACAGCACGGGGTGCAGGGGGGGGAGGTCAAAGGCAGACTGAAACTCCACCCACTCATGACCCCAGGCTCCTGGAACCCTGGCTCAGGGCCACGCCCTCTGGGCCCCAGTCTCCCCAGCGGCAGTGACCTCACGGAACTCCCCCGGGGGGCACGGGGTGGGGGTCTGCGGAAGAGCCCGACACAGACAGAACCCACACATCCGAATCCCACTTCTGAAGTTAAAAATGAACAAATCCCAAGAGACACCGGGGCCGTCCTGGGGCAGGTGCGAGGCGTCAGCTGCCCTGGGTCCTGGGAGGCCACAGATTCTGCACAGGAATGCACCCCACCCAAGCCCCCCAGGGCCGAGGCCACCGTGCCACCCCTAGGGCATCCTGGCCGGGTCCATCTGAGAGAGGAGCGGCTGGCCCGGCAGAGGTGGCCCGGCTCCACGCAGGGCCGACCCCGGGGTGAACCAGGTTCGCTGGGGGCCGGGGCCTGACAGAGCCCTCAGCCAGCTCCACAGAAGGCCACACCCACCGGCCACCAGCCGCAGGCCCCCTCCGGGCCCCCCATCCCACTCCCAGACCCCGGTTCCGATCACCAGCACACACTGGAGCAGACGGCCACCTCCCGGCCTCTTGCTCGCCTGCCCGCCCCGGGCTGACCGGTGCGCCCGGCCCCTGTCCTGCCTGGGGTCATCCCAGGAACAGGCCAGGCCCTGCCTCTAACCTTGAACATGCCGTTCCCTGGACCCGAGACTCTCCCAGGTGTCCAAGCTCTGTTAACACACCTCCTCCTCCAGGGAACCACCCAGGGGGTGGGGCCTCCCTCCCGTTCAACCCCCCACCCCCAGCACTCTCTGCAACACCCCCCCCCCCAAGTCCACCAAGCTCTGTGGGTCCCAGAGTGCAGGGGCCTGCCTGGCTCTCGGGAACCCCAAGGCCTAGTGTACAGCAGGTGCCACATGCAGACCTGCCGAAGGCTCCGGGGTGAGGGCGGGGGGTCATGGGGCCGTACAGGCCACAGCCAGCCATGCAAGCACCGAGCTCCGGAGACCCGGGGCCACCCCCGAGGCGGGCAGCTGGACGCCCGGCCCGACTTCCTCTTCTGCACAGCTCGGAAGGAAGTGGTGGCAGGCAGGTCTGAGGGCTCCCGCCCACGCCCGGCAGCCCGGGGACCACCTAGGAGCCGGGGCGCAAGGTGCGAGACAGCAGGGAGGATGCGAGAGGGACACCGGTCAGCCGGCACCCGTACGACCAGGGAGGGGGACAGCAGGCTCTGGCCCGCTGGGGGCCGGAGCTCCCCTCCGCAGCCAGCCAGGCGCCGCTGCCCTGGGGAAGCGCACGGGAGCGCGAGGCCAGCGCTTCCTCGCGCGTCCCCAGCCCTCACCACCCTCCGCCCCAGAAGCGGATCTGGGTGCGAGTTCTGGCCGCACCACTTGCAGCCTGGTGGAGCCACAGCATCCGGCTGAACCCCAGGGGCTGAGTGTCCTTGCCCCCGCGAGGGGACAGAGCCCTGGCCTCCCACCTCTGAGGTGAGGCTCCACGGCGGCACGGACGCCTGAACACAGCTCAGGGGACACCCGCGTCCCCCCACGGCCCCTGTGCTGTAAACGAAGCCAGGCCCCGCCCACCGGCACACAGACGGACAGGCGGCCCTGTTCAGGCCACCCAGGGTCATCCAGAGCTGCTGAGGCGGCACCAGCCTCCCCCCCACTCCACGCCCTGGGCTGGGAGCACGGCTAGACCGGACAGAGCCCACCGCGAGGGCGGCCAGCCCGGCACTCCATGGCCAATGCCCACGGCCAGCGACGGCCAGCCACGGCCAGGGCTCCCATCTGGAAAATGGGCTGGGGAGGCCTTGGGACAGAGCGGAGGCAGGCGCCCACCGCGCCCCTGCTACGGCTGTGTCTCCTGGGGCCGCCATCGGAGCCCACCGGCTCCCCCAGCCCCCTTACAGAAAGCAGGGCTCCCTCTGCCAGGCCCCGCCCTCATCCGCAACTGACCCGTCTCCAGGGTGCCCCCCGCCCCGCTGGCGGGCGAGTTTCCCAGCAGCCCTTGCGTGGAGGAGGCGGCCTTGAGCCACCTGTGCCATCCCTTCACCCACGACGGCAGGCTGCAGACGCAGGCCCCACCAGCTCCACGCCCGGGACAGAGCAGAGAGCCCGGGCTTCCGGCCCGAGGTCACACGGCCGCCCCTAGGGCCCGCACCTCTGCTCCTGAAGGCGGACATGCAGGACCCCAGGAAACAGCGCCTGCACCCCGCTCCCCAGCCTGCACCCCGCTCCCCAGCAGGCTCGCTGCCCTAGGAGGGCCCCGGGCCACTCTAAGCCTCCGCTTCCTCCCAAGAACACGCGCCCCGCGTGGCGACGGCAAGGCCCGCACGATGCCCCCCACCAGGCCAAGCACCTGGGACCGGGCTACTAGCGAGGAATTCTGCAGCCAGCCCGGCCACCGCTGGGCCCCCGGGGGTGGTCACGCCCAGCCCCCTCCTCCCACCGTCCCCGCGCTGGGGAACCAGGCCTGGGTTCAAACCTAGGCAGGGTGTGTGTCCCCCAGGGTCGGCAGGGCCCTGCGCCCGCCTCCTCCCTCCCGCCCACTCCCAGGCCTGGGTTCAAATCCCACCCCTCAGCTTCCCCGAGCAGGGAAGTCCGCCGGGGCCCTGGGCGGCCGCAGAGCGGAAGGAGGCCCGGCAGCCCGTGCGTGGGGCCCAGGCCGGGCACGCAGTCCTGTGACGGGCTGGCGAGGTGCTGGGAAACGCCCCAGCGCCCAGGGAAGATGGCGGCCGGCGAGGGGCGGCCACGGCACCTGCTCCCGGCCCCTGACCCTCGGGGACAGGCCAGCACCGGCCGGGCCACCAGCTGCCGCCCCGGGCTCTGCTGGGCTTCTGGGGGCCTCCAGGGGCGCGGAGTTCCACCCGCACCACCTGCCAGCCGAGGCCGGGGCAGCCTGGGCCCCGTGGGGTCGTCCACAGGAGGCGGGGCAGGCGGGAGCCGCGGGCACAGAGCTCCCGCCAGGCCCCGCCCATGTCACGCCTGAGCCAGGGCAGCACAGGCCGCACGCGCAGGTGCAGGAACCCGAACCCCGGGCCGGCGGGGAGGCTCTGAGCACGCCCACATGGCACTGCACGTGTGGACACACATGTTGACCCACATGTCTGCGTGAGCCGTGTCCTCTGCAAGGCTGCAGGTTAAAGGCAGCCGTGAACTTGGGGGGGTCACAACCCGTCTCTCCCTCCACATCTCTGCTTCCGCCTCTGAAACCTGACCGGCCTACATGGGGAAGGGGCTTCTGGGGTCACTCGGCCACACGGAGACCCGGCTGCACCCGGAACTCCGGACCCTGACTCCCAACCCCCCAGGTGGTGCTGGGAGGGACTGGGCAGTGGCTCAGGGGGCCCTGGGAGGTGTGGCACTGTCACCCTCGTGCACACATGCTCGCAGGGACACAGCTATGGACGCACGTGTGTGCTCACATGCATACATGCTCACCCGGGCATACACGAGTGTTTTTAGAAAAAACACTGGGAAAAAAAACTACGCATGGATTTCAAAAATGTTTGCGCCAAGACAAACTTGGGTTCGAGTGTTTCTCCAAGAATTGTCCAAAGTACCCTCGTCCGCAGACTGCCCGACGCACCTGACCCCGGCTCCCAGCAGGACGGCCTGCTCTGGGGAACCCTCGGCGGCCCGAGCCCTCCCCCGCCCCCGAGCACGCAGGGGCGCGCAGGCCGCAGCACAGCGCGGGGACACCCGGGGCCCCGAGCGAGGGGCAGGAGGGGTCTCCACGGAGCCTGGGCAGCAGCCGCTTCCTGGAAGGTGTCCTCGGCTCGCGGGGTCCTGGCCGCCCCCGTCAGACTGCTGACCCTCAGGGGGAGTGGGGGGCACAGCCTCAGACCCAGGCACGGCCCCCACCCGGGGTCTCTTCAGGGCTCATGGAGTCCACACCCTGTTCTCCCCCCTCCCCCCGGCCACATCCAGGTGAGGCTGGGTGGGACGATGGCCTGGAACCTCCAGAGAACCGGGCGACGCGGGGAGCTGAGGCCCCGTGCCGAGCAGGGAAGGCCCCTCCCCCACCCTCACAAGGTGGAAGGGGTCCCCAGGGAGGCCCCACACCGCCGCACTCAGGCTCCACGGGGACCCGGGCGGCCCCAGCCATGCAAGCTGGCACCTCCGGTGTTGACAGACACGTGACGGAGCAAGGGGCGTGTCTCGGCGGCTGGCACCATCAGCTGCTGTCGGGAAGCCCGGGGAACTGTCGCTGAGCGAGTAGAACCGCTGGTGGAGCCAGGGCCCCGAGACGGGCAGGGCGGGCCTGGGCCGGGGAGCCGGAGACGCAGGAGGAGCTGGCACACCTCGGGCGCCGCCCCGCGCAGCCCTGCAGCCCACAGGAGGTGGGCCTAACCCACACCCACTGCACAGACGGGAGGCAGCTCCTCACCATCCCTGGCCAGCAGGGACCACAGCCCAGCACCGGGAACGGGCAGAGGGGCTCAGAACCCCGGGCTCACGTCTGCCCCAGGAGCAGCTCCCGGTCTCCCCCTCTCTCAGGACAGAGCGGCCTGGGCATGGCCCGGGTACGCGACACAGTGAACGCGACAGAGGCCCGGGTATGGACACAGGGTGAACGTGACAGAGGCCCGGGTATGGACACGGGGTGAACATGACAGAGGCCCGGGTATGGACACGGTGAACATGACAGAGGCCCGGGTATGGACACGGGTGAACACGACAGAGGCCCGGGTATGGACACGGTGAACACGACAGAGGCCCGGGTATGGACACGGGTGAACATGACAAAGGCCCGGGTATGGACACGGTGAACATGACAGAGGCCCGGGTATGGACACGGGTGAACGTGACAGAGGTCCGGGTATGGACACGGTGAACACGACAGAGGCCCCCTGCGCCCCAAGAGGCCTTCTTCCCACGGAGAGCGGACAGGGGCTGGGTCTCCCGAGACCCCCCCCAGCCGTGTGCACACCCAGGCACAGGCCAGAGGCGGGCGCTGAGGGGCTAGGCCTCCGAGTCACACCCTCGGAGAGCGAGCCCTGCAGGAGGGGCGTGGCAGCCCAGGCACCCCACCGGCCGGTGAGGAAGCCCCGCGCTGGGCACCGAGTCGGCCCCTGAGTGACGCAGACCTGGGAACACCCCCCCCCTCCCCAGGAGCAGCCTAAGGATGGCACCTGCCGACCCCCTTTCCGGGACGTTCTGAGCCCGGCTCCTCTCCCCAGAGAGGCCCTGTCCGTGTGCGTCTGGGACGCGGGGCGGGCTGTGAGCAGTCTGGGGGCTCGCCTCGGCCAGGCACAGCAGACGTTAGAGCAAGGAGCCCGGCCAGGGCCCTGACACCGCGGGTTGCTAGGCGCTGCCTGTGGAAGCAGGAAGCCCAGGCCAGCCGGTGTCTCCAGCCCCACCCGGCCCCACACCGAGGCCAAGTACACCGGGGCTGGGGAGAGGGCACCACTTCCTCCCGCCCCTCCCCCGTCCCAGGCCCTGCCAGGCCGGCCTGGAGCCCACTGGCCTGCCCCTGCTCCTGCGGGACGGGGCAGCCCCGGGCAGGCGGAGGCTGTGGGAGACGCCGGGGAGGGGCCCCTTCCGTTCCCACCAGGAGCTGCCACGGCCGCGACACCCTGGTAACGCGTTCCAGATGTGGCCTGCGCCCTGCCGGGGAAGCTGCGATCACGTGCGCTCCAGAGCCGGGCCAAGGCTTGCGGGGGCCTGGGGGAGGGGGCGGGGGGCCGGCAGGGAGGGGCAGAGGACGAGGCCGCACCCTCCTCCGGCAGCACCCACACTGGAGAGGCCTGGGACGCACGGCAAGGGAGTGGGTGCCCAGGCTGGGGGACGTGCAACTGGGGCCACCCCCACCCCAAGAAGGGGGAGGCGAGGGCCATCGCTGCAGCCCTGGCAGGACTGAGCGGGGGCGGGGAGGGCAGGGAGAGGTCCTCCTCGCCCCCTCCCCTGGCCTTCTGTGCCGGAACCTCACCAAGCCACAGTCCTACAGCCCCTCGGGGTCACCCCTGGCCACAGCATCGCAGCCACCGAGAACACTGCTCCCAACCACCGCGCCCAGGCCCCTGTCCACACACAGCTCCAGCCCCCGCCACCAGGCCCTGGGGCAGCCCTGGCCACGTCCCGCCAGCAAGGCCAGAGGGGCGCGGTCCACACAGAAGCCGGCCCCACGCACACTGCGCTCACAGGCAGCTGCACCTGCCAATCCCACCTGCGCCCGCCCACCAGGAACCCCTGCCCCCACCAAAGCATGCGGGGGTGGGGTCCAGAGGGCTGGGAGAGGCCAGATGTACGGTCAGCGCCCACCGGCACAGCGGCCGCCCTGGCCGCCCAGGGTCAGTCTTCACACCCTCAGACGCCGCGGGCGGCCCCAGCCTCAGCTCCCTCTTGCAGAACTGGGGGTGGGGGGTCAAGGTGCAGCACTGGGACCTTCTCTGCTGGGCAGGACACAGGGTCTCCCCCTGCTGGACAGAGACCACTGCAGGCGGGGCGGGCATCTGGGGGCCCAGCAGCTCCGCAGGGACAGCCCCACAGCTGCGAGCGGGGCTCCCGGGGCTGCCGTCGCCCCCGCTCCCCACTGCCCATGCGCACGGCCGTGGGGGCCACGAGGCCAGGGCCTGGCTCCACGCCGAGCAACACATGCACCCCTGCCCGATGGCCACGTTTCCTCACTCAGGAGCCGCTGGGCGCAGGGCGAGGCGGCCTCAGCACCACCGGAGATCCAGGGAGAAGACAGCGGGGGGCTGAGAAGGGGCTGGGGGGGCAGGCCGGACGACCACGCTCTCGGCCATCTCTAGCTCCCTGTTCTCAGCTGGGGCTTCTCCCCAGAAGTCACTCCCAGTAGGGGAGATGAGAAGCCGGAGGAGCCCAGGGGTCCCGGACGCACGGCGGCGCCGGAGCCTGCCCACCAGGCCCTGGGCCACGCCCAGCAGCTCAGGGCCCCGGCAGCGCGGGGTCCACGACCCAGCTGAGGACTGCACCCTCGACACCGCCCCGCAGCCCACACGCACCACCCAGCGCCTTCCTGGAGCACGGGGCCAGCCGCCGGCGCGGGACACAGGCAGACGGACACCCCAGAGACACGAGCCGGCCCCGCACTGCGGAGTGTCTGGCAGAGACGCCCTGCAGGCAGGAGCTGGGGCCGCCCCTGGGCCCCAGACGCGTGCAACTCACTCCAAGCCCCCCACCCCTGCCCCGCAGAGCCAGGGGGGCTTGGGTCCCGGGCCGGCAGGCGGCCAGCAGAGGCCCAGAAAGACACAGCTGGGCCAGAGCCAAACCCACGGCTCCCCTGCAGACCACAGTGCTGCCAAGCCTGGCACTCGCCCCAGAGGCACCGGGGGCCCAGCCAGTCTGTGGGGGCGCCCGGCAAGACACACGGAAGACCACAGGCAGGTGGAACCCTCACCCCGGTCAGACCACGGCACCCAGGCCCCAGCTCCTGTTCCAGAAGCTTCCGCCTCTGCCTGCCCACTTGGGCAGGTGCCAGGTGGCCCTGGAGGCCACAGGCTCCGGGCAAGAAAGGGACCTCGGAGTCCCTCCGTTTTCGGCGGCGTCATTAGGCACTTGGTCGGCAATTAGGAGGCAAATTACGGCAAGGAAGGCTCCCTGCCAGCCCACGGCGGGCGACGGCGTGGCCACACCGCGGCACCCACGGCCCCCTCTGCCACCCGCGTCTCCCTGCCACGGCCCAGGCTGGAGCCCAGAGCGGGGTTCAGGGTGGGTCCTAGGCGGGCCTCCCACGGTGGCCGACCCCAGCAGCTGCACACACGGGGTCGGGGGCCTGCGGAGGCCGCCCCAGTCGCCCGTGAGATGTGACCCAGCCTCAGGGTCCCCAAGTTCCCTTCTGCTCCCTACCCAGCGCCCAAACTGGAGAAAGTTCCAGAATGCGCTGATGATCGGACCGGCAGACGGTCCCGGCGCTGATCTGATGAGTCAGGTGCGGGGCACGTGGGACAGCCCAGTCTGACAGTGGCAGCTGGGCAGGGCGCGGGGGCGGGGAGGCTCCGGGAGCCGCCAGGCTCGGGAACACCCTGGGGGGCTCCTCTGCGATTAGGGGGGTACCCCAGGTCTCTGGAAGCCCTCCTCATCCCCACGCTCTCTGCACCTGCCCAGGGCTCCCGGGAACGCCAGGACCAGGGAATGGGGCCCGAACTCTGCTCCCTGGCACACGGAGGGCGCAGCACACACGGCCCTGCCGGGGAGAGAGACCGCAGCCGCCGCATCGCCGGGAGGCCCAGGACCAGGCGGCCTCCCACCTCACCCCGGCACTCAGGAAGGGCGGCTGTGGCTGGGGGACACGGGCCTCGCCTGAGTGCACACGACTGGGACATCGACCCTGAAGCTGAACCCGGGACCCGCGCCTTCTGAAGGCTCTGGGGGCCTGGCGCTCCGGTCCCGTGACCAGCGGCAGGGGTGGGGCCTGGGAGGAACAGCTGCTTCTGCCCGGCTGCGGCAGCAGTCACCAGCTCAGGCCAGGGACAGCGCCAAGGCAGGGGCTTCTGACAAGGCCAGGGCCCCCGGCTCGAGGGGAAGGGGGTCCGGCCAGCACACCCGGGCCCCCGGCTCGAGGGGAAGGGGGTCCGGTCAGCACGCCCGGGCCACCGGCTGGAGCCCCAGGGAGCTCCCCTTCCCCCAGCCCCGCCCAGGCTGCCCGCTCCTGGAACTCCGGCCACGCTCGCCCAGCCCCAGCAGACCCAGCCCCCAGGGTTCTTTATGCAGAGGGAGGGTCTTGGTGTCCCAGGCTCCTGCCCAGCCAGCGTCCCCCTCCAGCCCTCCCCAGCCCCCCACCTCCCCCTCCTGCCCAAGCTGTGCTGGGGGCCCCCTGGGGAACATGCTCCCGCGGGCTCGGCTGGGGCGGGGCTGGGGGGGACCAGCGTGGGAGCACGGGAGGGAGACAGAAGGGGCCGACGCGCCCACGGGCACAGATTCAGCGACCGGGACTACTGGGCCATCAGCCCCAGGACCCCGGTGCTGCACAGCGAGAGGTGCAAACAGGGGACTCCTCCCGGCCCAGCCACGGCCCACGCCTCCTCACCCGGCCCCGGCACCTGCTTGAAACACTCCCTGAACCCGGGGAGGGATCCCAAGACAGAGTGGGTGTGGGAGGGGCTGAGGCTGCATGAACCCCACCCCCACAGCTAGGGCTGGGAGCTCCAGCCAGCCCCTGCCCAGCCCCCTGCCAGCATCCCGCAGCCCACCGCTGCCCAGGAGTGCCCACCGGGGAGGGGACAGGCTGGGCTGGTACACGCTCCAACACAGACGCCCGGAGGACCCGCCTGGGCCCTGGGGACACTGCCCGGGTTGCCCGACACTACACACGTCCTCCTGCTACTGCGGGCCTCTGCTCCTGACCTCCTAAGACAGACCCCCCCGCATGTGCTGCTCCCCCAGCCACCCCAGCCTGGGCCCTACCACCACCTCCTCCAGGAAGCCCTCCTGCCAGCTCCACCGCCCCAGGATGTGGGAGGCCCTTTCACCCTGAACTGTAGCTACCCACGTCCTGCCTTGCCTGGATCCCAGCTCAGGGCTCACACCTGGCCCGTCCTGGACAGTGGCTCTGGCACTCCCCCCGGGAAGGCCCTGAGGGAGCCGCCCTCGGCCGACCCAGAGACCGGCCTAGGGCCTCGCCCCAGCCACACCCCACACCCGAAGAGCAGGCCCAGCTCCTCCCCCAACCCGAGGCTGCTGGGTGCTGCATGCTCGGGGCCGGCTCTGTGCCCGGCCACGCCAGGCGGCTCTTCTGCCTGCCCCGTGGGCTCAGCAGAGATAAGGCAGGTCAAAGGTCGCCCGAGCACAGCCAATAAACAGAGCGATGAAGAAACGTCCACCACACAGAGCCCCAAGGCGGCCCTTCCACCCACTGTTTGCCTTCTGGAAGGTTCCGGCCAGGGCAGCCCCTACCCAGGGCAGCACGCCTGGGCCCACCTGCTGCTGTCACACCTGGGAGCACAGCCCTCCCCCGGGGCCCAGGAGTGCCGGGCATCACACAGCCACGGGGGCGGGGCAGCCCCACCCACGCCCCCTGCAGCAGCCGGGCCGGCCGCCCGCCGCCTCCCTCCAGGCCGCTATCTGCCCACCGCATCGCCTTGCCCAACCCCCCGGCTCGGCAGAGCTGGCGGCTGAGCACACAGATAGGAGGCTGGGCGTGGGCCGGTGGGTTTGGGTGGATTCTTGTTTCTTCCCCATGGTGTCTTCACAGCTCCCCAGCCCCGCCCGGGGAGGCCCAGGGTTTCCTGGGGGCGGCCGGCAGGGGGCTTGGGCACGGGTTCTGCTGGGTGGGCCGAGGCAGGGTGGAGAGGCCCCACCACCAGCGGCCTTAGGGCGGGGTGAGGCTGGACAGGACACCCCCACCCCGGAGAAATCCACCCTGCCCAAGAATCTGAGGACACGCATGTCACCAGCCACGTGCCCCTAGGTTCCGAGGGCACGCGTGTCACCAGCCACGCGTGTCACCAGCCACGCACCCCTAGGTTCCGAGGGCACGCGTGTCACCAGCCACACGTGTCACCAGCCACGCATGTCACCAGCCACGCGCCCCAAGGCTGCGAGGGCAGCACTGCCCAAGGGGTCCACACAGCGCAGCCACTAAGCCACAGACCTGGGCTGGACCGGGACGCTTCCCCTCACCAGACCCAACAACGCCTGTTCCCCCACCTGACGCGGTGGGGGGGACTCCCAAGGCCCCTGAGCCCCCCGGCGGGGCGGGGCAGCAAGAACAGGCCAGGAGGCTCCGAGCGCCAGGCCACGGTGAGGAGGCTGCCGGGGACAGCCTGAGCCAGGTTCCCACAAGGAGCACGGGGGAGGCGGGCACTCTGCGGGGAGTGACAGCCGGCAGCCCCGCCCCCTGGGCTGTGGCCCCCAGGTGAGCCTGACCTGGGCAGTGGGGCCAGGAAGCGCAGCCAAGCTGTAGACTCCAGGGCAGGGCGGCCCCTGCACCCCAGGGAGATTCCCCACACAGCTGCAGGCTGCACCCACGGGCCCCCTCCCTGCCCCCGGCCCCGGGCCTCTCCCTCCCGGCCCACATCCCAGGAGCGAAGCCTCTGCACACCGCCCTCCCGAGCATGTGCACCCCAGGAAACAGGCTGGGAGAGGGGCCGGGCGGGGTCTCAGGGTACCACCCGGGCACAGAGCCTGCAGCCAGCCACGGTGAGGGGGAGGCCCCTGCACGCTACAAGCCACAATTGGCACCTGGCCAGTAGGAGGGCGAGGAGCCATCCGGCAACACCCACAGCCAGCCCCGGCCCTGGCCCACGCGGCACTGCTCAGACCCCAGACGACAGTGAGACGCAGACACAGCCCGGTGGGCCAGGTCTCCCCTCCCGCTGCCCTCGAGCCCCGGGAGCTGAGCACCCAGGGAGACTCGGGGCGCAGCCCACGGTGGGAGGGGGGCAGAGGAGAGAGGGATGTGCGCCATCCCGGGATCCTCCCTGGGCCCGGAGGTCTGTGGGTGCCCAACGCGGGGGGCGTCAGGAAGCGAGGAGTCAGAGGCACGCAGGGGCCCGAGACGTGAGGTTCGACCCAGACCGGGGCTTCCTGCAGCGCCAGAGCTGTGAACGTTGACGCCTTGGGGCAGTGGCCAGGAGACGGCTGCCAAGGACACCCTCCTGCCCAACTCTGGCCGCCGGCTCAGCCCAGCAGCCCCCAGAACCCCCCAGCGGCCCCCCGAGGCTGCTGGTCCCGCTGCTCGGGGGTGTGGACCAGTTCCAGCCAGGGTGAGGGAGCTGGGGCCGAGCTGGCCCACGGCAGCCCCAGGTGGAAACTCGACGGGAGTCGGACCAGACGTGGGGGAGTGATGCTGGGTGAGTCGCCCACACCCTGCCCGTCGGGTGCCCCCAGCAGACATCACCAATCCGTCACTGGCAGCTGGCTGCTCGCCTGGCCTCCCTGGCCTTCACCACGGGGCAACACAGGGGCCCCTGCCCCATCCCCCAGCTTCTGTCCCGGGGCAGCACCTGTCTCTGGTCCCAGCCCCCCCCCATGCACGTGGAGCCCCGCCCAGCACACTGCAGGCCCCCCGGCGTCCCCCACATCGCCCAGAGGCCAGCGGGCCGCCACGCAGGTGTCTGGCTTCCTCCACTCAGGCGCATCCCCCGACAGCGGGCTCCTGCTCCACGCCCCCCTCCACACACACACACACACACACACACACACACACACACACACACACGGTGCTGGGCTGTGACAGTGAGCCCGGGCAGTCCGCAAGGGCACACACAAGCTGACGGCACCGCCTGCTGTGAGGTGTCTGTGACCGGGCCACATGGAGGCCACGTGTGCAGACACACAAGCACACGCAGCCCAGGCACCAGGAGGGCCCCGCCACTGCAGCCCCTGGGGCCAGCCTGGCGCCCAGGGGTCGGGGGCCAGCACGTGGGGCCCGGGGCCGCTCCCGAGCGGCCTGACCGATGCTGCCTTCCCCAGGCCGCGGGTGGGGGTAGAGATCTGACACCCAGAAGCCCTTCCGACCCAGGCCGCCCCCACCCCGCCCCGCCCCACCCCCGCCACGACCCCAAAGGGAGCTGAGCATCTGTGCCACGGCCAGCGGCTGCGCTGGGCCTGGCGCCACCCAGGACGCGGCCAGAGGGGCGTGGAAGCTGCGCCCCCATCTCACCCGGGCCGACGCCCTCCTCCTCCGTCACTCCCAGGTACCCTCGCCCGCGCCCTCACTTGAAGTGCCCTGGGAAGGCTGGCGCCTGGGTCGCTGGGGGCAGGAGCCCCCTCTGCCCGCTGCCGGGCGGGGCCCTCGTGCCCCTTCTTCCCCTCAGCACCCCGGATGCCCCTTCCCATCCGCACCCTCAGACCCCAGGGCGGCCCGGGCACCACCCCAGGCCGGCCGGCGTCTCGCCCAGTCCCCGCGGTGCCCCAGGCCACTCCACTCCTCCCTGCTGCCCGCCCAGCCTCACCACCCCCCCAGGTCTGTCATCGCGCCCCACAGTCCGCAGGCCCCTGGCCAGTGGCGGCCGCCGGGCCCTCCCGGCCCCAGAACGTGTGCCTCCCACCCAGCCCCCAGGCCCGGGCCTCACCTCCCGCCGGCAGCAGACCCAGCCGCCGACACGTCCCGTCCTAATAGACTCAGCTCTGTTATCAAGAAAAATACTCAGCCCCGGGCCCCTCCCCTCCCCCGCGCTCCCGGAGGAGCCAGGGGCCGGGGCTGCTCGGCTTCAATTTTTAATCTGCTGTTGAAATATTCACAGGCCAGCAACGGGCCGCGCGTCCCGAGGCGCGGGATCCCCAGCTCTCTGGGGGCTCCCGGTGCAGCGCAACCGGAGGACCAGGGCCGTGGACGACGCCCTCCCCCTCAGAGCGCCCTGGAGCGGCCAGGCCCCAGCATCCGGCTCGTCCCTAGGCCAGGCCAGCGCCACGTCCACCTCCGGCGGGAGAACCAGGTCCCAGGACGTGCAAAGCGCCCAGGGCCAGGACCCCAGTGCCCGTGCTGGCTCACAGGCAGGCGCCCGCCCCAGGGCCACACTGGCTGCAGGGGGGGAGGGGGGACACTGAGGCAGCTCTGAGGATGGGGCTCTGCTCACCATCGCTGGACACAGGGGCCCACGTGTGCAGCCCCTCCGCCTCCGGCACGGCCACGCACCGGCTCACCGTGAGCCCTCGGCACAGATGGGGCATGAAGCGGGAGGGGGAGGACCCAGCCAGCGCCAGGCCGACTCAGACCCCGAGCATGCCCCCCCAGTGTCGTGGGAGCAGGCGGTGCGGGACGCCCACCTCCCCCCAGTCTGCCCTCGAACAAAGCTGGGGCAGGGTGGGGAGGAGCCTGGGCCAGGAGCCCCCGGGCAGGCGCCTGGACCCCCCACGCTGGTCCCCAGGTGAGTGCAGCCAAGAGCCCACCCAGCAAGGCCAGGAGCAGAGCAGAGGCCCCCTGGGCGGCCCCCACCCCACACCCCGGGGAGCCAACGGGCTGGGGGAGGGGCCCAGCGCCTCTCCGGTGGAGTCCAGGGAGGGAGGCCAGAGGGCTCCCCGGTGGGGCCTGTGGCCTCCCTTCCCTGGCAGCCTGGGCGCAGCCTGCCGTGGGGGCCTGACACTGCCCAGCTGCCCAGCCGGCCCCGGACAGGCCATTTAATCAAAGCGTGTGGTCGGCGACACGGCTCCCGGCAGAGCGGGGCAGATGCGCCCGCCAGCCAGCTGGTGGCCGCCTGCCCTGGCCCAGGCCTGTGCTCCAGCTGTGGACAGTGGCACGGGAGAAGGGTGCCGAGGGCGGGACGAGGCGCCGCCCGCTGTCCACACCCCTCCTGCTGCCCGGCTCCTCGGCAGGTGCACCCGGCAGGCGACCCTGGGCAGAGCCATGCTTCTCAGGGGCCAAGTCAGCCCGCGCACAGGCGACCCAGGCCCGGCCGTGCCCACGCGGCACACCAGCGCCCCATGCCGCACCTGGCCCATCCGCATCCGACCTCCCTCCCTCCCCGCCGCTGGGCGCCGCCCGGCCCAGGGGACCCCGTGTCCTCAGGCACTCGCCGGGAGCCCCGTCAGCCTCCTCAGCAGCGGCCGCCCCTCATCGCTGGTGACAGAACTGGGTCTCACACTCCGCCCCCTCCCGGAGCCACCACGCCCGCCGGCAGGGCGCCAGCTTCCCCGCTCACAGCACTGAGCCGAGCCGAGCCGCGGGGAGGCCAGGGCCCGCGCCCGCCCGGAGCCAGCCTCGGGAACGCCGCTCTCCCTGGGGACCAGAACGGCACCGAGCCTCCGGCCGCCGAGTCCTGCACCCAGGCCGGGACTCCGAGGACGCGCGCGGAGGAGAAGGCACCAGGCCGCGGCTGTCTCTCCCTCGCAGCGTGACAGTGGGGCGGCAGCTCGGGCCTGGCAGACCTGGGCCAAGACGTGCGTTTTCAGCCACCTGCGCCCCGGGGATCAACAGGGCACGCGGGCCACCCTGTGTCTGTGGCAGCCCCGTGGCTGGCACGGTGTGGCAGGAAGTCACAGGACAGGCCTCCAGGAGGCCCTGCGCCCGGCACCCCCCACCATAACGCACAACACCGACGCCGGCAACACGGCCCCCGCTGCCCGCACAACGCTGCGCCTGGGGCCTCCAAGCTCTGAGCGTGGACCCCGGAGCTCCGCCCTGGGGAGGCTTCCATGCCAGCGTCCACCGCCCGTCCCACCCGAGTGGCCGCGCACAGCCTGGCGCCCGCGCCTCCCTGAGGCCACGCTGCAGGCCCCAGCTCCTGTCACCAGCCGGGCCTGTGACCAACGGTGCCACCAAAGCCCACCTCTGCCCCCGGTCCCCCACCTACAGCCCCCCAAAGCCGCCCGCCACCCTTGGGACTGACCCAGCACCCGCCGGGCTCTGCCGCCCATCAGCCCGCAGCTCGCCCCGACCCCAGCCCCAGCCCGGCACTGGCCCTCGAAGCCGAGTGCGGCACCACCTCGGGGCCTCTGCACGTGCTGCTCCCACGGAGCCTCCTGGAAGGTTCTTCCTCCTCGCCCACAACCCCAGCTCGGACGCCACGCGAGGAAGCCGGGACTCACCAGGGACGGGACCGTCATCGACGCAGGCCTCGGGTCATCCTAGGCGCCCCGGGTCCCCCGAGGCTCCCCCGGACCCCGGCTCCCCATCCGGGCAGAAGGTGCAGAGCCTGCCCGGGTGTGTGGCCTGCAGGGCCCGGCTCGGGCGCAGACACAAAGGCCGCTGCCCACCGCGCCCGCCATCAATCTCGGGCCGGCCGCGGCGGGCGCGCTGTCCGCCCGGCCATTTACATTTTTATTAAATCACACAGGAAAATTAGAAACATGATTACATCCCTCGACGCCTTAACCCTTTCTCTGCCCTGCCTCTCACACAGCCCCACGCCGGGGGTTGGGGGGTGGGGGGAGGACGCTCAGGCTCCTGCCCGCCCGGCACCTCCGCCGCGACGGCCCAAGCCCACCCAGCCCCAAACAGCCTCGACCCCGTGCCTCGAGCCTCAGCTGGGCCCTGCCGTCCCCTCCCCCACCGCGCCCGGCCCCTGGGCTCTGGGAGGGGGCGGGGCTCAGCCCCAGGATGGGCCCCCCACGGCTCACCTCCACCCAGCACGCTGCCCCCCGGCCCCAGGACACGAGTCCACCAGCAACCCACAGCCAGCTTCTCAGAAGGGACAAACGGGCCGGGCAGGTGACAGTGCACAGTCGGACAAGGCCACCGGAGCCAGCGGTTCCAGGCAGGTGGGGGGGTGACAGCCAAGCGGGAACTGAGGGGCGGCGGCCAAAGTGGCCGAAGGAAGACTCCCGGGGGAGGGAGCAGGTGCAGAGCCGTGCCGGGGCGGGGGGCGGGGGGCCGGGACCAGTCCCACAGGGGCACGCACCCAGGCAGGAACCAGCGCCAGAGTCTGTGGGCAGCCCCACCTCCACAGCCGCAGGACGTAGGCCAGGTGCCCCCTGGCAAGGGGCTGGGGGCTCCGCGTGGTCCCTGACAGCCCGGCGCTCAGGGCTGAGACCAGCCTCCCCTCGCCACCCCCACCCCCCACCCCCCGTGCACTACGCAAGGGCCGCGGCCAGGGAGAGCCGGTGCCCCCAGCTCCGGCTGCTCTGTCCCCCCTCGGCGCCTTGCCAGGCGAGGGTCCGGCTCGGTTCGGTTCCAGTCAGAAACCCCTCAGCAGCCTCAAGGCAGGTGGCCGGCCGGGCAGAGGCCACGCGCGGTCACTGGATCCTGAACGAGAACCCAACGGGCCAGGCCACAGCCCCAGCAACGGCTGGTGGACCCGCTGCCCCCGGTCATCCGAGACCACCCAGGCCACTAACGGAAGCTTTCCCCAGCCCCAGGCTCCGAGTCGTCCCAGGCCCACAGCCCAGCGGGCCAAGCAGGCGCCACGGCCGGGGCAGGAGACCCCACGAAGGCATCCACACGACCAGGCACCCCCGTTCCCACCCCCAGTGGCCAGGACACCCCAGGTCCTACCGCCGCCAGGGCCCCGGGCAGGTCCACTCCCACCCGCTCACCTCCCACACAGGGGCTGCTAGGCTCACTGGGCTGGGGGAGGGGGTGCCACGGAACCACGGTCCACTCTGCAGCAGTCCTAGTGCTGGGCCGGATGCTGACCCCAGCTCTCCCTGGCCTGCAGCCAAGTCCACCCGGGGGGCATCGGGGCTCCAGCCCCAGCTCCTCACCCACTGCTCGATGGACGCCACTGAGGCTCCAGGCCCCAGCTTCACGGCCGCCGGTATGGGGGGCAGGAGGCACAGAACCTAATCCAGGCTGCTTCCTGGAGGAGGCTGCCACGCGGGATACTGTCAGGAGGGGGCAGCCGGCCAGGACGGGTTACAGAGAATCAGCAGGACCGAGGGGCAGCGCAAAGCTGGCCGAGGCCACGGACAGCAGTGCACGGGGAGTGAGGCCCACGGGGCCAGGATCCAGCCCCACCCCCAGGCAGGGACCAGGGCTCTGAGAGAAAAACCCAGGGCTTGGCAGAGGCGGGGGTGGGGGTGGGTTCTGTTGAGAAATCTGAGTTCCCCCACCCTGTGGCTGCTGAGTCAGGGGCCAGGGCGGGAAGCAGAGCCCCGAGGCCACGCCCCTCTGCCCAGGGACAGGGGCTGCACACACAGCCCCCCCAGGCCTGGTCCCTCTGCCTAGGACGGGAGCTATGGGGCTGCAGGCTGCACACACATCCCCCCAGGCCTGGTCCCATGCCCCTCTGCCCAGGGACGGGGGCTGCGGGGGCTGCAGGCTGCACACACAGCCCCCTGCCCTCTCCCCTCCCCCCGGGACTGGGACAGATCTGACAAGGACAAGGCCACCAGGCACCCTGGACTGGGCGTGGCCAGGCCTTCCTGGGAGAGCTGGAGGGGGCGTGCCCACCTTGCTGGGCCCCCTGGGTCAGCATGGCTGCCTGTCGGAGGGCGGGAGGGGGCCTTCTCCCACCCCCACTGTGACCAGCTCTGTGCAGCACCCCAGGGCGGCAGCCACGTGTGGGGGGGGGATCCAAGACAGGGCCCCAGGCCTGGGAGCCGCCCACCGGTCCGGAGGAACTGCTGGGCCCCTGGATGGTCCTGAAACCAGCTCCCCAGGGCAACGCCCCCCCAGGGGCACAGCCCCCACGCCCTCCTCACAGCCCCCGGCCCCGGCTCCTCCCCGCCAGGAGCCCGAGGGGAGGCCCTGGCTCGGTAAACCTTCCTGGAACACCATCACCCACTTCACAGAGAAGCCCAACTAGGCCTGGGCCGCACGGCCGGGGGGAGGGGGCAGAGGAGCCCCCTCCTCACCTCCCAGTCTGCAGGGGCCTCGGCCGAGGACACGCTCCCAACCCAAGGGCTTGGCCGCCATGGCGGCACCCCCGATGCCCACACCTCTGACATCGGATGGGACAGAGGACACCAGCCAGGGAGGGAGGGCCCCAGCCCGAGCTGGCCCCTCCCTGGGGCCCCAGCCTGGGCACTACAGGGGCTGCCGGCATCGGCTCTCGCCCCAGCCCTGCAGGAAGCTCAGGGGGCCTGTGGGGATGGGAGGGGGCGGGGCAGCGCAGAGGGACCCCAGCACCCTCTCCAATCCCCCCACCCCGCTCGGGGCTGGGAGCCTCGTCCAGCACCCTCGACCCCGCCCGCTGGCTGGGCCTGGCTGTGCCTGGACAGGCAGGATCAGCTCCAGCCCCGAGGCCCTGAGGGAGACGCCCCCCAACAGCGCCCACCAGAGGGGGCGTCTCAAACCCCACAGCACCAGGGACCCGACGGGGCGGGGCCAGCACCGGGGCGGGGCCAGCAACACGGGCGGCTAGGCCAGAGCAGACAGCTCACGAAGTCCACTGCTGCCCCCCAGGGCACCCCCCAGCCCTCACCCTCCGGCTGGGAGCGCAGTGGCCACGGCACGGCCGGGCTTGAGGACAGGACGGGGAGCGAGCGGAGAGCTCGGCCCAGGTGTGCGCTGGGATCCCGCTCCCCGGCCCCACCCCGAGGTCACCCACGCCAGCCTCCTCCAGGCCTGGCCGGGGCCAGGAAGCCGGGTGGAGCCCCGTGGGCGGGGCCCTCTCTCACTTGGAGTTGCTAAAAAGAGCCAACAGGGAAGTAAAAATAGGAAACAGAAATAAAATGGCTCCAGCCAGCGCCGGGTGTGTGTAGGAAACACAGGGCGGGCTCCACTCCAGGCCCCGCCCCCGCCACGAGGTTGTGCCCCGCCCACCCCGACACCCACCTGGGGGGGGACACAGACCCTGCCCCACTGCCCCCCGCCCTGTGGTCGCGCCGGGGGTGCAGGGCCCACTGGGGGTGGGCGTGGAGAGCGGGCAGCACGGAGCCTTCCCGTGGGCAGTCAGGAGACAAGTGCGAGGCAGCCGGCCACGCCGCCCAGTCCACGACTTCCTCGTCCACACAATGGCAGGAAGCGTTCCTTCCTGTCCCTTCCTGCTCGGCCGCTCCAGTGTGCGTGGCGGGCCCAGCTCGGGGACCAGCCCGGCCTGACCTCCCCGGGGCACAACTCCACGGAAGACCCGGCGGCCAGGCGGCCAGGCAGGGCCACACCCAGGCTGCACCACGGCCAGGGGCTGGGCCCTGGGCACCTGCTGGGGGAGAAGCTGTGTGCGACAGACGACTAGTGATGCCTGCCAGAGTCTGGGCCGCGGCAGTGGGATGCGGGCCACGTGCAAGTCCCCATGGCCGTGGCCTGGGGTCGACTTCAGCAGCTCCTCACCCCCTCCCACCCTGGGGAGTGGCGTCATCAGCCTGACCCGGCCGTCCCCACAGGGGAGGAAACCCCAGCTCCCCCGCCCCCCCACACACCCACGGGGCTGGGTCTGCCCGTGCGCCCACACTGTCCCCTCGGCTGACAGAGCCGGGTGCAAGCTCAGACTTGACGGCACAGGATGGCGGGCCCCAGGCTCACGGGTGGACACGGGTGCCCACGGGCTCTCGCGCACCCGAGCTCAGAGCCTGCCCACGGGCTCTCACGCGTGACCCGGGCTCAGAGCCTGCCCACGGGCTCTCACGCGTGACCCGGGCTCAGAGCCTGCCCACGGGCTCTCGCGTACCCGGGCTCAGAGCCTGCCCACTGCAGGGAGCCCGCCCCTGGCTTTGTTGCGCGCGATCCTGCTGCAGGTGCCCAGCGGGGTCTGGGAAGACGGTGTGGCCGGAGGGCCCGGCGGGGTGGGGGCGCAGGGGGGGCCGCTCAGAGCTGGACAAGATGGGCGCTGGGGCACTGGGGCGCTGAGCCGCGGGGCCAGTGCCTGCGGCCGCCCCCAGGCGAGTGACTCAGACGCCAGGCACCGGTGGGCCAGCCGGGTCGCTGCTGGTGTGGGCCAACACCAAGCACCGGGTCCCCTGGCGCACAAGGGGGCCACCAACAACCGCCCGTGCTGGGAAAGGCGGCCAGGGACACCTGAGGGAGGAAGCCGTCCGCTCCCCCACTCCAGCAGTGCCCAGCACGGACACGGCCCTGGGATCCAGTGCGGGCAGGGCGGCCACACACGCACGGGGACCTCGGCCTCGCCCGTGACCTGGAGGAGACCACCTGAGCACGCGCGCGCGACCCCGGAGCTGGCCTGAGTCACCAGGTGGTCCCACACCCCACCCGAGGGAGGCCCGGGGACGCCGCCGGCCCAGAGCGGCAGGGTCCGCAGGGAGCCAGCCAACCGAGGCCCTGACAGCCGCCCCACGGAGGCTGCAACGGGGAGGCCCCCACCCCCAGCCACAGGAGCCCCCTCCCCAGCAGCCTCAGCTGCTGGCAGGGATCCAGGACATGCCACTCGCCACCCGGCACCCCAGCCACACAGGGGCGGCTGACGAGTCCCTCACCGGCTCAACCAGGACCGGCGTGCCCACCTGACCCCTCCCTGCTGCCGGCTTCGTGGGCCCGACGCTGAGCGTCCACGCGCTCTGCAGCCGGGGAGCCGTGAAGGCGGAGGGCAGTGCCTGCCTGGGCAGCCCTGGGAAATGAGGGGGGCGGCTGGGGGCCGGCACTGTGGCACAGCGGGTAAAACCACCGCCTACAGTGCTGGCGTCCAATATGGGCGCCAGTTTGAGACTCGGCTGCTCCACTTCCCATCCAGCTCTCTACTGTGGCCGGGGAAAGCCATGGAGGATGGACCAAGTGCTTGGGCCCTGCACCCAACATGGGAGACCCAGAAGAAGCTCCTGGCTCCTGGCTTTGGGTCAGCGCAGCTCCGACCGTGTGGCTACTTGGGGAGTGAACCAGCGGGTGGAAGACCTCTCTCTCTGCCTCTCTGTAACTCTTTCAAATAAATAAATAAATCTTTAAAAAAAAACAAAGAGAAAGAAAGGGGAGTGAACCAGAAGCCAGCTCTAGGACTGCCCCCTCCCCGGGAGGGTACAGAGAGCTGGGCAGGTGCCCCCAGGACCACCCGCCCCAGCCGCCCCAGGACCCCCCCAGCCGCGCCCACACACAGCCCGGGCAGCAGGTTCACGCCCATGCCAAGCTCCCACTCCCTCCACAGCAGCCCTCCCCGGTACAGCCCGGCCTGTCCCCAGGGCTCGAGGAGTCCCCCCGCCCCAGCAGCAGAGCCCCCACCCAGCTCAGCTCAGACACCGCCCTCGGGGCCCAGGAGCCAGGCACCTCCGCTCTGTCCCCCTCGGGGCAGGACAGCCAGAGCCCTGGAGTCTGACCCCACCCCCTGGCCTCTCCCCTGCTTCCCTGCTGGCCTGCGGCACCTCGGACGAGGGGGCGCTCCTCCCGGCAGCCCTGGCCTGCACCCCGGCCCAGATCTCTCACTGGCTACTGCAGACCGCCCGTCTCCCCCGTGAGCCGGGGAAGGCGGGCCCTGCCTGCGCCGCCCCAGCAGCTGTGGGCAGAGGGGCCTCCTGGAGCACCGCCCCTACCTCTGTCTCCCAGGCACCTTGTGGAGTGGCCAGCGGCCGAGGAGCTAACCAAAGCCCACCTGGGTCGTCTCTCTCCTGGGTTCCAGCTCTGCACCCCACAGCCACCGTGCAGGGCGGGGCAGCCTCCTGGGCGACCCTCATGACCCACGCACAGGCCCAGCCCCGCCATCCCCCTCCGCCCACCGCCCTGTTTGAGACTGACGACAGTCCCACTTCCCAGATGAGAAAGTCGGGGTCAGTTACGAGAAACCTGGTCCAAGCCCACACAGGGAGTGCCCACGCTGGCCTCACCCCCTCGAGGGCTGCGCCTGTTCCGCCGGCCTCCCCAGGCCAGCAGGAACCAGATGTGGACAGACAGATGGACAGAGAGCAGCAGGCGGGAGCTATGCCCCGACCCCGGCCCTGGGCAGCACCGGAAGGAGCCAGGGCCCCACAGCGGGAGGCGGGGGCAGGGGCCCCTCCCTCTGCATCTGGGAACCTGCGCTCTGTCCAGAGCTCGGCGCGCCGAGGGCCCCAGGCCAGCCTAGGAGTTCCCCGTCCTGGGGGTTGCACAGACCCCACAGGAGCAGGGTGGCTCATGCGACGGCGGTGACTTTTAACCCACTGCTGCGAGGGACGGGCTCAGCCCACCCAGCCTGAGCCCTGGGGAGCACCGATTCGCAGGGACGCCACGGGTCTGGTCGGCACCTGGCGTGGCGGGTATGGTGACAAACAGGACCTACTAGCCAGTCCCACGGATGACGAGCGCCAGGAGCCAGCTGAGGCGGGCGGGGCAGGACTGGGGGTCTCGGGGCTGCCTTCCCGCCCTCGCCCCTGCCTCCCGCTTCACCAGCGTGGAGCCTGCCGTTGAGTGAGAGGCAGAAGCGGGTGCTCCAAGGCTCAGCGTCTGTCCAAGTGGCAGCGGGAGGCGGCAGCCCACTGCCCTGGGCCTGGCATCCGGCACGGGCGCAGAGACCACCGCTGCTGGGCCTGTCGGGCGCGAGGCTCCGGGGTGCCAGCCGTGCGAGACGGCAGACCCCACCGGGACGGCACGCTGGTGCCCTCACCTTTGGCCCAGAGTGACAGAGAAGGGAGAAGAGGCGGGCCAGCTCCCCCGCCCCGGCCTCGCCCACGGAGGCCTGGCACCCAATGACAGAGGCGCCCGCCGCCCCGCCCTCTCCTCGACCTTGATCTTGGGCTGAAAGTCCGGGAGCAGGGGTGGGGTGGGGTGGGGGCGGCGCCGCCTCCCGTGGACTCTGGTCCCACTCAGCGCTCAGGCAGCGCCTTCCGGCAGACAACACCCAGCCTAGCCCGCAGCAGGGGAGGCAAGAACGGGCACGTGGGCAGAGGAGGAACCCCCCCCCATAAGGGCCACTCACCCCATGAGCCGGTGCCCTGAGCTGGGGTGACGGCGTGGGTCGCACTCCAGGCCAGGGCCTTTGGTGCCCGGGGGAGGAGGAGGGACACCAGCCAGGCCACAGGGGACGGCCCAGGGAGCAGCCGGCTGGGCACGGCCAGGTGGAGGCCGAGCATGCTCACGGGGCCCACCCGTCGCACACCCGCTGACCACGCCCAGGCGACACGGTCCCCCACTCAGACACTCACACCCCATCAGAGCAGATCCCCGGCACCTTCCAAGGAAGACCCTGTACCCACGGCTGGGGCCAGACCTCGCTGGAATAGGTCCACCCGGCCCCCCTTCCCACTCAACAACTCCTACACACCCCTCAAAACCCACGCACAACACCACCTCCTCTGCGAAGCTCCCAGGACTTCCCATGATCTGCAGGCCGGAGCAAGCCGGGGCAGTGAGGGGGCCGCCTGACGCTGGGCGGGAGCCGGCGGGGGTCGTGCAGGACCCCGGGCAGCAGAGGTCAGCGCCCAGGGAGAGGAGGGGATGGCCTGGCCTTGGCTGCCCCCACCGCCCCTCCACTGTTAAGGGCCACTAAGTGTCCGTTCCAACGCTCCCAGTCCACGCGGCTGGGCTGACCACACGACCGCCCCAGCCCCCCAGACTCTGGCCCTCCCCCCAGCCCACTTTCTGCCTCCCACAGCCGGGAGCAGCGGGGGTGGGAGGAGGGCAGAGCCGCTTCCTCAGTGCCTGTCCGCAGCCATGGCCCAGCCAGCCAGACACCAGCCCCTCAGCGCCACCCTAAGTGGCAGCAGGGGAAGGAGGGTGGCCTCGGGTGCCAGCGGGCCCCAGAGAAGCCGAGGCCAGCGAGGGGAGGGGACCCAGCCGGGGCCACACGGCGAGCCGGCTGGAGAGCCTGGGCTGCACCCCTGCACAGCCTCAGCAGGGCAGGCCTGGGGGCGGAGCGGCCTGAGCTACTCTGAGCCATGGGGGTCAGGGGTCGTGCACCCTCGGACCCCAGAACTACCGCTGCCCAGCCCCCCCTCCTCAGGCTCCCACGGCCCCGGCTCCAGCCACGGTCAGTGACCACAGCGGGGGGAGGAGGGTGCACGCCGCCCACACGGCTCAACTGGGCGGACCCACCAGGCAGGGCCTCGGGCGCCAGGCTGGGCGCTCCACGGCCCCGGGCGCACCCCAGGGGACAGCCCCCTCCCCCCGGCCCCTGTGTGAACACACGCAAGGCCAGCAGAGGTGACAGCGGGGCCCGAGCCCGGCAGCCGGGCACGCGGTCCCACGCCACAGCACCACCCGGCACCCTCTCCGTGCACAGAAGAAGGGTGAGCACCAGGAGGCCGGGGGCAGAGGGAGCTCCCCCCCAGGGGGGTGCTCGGAAGGGGTCTGGACAGGGCGCCTGGGAGGCCTCCCCGCGCACCTGGCTGTCACCGCCTGACCTCTGCCCGGGGCCGGTTCGGACACTTAAGCTAAATTGGTCAATTACGGGACACTTAGCTCCCTCCCTGGGGCTCCGCAGCCGCCCTGGGTTCTGGGCCGCAGCACCAGGGAGCCTGTTCAATCAGTAACCTCATTACAGCCGGGCGCCAAACCCGCGGCTTTGAACTCCACGGGGCTTATCCACGGCCTGGCCCGGGCCCAGCTCCCCCTCCCTCCCCTCCCCAGCCTGAGCCCGCGCCCTGGGGAAACTGAGGCCCAGTGGGAAACACTGTCAGGCCCTCAGGCCAGGGCTCCCTGTGCGCCCTCCCCCAGAGGCCACGCGGTCTCGGGCAGGGAGACCCCACAACGCCCGGCCCCGAGGTCCAGCCCCAGCTCGGCCCTCTGGGGCCCTGCCATCCAGGGTTCCGGGCCCGGGCTTGGCCCTCCTGGCCCCCGGGACCGCACCTGTTCTGCCGCCCATCTCTGAGCACACTCGGTTAGCGGCGGGGGAGGGGGCCCCTCACCCCAGGACAGACCTAAGGAGCAAAGGTCAGAAGGGGCGGGACTGCAGGGAGGTGGCCGGGGGTCAGGGGACCCCCAGGAAGCCACTGGAGCCCCCAGCCCAGGCTGCTGCCGCTCCTGGGGGTCCCGAGGACCCCCAGGAAGCAGCCCTCACCCTCGGCACCCGGAAGACTAACTCCAGCTGGGAATGCCACCACGCCCCAGTCTCCAGAGGCCCCTCCCGGCCTCACCTCTTCACACGTCCCCGCCCCCTCCAGACCACCGCCAGGCCTCCGGCTGTCCTGGCACCGGGCGCCCACCCGAGACCACGCTCCTCCCTCCCCCCGCTGGCAGGGCCCAGCCGGCAGGCGCCTGCAAGAAGAAGACAGGCTCCGGAAGGGCGCGCGGGGACTGCGCAGCGTGGCCGTCCACGTGCACATGCGTGCTGAGAACAGAGCCCCAGAGACCACCGAGCCCCTGCCCTGGGGACCACGTGTGGCCAAACCCTCCCAGTCCCCCGGCCGGCTCCCTGCGGCCTTCTCCAGCCAACGGGGACCCCGGGTGGGAGCGAGGGCCTTTGACGGACAGGAGAGGCCACGAGTACAGCACCAGGGGACAGGGCCCGCGTCACCAAACAGGACGCCGAGACCCTGACGGGGACCGGCGGGTGGGCGGCTCCCAAGGATGCCACGGCGGAGGGGGCGAAGCAGGAGCTGGGAGGCGGGCAGAGCCCCTGCCGCAGGAAGCCCGGCCCACCTACCCTGGCCGGGGGCACCAATCTGCCGAGAACAGCAGAGGGCACTGCCCAGGGGCAAACAGCCGGGTGCAAAGGGCAACAGACCGTCCCCCACCCCACCCCCACCCCATCTGGGAGGCCGGCCCCTCGGAGAGGCCACCACAGGGTCCCACGAGGCACCCACCGGATGCAGCGACCGGCAACGTGCCGGGAAGCAGGGATCCCAGGAGAGTCAGAGTGTCCTCCTCCCACCCGCGGCACCCCGCACAGGCCTGCCGGGTGCGTGCACGCGGGCAGGGCCTGCAGCCACTGCCTCCCTCTCCCGCCACGGCCCGGGCCCGGACTCCACGCGCTCTGCCCCATTTCACGCTTGCTCAGCTGCTGAGCTACACAATTGCCTCCCAACTGCAGGGTCAACCCGCCCGCCTGCGAGGCGCTGGGGCAAGACCGCGGCTGCTCCGAGCACTCGCGGGCGCGGCTGGGTGTGCGCCACGGTCTCCCGCTCACCGCCTCCTCGGGCTCCAGGGAGGGCCCGTGCGTGGAGCCGGTGCCAGGGCCACCTCTGTGCCCGCAGAGGCCCCCGTTTCCCGCCTGCTCCCCCACGCTCGCACGCTCAGCCGCATCGGCGGGTCTCGCTCGGTCTGACACTGGAGACCCCGCGCCGCCCGGACCCTCAGCAGGCAGAGAGGATCTGACCGTGGGTCTCGGCTCCAAAGAGGGGGAGACGTCCCAGGGCCGGGTGGCGCTCCCAGCTGTGCCTGGCTTTCCCGGGGACGTCCCCTGACTGTTCTGGGGGGCCCGTCCCATCCCCTCTGCGGCCCAGAAAAGGAGGGAACGGAGGTGGAGAGGAAAGGAGGGTGAGAGACGGACGGCACTCGGAGACCACAAACGCTGCTGGCCATGGACAGGGTGCCCCCCAATCGGGCAGCGGCCCCCACCAGTCTCCGGCCAGCGGCCAATCCCATTGCAAATAAGCCAGCGAATGGGACTCCCCCAGGCTGGGGAAGATAAACCAGCCCAGCGCGGGAGGGGCAGGCCTCGGCTTGCAAGGCCCCAGCCCAGCGACAGGCCCGGCCCTGAGCCAGCTGGGAGGCCCCTGCCCCATGTCTCCGGGGACAGCTGAGCTGGGCGCAGGACCCCTCCTCTCCAGAGAACCAGCCCTCGCTCGGCACTCAGGACCCCAGCCCTCGCTCGGCACTCAGGACCCCAGGCCTGAGACATTCAAACTGCGCCGAGACCCAGGTCACGGGCGGAGGCAGCCCCCGGGCAGGGCTCGCTGACCCTGGGTGGACACTGAAGACCCCACCCCACCTACCCACACACACACACACCGCCTCGGCCACCCTCTCCCGACACCACGGCCCCCGGGGCAGACAGCAGGCATGCCGCAACCAAGCCTCCCCGGCTCCGGCTCCGAGGGGACGGGCCGCAGCCTGTGCGGCAGACGGCCCTGAAAGACAGGCCCAGCTGGAAGTGCTGGCAGAGCCGGAGCCGGCCACGGCTGCCGCCCACGTGACCGGCGCTGCTGCTCCGCTCTGCACCCACACCTCCGAAGGCCTCAGGGTCGCCCGCAGCCTGAGACCGGGAGGCGGGGGACTGGTGGGGTGGTGGTCCCCGGCCCCCGCCTCTGGGCAGAGGGGTCGGGGCTGTACGCCTGGGCCCACGCACAGCAGCCGGCTGCAGAGCCGCATGCCCCACAAGGCGGTGGCCACGGCCACGGGCAGGGCCAGGCTGGCATCTGTCTGAGGGCTGTCATTCTCACCCCGAAACTTTCTCAGGTCAACAAACACAGTCCCCCCAACCCTGGAGTCTACCAAAACAAACACCCCAACGGCCCCCCACGGCCGGGAGCTGCCTGGCCAAGCCCGAGCTGCACTCCAAGCCCGGCCCCCGCGGGTCCACGTGACCCTGTTATTTTGGGAGGCCGGGGAATGCGCTCTATTTTGGGTCCCAAGGGCTCCAATGTTACCAGAAGCCCCCTCGGGGCTCTGTGCTCCCCCGGGCCCAGGGCCGCCCTGGACAGTGGTCAGGGAGCTCACGCCTTTGCTCCGGGCCACCAGGTCCCCCAGGGGAAAGCAACCACGGGCAGCCAACAGGGCCTGGCGTGCTCTGAGAGCCTCAGACCCCACAGGCTCCGGCCTCGAGCCCCCAGCAGGCACGGGAGCCAGGCCAGCCCCGGGCAGCAGGGGCGACTCTCCTCCCAGTCCCACCAAGCCCGAGGAAGGGACAGCACCTGACCCAGCCCAGAGGGGCAGCCCAGCCTCCCGGGCAGCGCCGGGTCCGGCCCCGGTGGCCAGCAGGGCCCCGGCCGGCCGCGCCAGGCCCTCTGACACCCACCCCCCGCGAGGGATTAGGCTCTGTTGACAAAAGGGCTTAGGCAAGTAGCCGCTTAAATGGACCTTCAACTGCACGGCACTTCAGCCAGCCACAAGCTTAGTAAAAAACAAATGTGATCAGAGCCCAGGACTCGCCACCCGGCCTGGGGCACGGGCGGCCTGGGAGGCCCCGGCCAGGGCCAGAGAGCCGCTGCTCCGGGAGAGCCAGCCCGGGGTCTCCCCGGGGGGAGACGCGGGGTGGGGGTCCCAGCCTTCCCCCTTCCTGGCCCCTGGGGACACAGCCACCCCTCTGCCCTCCTGTTCCCCTGTGCCAACCCCAAGGACTGGCTCTCTTCCTCCAGGGTGGTCAGGGGTTTGAGTTGGGGCTGAGAGTCTGGCAGCCTCTGGGGGAGCCTGGTGCTGTGTGTGTGTGTATGTGTGTGCGTGTGCACATGCGTGTGCAGGAGCCGGCAGCCCACACAGGAGCCCCGGCCAGCGCCTCGCCAGGCCCCGCAGCAGGGAGTCTCACCCGGCTCCGCCACATCTGCCCCACACACCAGCACCCACGGGCCGAGCGCCACAGCTCCAAGCCACGGGGCCCCCCAGGCCAGCAACACCGGCCAGGGGCCGCCCAGAGGCGGGACCCCAGGGCGCACCGGGCTGGGGCACTCCGGCTGGGATCTGTTAAACTTGGAAGCCCCTCCTGGGGGCAGCCTGGGCCGCAGGGCCGGGGAGGGGTCCGCGGGGGGCTTCATTCATACTTAACTTGGCACCAATCCCTCTCCCAGCCTGACAGCCTGGCTGCCATCCCCAACACCAAATTCTCGCCCTCCGAGGAGCTCATCCGGAAACCTCCCCCAACCCGTGTCCCCGGGGAAGGCCCCTGGCTGGGGGGGTGTCCCAACCGGGCGCCCCCTCCTCCGGACCTGGAGTTGGCGGGGGTCCGCACCCCCGAGCTGCGCGCAGGACAGCGGGGCGAGGCCCGCAGAGCCGGGCCGGCCCCCTCCGCCCCAGCGCAGGGCCAGGCCCGGGCGACGGGACCCGGGCGCCTCCCGGGACGGGGCCGCCCGCCCGGGCCTGGCCGCTCCGGGCCCGTCCCGAGGCGCGCGGGCGGCACGCAACTTGCTGCGCCCGCCGGCTCGGAGGCGCGGGGCTCCCGGGCGGCCGGGGGCGCAGGGCGGAGGACCCCCCCACCGCGCGCGCGGCCGCCCCCCGCCCCCCGCCCGCCGGGCCCGGGGCGGGGGGGGTGGGAAGTTGCCGCGGGCCCACCCCCGCCCCGGCCCGGCGCCCCAACTCCCGGCGCGGCCCGGCGCGGTGCCCGCGGCGCCAGCACTCACCGAGCGGCAGGAAGTGCTTGGTGTCCATGTCGGCCACTAACTCATGCCCGGCCGGCGGGCGGCGGCGGCGGCCCGGGCGGCCGGCCGGGCCCGGGCGCGGGGAGGCGGCGGCGGCGGCGCGCGGAGGCCGCGGCGCGGCGAGTTGTTGCAAAAGTCGCCCAACAATGTAAACTACTTGTGCGCGCGCCCGCCGCCGCGCGCCCGCCGCCGCGCGCGCCCGCGCCCCGCTCCGACCGCGGCGCTGCGGCGGGGGGGCGGCGGGGGGCCCGCGACGGGCGCGGACTCGGCGCAGCGCCGCCGCCCGCGCCCCCCGCCCGGCCCGCCCCGCGCCGCTGCGCGCCCCCGCCCGCCGCCCGCGCCGCCCCGCGCCCGCCCCGCGCCGGCCCCGCGCCCGCCCCGCGCCCGCTCCGCCGCCGCCGCCGCGAGTTGCGAGCGCCGCGCAAACTTGCAAGTTTGCCTCCGCCGAGGGTTCCCGGAGCCGCGAGCCGGCGGCGTGGGAGGAGCGCGGGGCGGGCGCGGGCGCGCGCGGGGGCGGGCGCAGAATTCCCTCCCCGCCTGCCAAAAAAAAAAAACCGCACGGCCCGGCCGGCGGAGGCGGCGGGGCGCGGGGCCCTGCGGCCGGCCCATTGTCTGCGGCGGCCGCACAAAGAGGCCGCCCGGGGAAACTGAGGCCCGCCGGGGGCGGAGGGGGGGGCAAGGCCTGCGGACGCCCCCCGCCCCGCCCCGCCGCGGACCCGGGCCCAGCCTGGACCCTGGCTCAAGGGCACCCGGCTGGCCGTGCGCCCCGGGAGGTGGACGCTGGGTGGCCCGCAGCTATTTTTAATGCCGTGGGCACTGCGCTGCCCAGACTCTGAAATTCGTGATTTGTTTGTTTGCTGAAAAACGAAAGGACGCGCCGCTGCTGGGATTCGGGCTGGGCCTGGCTCTGTGGTCGGCGCGCAGCGCTGGCAGGACAGCGGTGACCCAGTGTGCGGGGCCGGCGGGGCGGCCGCTGTAGCCACCTGGCCTCACTTCCCTCCTCTGTGAAATGGGACAACAGCGGGACCCTCCCTGAATGTAGGCAGCCAGGGGCTGCTCCCAGGAGACCCTGCCCCGGCCAGGCAGGGTGGTGGCCCTAGGTGGCCAGCGCCGTGCTGGCTCCTCGTCCCTCTCCCGGGCCCGTGTCCAGAGGGCAGCCTGCTCCTGCCCGAGCATCGTCCACCCGTCCCACTGCCCCCTCTCCTGGCGCGAGGCCAGGGCTGGGGCGCTGACTGGTGCCACGCCAGCCACGAGCCAGACCCTGTCCCGGGGCCCTCAGTGCACACACATGGCCGGGAAGAGGAGCCCCAGGCCCAAGAGAGCTCCTTCCCTGAGGGTGGCAGAGCCCCCGTGGCCAGTGGGCGCCCCGATCCCAGGAGCGACGCCCGGGCGGAGCAGGTCACTGCGCCCCTGTGCACCCAGGGCCTGCTGTCCTCCGTTCCTCTGGGCCGCCAGAGCTGCCAGTGCGCACAGCGGGGGCCAGCGACCCAGCCCGGGGACAGGGGAGGACGGGTGCGAGCAGAGCCATCCTGCGCCTCAGTTTTCCAGTCTGTAACGCGGGCACAGCCACAGCCTCTGCGCACCGGAGCCACAGAGATGCCGCTGGGACTGGGCAGGCAGACGGCAGGTGGTCGGGACAGAGACCCCGGGCAAGGGGGCCCAGCTCCCAGCTCGCCGCTTCCCAGGCTGGGTTTTGTAGGAGGGAGGTGTCGGGAGGCCCCGGGGCCGGCTGGCCACGAGCAGCTTCCTGCAAGGCCTGGCACTCCGGACTCCCCTCCCCGCAGCCTCACCGCCTGCTGGGGCCGTGCGGGAGTGCCGGGGGCTGTGGGAGACGGGAAGGCGGTGGGGTTCCCCGTGAGAGGGCTCAGTAGCGCTCCCCAGCCTCTGGCTGCGACCCGGCCTGGCTCTGCAGCCGTGAGCAGGGCCCAGCCTCCTGGCCGTGGGTGCTGGAGGGAGGCCCCGGCACAAACACGCCGACTCTTGTTGGCGCCGCTGCCGGGGGCTGGTGGCGGAAAGGACCCCACGCGAAGCCGCCACTTGCCACGGCCAGGGCCGAGCCGCCGTGGAAAAACACCGCCACCGCCCCCGCCCCCGCCCCGCTGCCTGTGCTCTGCGGCCAAAAATATTTTTATAGTAATATCCATCCTGGGCCGCGGCCTGAGAGGGCTCTGTGTTTTGTTTCAGGTTTGGGTTTTTTTAAAGAAACGTCCCCGAATGGCGCGGGCCCGGCCTGGCTCGGCCTGGTAAACAGTCCGGGCCTTGCTGGGGGGGTAGTGTTGTCACGGCAGACGTGCGCCGGGCTGGGCACCCCGAGGCCGGCGTCTGAGCAGACGGTTCCTGGCGGTTCCTAGGACACCGCGAAGGGGGTGGGGCGTGGGCTCTTCCGGTGCCTTCGCCCCCACCCCCCAAGCTGGTAACACCAGGCCTGGTGGTCTTCGGACCGGCCCTGTGCCTGCCCGGCATCGGCAGAGCGGGGGAGGGAAGCCCCCAGGGCCCCTGGAGGGGGCGGGGGCGGAGGATCCTGTTTCCAGAAGCCCAAGGAGCTGCGAGCTGGCTTGGACCCCCAGGGGCCTGGAGCCACACCTAAGGGGCCAGGGCTTGGGGGCAGCTCCAGGACAGAGCTGGGGGCTGCCTGCAGGCCCCCCAGGTGGCCCAGCAGAGGCCAGGCTGTTCTCAGCAACCAGGGAGGAGGACGTGGGGTCCCGAGGCGCGGGCTCCACGGCCTGCAGCCAGGCCACGCCGCCTCCCACGCCGCGGCGCTGCACAGCCGGAGACAGCAGCAGTGACAGCCGCCCGCTCACACGGCGGCTCCAGCACCGCGGTCGCCAGACCAGGGCCAGGGTGGTGGCGGCCAGAACCCTCAGACAAGCACCCCGGCACCCCCGCCTCCCCTGGGCTCCCCCACTCCCTGCTTTTCAGCACACGGGCGGGCAGGAGTCCCAGGTGAGAGCAGCCCCGGACCGCAGCGTGCGGCGGCCCCCTCGGTCCTCTCTGAACCTCAGCTGCCTCTGAGCAGCCACAGGGGGCAGCTCGTCTGGGCAGCTTTGGGCACAGGACAGGGAGGTGGCTGAGGCCCGGCTCCCTTCTCCCAGGCGCTGCAGATCCCACCCATCCGGCGGGGCGATAGTCGCTTATCAGGGGCATTTATCAGTGACGGGCGCGCCATAAATCTGCCTCTGTTCACACGCGTGAACGAAAGAGTTGGGTGGCTGTTCGGGAGGAGCCCCGGGCCCGGCCCCCGGCGGAGCCCGCCTGCCCGGGACGATAACAGGCCATGATTCATACTGTGTATTTGACAGACGTGCTGCGCGCCGTAATCGTCTGTTGGGATTAGAAATATCTGTGGGTCCCGGCCCTGCACCAGCGGTCTGAGCGTCGTGTCTGTGGCGGCCGCGGCCGTTACTGCCGGCGGCCGGGAGAGGAGCATGGAGCATGGCACAGGCCCCGGGGGCTGCCCACCGCGCGCTCCCAGGCGCCTGTGCCGGAACACCCGGCCCCCTCCCGCCCCTGCCCCGCGCCCGGCCACTGCCTGCAGGAGGGCCTGGCTGGGCTCCAGGCTGCAGGTCAGGGCCGGACCGGCTCCGGGAGCCGCGAGGTAGCCGTGGCCCGGAGGCCACCCTCTCGCTGGCTGGCCTGGCCCCCGCCCCCACCCCGGCACTCCCAGCCTGGCTGCACTCTGGACAAAGTCCGAGCTCCGGAGCAGAGCTCACCGGGGCCCCCGCCCGCCTCTGCCCCCACCCAGCCCCACCCACGGCCACCGCCCGGGCCAGCACTTGGGGCGGCGCCTCCACCCCTGCCCGGCCACGCCTCCTTCCGCCTGCAGCCCAGCTCCCGTGTGGAGCTGGACACAGGTTACCCTCCCCCACCCTGCCCCAACGCGGGCACACAGACGGGCACACACATGCACATGCACACGCGTGCACGCACGCACACGGGCACACGCTGTCACAGGGGCACACACGCACATGCTCGCACACGCTCTCACATGGGCAGACATACATACGCACACGCTCACACACATGCTCTGACACAGGCACGTGGTCTCAGGGCTCACACGTGCTCTCACACATTCTGTGACACACGTGCTCACACAGACATGCACACCCCTGTACACATGTACACAGGCAAGGCACATGCATGTGGGAGCCCCTGCACAGTCGGGCACACACGGCCCAGGCTGGGGCTCCCCTCCCTCCCTGGAGGCCGAGTCTGGGCCCCTGGCCTGTGTGTCCCGAGCCCCTCGCTCCCCACTGGGCTGGGAAGGCCCGGGGGTGGGGGGGAAGCAGGTTAACCCCTGCCTGGGACACCCACACCCAGGTCGGGGTTCGAGGCCTGGCGCCTCATCCGATCCAGCTCCCGGCAGGTGCTGGCCCAGTACTCGGGTCCCTGCCACCCCTGTGGGAGGCCCGGCTGGAGTCCTGGGCTCCTGGCCCGGCCCTGGCCCTCGCGGTCATCTGTGGGGTGAACAGGAGCTGGAACCCCCTCACTCTTCTCTGCATTTCAAGTTCATGAAAATGAATCAATAAACATTCAACCAGACCCCCAGTGGGGGGGAGGCGAGTTTGAGGGCCCTGGGGGGTGGGCTCAACCACTGTTCGCAGTGGACCCCCGCTGTGATCAAGGCCCCCAGCTCTGGTCTCATCACCGCCCCCACATCGCCCTCCACCCCCACCCCAGTCCTGCCTGCCAGCCCCCAGCTGAGCCCAGGGGAGGAGCCCCCCGTCAGGGCTGGTGAACGACCTGGCCCGGGGGTCCCTGCTCCCCAGAGGAGTCGCTGTGGGCTGCCATGGATGCACGGGGGGGGGGGCTGTCCTAGAAATGAAGTCACGGGGGGGGCGGGGGCTGGGTTTGCCTGGGGTCTGCAGTTCCCCAGGGGAGGCTGGGCAGGAAGTTGTCAGCAAGTGTCGAGTCACTGTCCCCACCCCTACCCCACCCAGGGGCCAGGGAGACCCGGGCGAGGTTCAGGGGAGGAGACCCTGGAAGTCTCGGGTGTGGAAAGATGAGGAGGGGCCACACCCTGGAGGAAGCCCCCTGGGGGCTGCTAGGCTGCGCCAGACCCCAGGAGTCACACACACCCCGAATCGGGATGGGTGTCCTGAGTCCAGACCCCAGGGGGCTGCAGGTGGACGGGCCCCACGGGCCCCAGGCTGCCCACAGCGGTGCCACGGTGCGGGAAGACCCCAGCGCCGTTCACCGCTGCCCAGGAGCCACCTGGCCCCATCCGGCTCCCACAGTGCGGCAGCTGCTCGGCGTTTTACTGTTGTTGATTTAGGGCTTCGAGTTGTCAACGTAGCCCGTGCCCTGGCTGCCCGGTGCGGCGTCGGGGGCTGAGCCCGGGGCGTGACTGTGTGAGGGCCGTCGGTCCCGGCAACCTTGAGAACTGCTACGCTTAGCAAGTGCACACGTAGCCCTGGGCCGGTCAGAGCCGGCGGGGAGGCGGGGCACAGGTCCTCACGGTCATGGGGCGGCCACAGGGATGCCAGCAGAGAGGTGAGCTGTCACCTCGCCAGCCACGCGCCACGCCCCGGGAAGCAGCTGCCACGGGCAGTGCCGGGGAGCCAGCCGGCGATCTGGCCTCACGAGCCCCTGGCACAGCCCAGCCACCAGCCATCCCCGCTGAACCCTTAACAGAAGCCTTGGCCGGGCAGACACGCTGCGACAGAGACGTGCTGGCGCAGGGGCTCCCAGCGTCAGAGCCAGTGAGTGCCGGGATGGGTCTGGCCTGTCCCCGGGGGGCGGGATCTCCTTACACACCTGGGTGCTCAAAATAATAAAAGGCCCAGTGAAAACCACAGGCAGCGTGAACTGCAATGGGCCGGCACTGTGGCTCAGCGGGTTAAGCCACCGCCTGCCACAGCGGCAACCCCTGTGGACGCCAGTTCAAGTCCCGGCTGCTCCATTTCCAATCCCAGCTGCTCCCCGCTAATGTACCCGGGAAGGTCCCTGCACCCACGTGGGGGACCCCGATGGAGGTCCTGGCTTTGGCCTGGCCCAACTCTGGCTGTTATGGTCATTTAGGAAGTGAACCAGTGGGTAAAAAATCTCTCTCTCTCTCTCTTCCCCTCAACTCTGCCTTTCAAATAAATAAATAAACCTTTTCAAAAATAAAGTAAAATTACACATTGCGAAATTCCAATTAGAAATTGGGTTAAAGCCCGGCCTGCAGCACCAGCATCCCACAACATGTGCTGGTTCGAGTCCCGGCTGCTCCACTTCCTGTCCAGCTCTGCTGTGGTCTGGGCAAGCAGTGGAGGATGGCCCAAGTGCCTGGGCCCCTGCACCCATGTGGGAGACCTGGAGGAAGCTCCTGGCTCCTGGCTTCAGACCAGCACAGCTCCAGCCATTGTGGCCATCTGAGGAGTGAACCAGCGGATGGAAGACCTCTCTCTGTCTCTTTCTCCGCCCCTCCTTCTCTCTCTGTAACTCCGCCCTTCAGATAAATACAATAATCCTTTAAACAGAAGACATGTCTGCACAGAAGTCTGGAAAGAGCCCGCCCGCCCCCTGCCCCGTGGGGCGTCCAGGTGTGGGGCTGCGGGAGGCTTCGCCCGCCTGTGCTGTCCCGCGTGTCCTAGGCGGGGCCTTATTGCTTTATGGTCAGAGAAGAGTGGGGTCAGCCGCGAAGACCCTGGAGTCCAGGGCCGCCCCGCCACTCAGCGTCTCCACCGGAGGAGCTCAGCAGGGAGGCGCCCGTCCGCGTCACCCCGGGACCCACTGGAAGCCCGAGCTCCCCCTCCATCAGTGTCCTGAGAACATCCGGCGGCCACGCCTGCCTCGTGCTGCCCACCCTGCCCCGCGCCTGGAGCTGTGGGTGACACGCTCCCCTCCACGGGCGCCGGGCTGCGTCCAGACAGCCCAAAGCTCTGTAGCCCTGCGAGCCCCTCGCGCGGAAGCCGCTCGGCGTGGGTTCGCTGCTGTCTCTCGCCAACACAGCTGAGTGGCTGGGCTCGTGCCAGGGGCCCGAGACCCCTGAACCCTCCCCGGAGCCAGGGTGTGGGCAGCACCCCGGCCAGGACCGCGTGGCCTCCGTCCCCAGGCGACACACACACACTGGATCCACAGCCTGTGGCCACCAAGCTGGCTCCAGACACCCAGGGTGTGGACAACACCCAAGGATGGAGATGAAGGCGGTGAGGGATCGAGGACCCCCAAGGGGACCCAGGGGCCGCGCTCTGGGAGTGGCCTTGCTGGGGGGGTCACACTGCGGGGCGTGGGAGGCCGGGCTTGGTCACCAGGCGGCAGGGCTGTCCACAGGTGGCCTGGAGGGACCCACACTTGAGTGACAGCAGTGCTGGTGCCTGGCCCCTGAGCCTCCCTCCCAGGGGCCCCACTCCAGGCTCCAGGATGGGGGTGACTCCTCCCTCCTCCTCCTCCGCGCAGCCCTACAGGGGCTCCCCACTCCGCAGGCTGGTCCCTGTGTGTCCTCAGAGGATCCCCGCCCTGCCCTTCTCACGCCTGTGCAGGGAGCCCTCGAGCCTCTGTGTCACAGGGCCCCTGGACGTGTGACGCCCCCGGGGGGCCTCCCGACTGAGCCAAGGACACACAGGCCTCCCTGCCGGCACTCCGCAGGGCCCCCTTTCCTTCCAAAGACGAGTACCCCAGGGCCCCCTCCCTCCTCCGGACCCCCTGCACAGCAAAGCCGCTCCCCCCCCAACCCCCTGCACAGGGAAGCCACTCTGCCCCCTGCACAGGGAAGCCGCTCCCCCCCCACCCCCTGCACAGCATAGCCGCTCCCCCCCAACCCCCTGCACAGGGAAGCCACTCCCCCCCCCCTGCACAGGGAAGCCACTCCCCACCCCTGCACAGGGAAGCCGCTCCGTGGCTTAGCTGGTTCCAGGCCGGCTCTGCTGCCGGCAAGGCCGCTGCTGCCCTCCAAGGGGACCCAGGCTCGGGGAACCCCTGCGGCTAGACCCCAGCCCGGCCAGCGCCCAGTCTGTGAGGCTGAGGCAGGCGTGGGGGGTGGCTCTGACTCCCCCCAGCCCAGAGCAGGGGGCGGGGCCTGTCCTGTAGGCTGCTGGGGGCTCAGAGAGGCCCCAGGAGGAGCCGGGTGCCCACTGGGCGTGGTCCAGGGCGCCCACCCGGCAGGGGATGCCAAGTCCCAGCTCCCATGGGTGACACGGGCAGCCTGGGCCGGCACGAGAGGTGCCCCTCAGACAGCCCCCAGCTGAGGCTGCCCGGTAGCCCTGGGCAGCTGTGGGCAGTGTCACTACCCCAAGGAGGCTGTGGCCACACTGGCCAGGGCTGCTCCCGTCGTCCCCCCTCCAGTTCTCTGTGCCTGCCTCCATTCCCCAGGGCACAGCGGGCCCGTGGGAGCCACCAGTGGTGCAGGCTGAGGGGGCCGTGAGTGGGACAGCCCTCGGCTGTCAGGCCCCACGGGAGCCGAGCGCACAGACCAGTCCACACAAATCATGAGCCAAGGAGGGAGGCCCACTCTGTCCCGGGAGCCGAGCCGCCTCCCTGGTTGGCCGTCCCGCTGGGAAGCAGCCCTCTGATGAGAGAGGGTCCCCCCCCAACCCTGGACGGGGTCTCCAAACGAGGGGACCCCGGGTCACTTCCAGGCCTGCCCCGTCCCCGGGAAGCTCGCTTGGCCTCTGCCTCTGTAGACACACCCTGTGATGGGTCTGCCCTTCCCTGACCTGCGGCCTGTGGGCTCGCGCGGGGTGTGGCCATGGGGGAGGCTGGACAATGGTTGCTAAGTGTAGGGCTCAGGACTCGGCCACCGTGAGCACCAGGAAGCCGAAGCCCAGTGAGAGGAGGGCTGCTGACCAGGGGCCTGGAGCCACGGTGCGGGAGTGCTGGGCTCGCCGGCATGGAACACGGGCAGAGGGCCCTGCACAGCGGGCGTCGGGTGACACTTCTGAAAGGAGGGGTGAGGTCAAGGAGATGGGGCACCTGGGATCCCACCCTGTGAGCCCTGCACACACTCACCTGCTACCGGGCTACCTCCATCCCGGCGCCGGGGAGCGGAACCACCAGGGTGCCCTCGGGTCAGACACAGAAGCAGCCTGAGAGTGACCCTGCGCCACCAACGCAGGGGGGATGCAGCCAACGCAGCGCTCAGAGGAAAACGCGTAGCCTTGATTGTTCCTGATGGCAAAGGAGAGGTTAAGAAAGGAGGCAGGGACTCAATTCAAAATCAGTAGGAGGGAGGACATAGCAGAGACAGGGACGAACAGTGGACAGAGCAGTGGGCAGAGGTACGGGGAGGGGAGAGGGAGAGGGGGGGAGGGGGGAGGGAGAGTGAGAGGGAGGGAGACAGAGAGAGGGAGGGAGGAAGACAGAGAGGGAGGGAGGGGGAGAGGCCAGGAGCCCACAGCCTCGTACAGGGCGGCAGGGCTCCAAGTGCAGAGCTGTGGTTTCCCAGGCGCCTTAGCAGGGAGCTGGAGCAGAAACGGAGCAGCCGGTGTGGGAGGCTGGCGTTGGAAGAGTCAGCTGAGCCCAGTGTGCCCACCTGGGATATGTGTGTCGGTGGTGTGGGTGTGTCCACGGCGTGCACATATGGGGTGCGCGTGTCAGTGGTATGTGCACTTGGGGTGAGAAAGATCAGATGACCAGAGCCAAGGGACAGGGTCACACACACGTGGTCAGTTCTGCCTCAGACCCGGGAGGGCTCTGGGGAGCACTCGTCCGTGGCAGATGTGGGGTGTGGTCCAGGCTGCAGCCTCCGAGGGGGAGGAGACTCGGGCACCCCTCGCCTGTCCTCGCGGCCCCTCCACCGATCAGCCCGGGCAGCAGAGTTAATGGACTGGGGGTCGGGCAAACCGGCAATTTCCAGACTCAGCGCTGGGCCCCGAACACTTTGCAGTGGGAGAGAGGAGGCCCCTCCCTGCACGGCTGCGAGGCCCTGGGGCCTCAGGGCGGCCACTGTTGGAGCTGGTGGGCCCCGGCCCCTCCCCTGGCCTGACGGGCCTGGAGGGAGCAGGCAGGCTCCTACTCCCTGCGCACCGCCCGGCCCTCTCCCCCCACGGCAGCCAGGCCAGGCCAGGGCCCTCCAGCAGCGCCCCTCAGCAGGGCCCGGCAGGGAACGAGGGGGCTGTGGTGTGCACGGGGGCCCGGGGGCTGGCTGGCCGCTGGCTGGCTGCTGGGCCCGGGTCTGCCGCAGGCCTGCCAGGGTCCCGCGAGCTCGGCTCTCCCGGCGCTGGCTCTGTCGACCTCCGCACGGCTTCCGTCTGTGGCTTTTTCAGCCCTGTGAACGCCAGCATCGGCCCACACCTGCCGAGCCGCCAGAGATCTGCGCAGCTTCCCAGGACCCCAGGGCAGGGCCCGGCTGTGCGGAGCAGCCGCCTGCGGCCAGTGCGGGGCGTGGCTGAGAAGCAGAGCCGTCCAGACCCGTCGTTCCAGTTGGGCATGACCGTATGACCCACTGCCCCCACGCCCAGCCACTCACGGCAGCCGCTGGAGCACGGTTCAGGGCGGTGCCGCTCGGGCGTCCATCGGGGGCCACGTGATGTGGGCAGAGTCCACAGGGCTGCCGGGCCGGAGGTCCCCTGTGGCTCCTCGGCAGCAAGAGCAGAGAGAGAGCCCCCCCACGGCTGTGGCCCAGAAGCCCCCCCACGACTCCGCAGCGTGTGCTGCTCCCAGGGCAGCTGGACCCGGTGAGCCCAGCTCGGGGGGCCGTCATGGGAGCCGAGAGGCTGCAACGACCTCACCTGGAAGCCACAGCCGTGGTTCCACGTGCTCTGCTGGTTGCGTGGGCTGCAGAGCCAGCCCCGGCTCCGGGGGGAGGAACTGGACCCCAGCTTTCAAGGGGAAGGGTCTCTGGCACGGCTGCTTTCTTGGCTGGCTGTGAGCCCGTGGAAAGGATTTTTTTATCTCACCATCAACATTATTACAATCACCAGCACCACCACCACCATCACCACCACCATCACCACCACCATCACCACCACCAGCACCACCAGCACCATCACCATCACCA
>CM027406.1:91293450-91307154 GCA_015711505.1 Sylvilagus bachmani | reverse complement strand
CCCACATCAGCAGCCTGACGAGCCCCGCCCCTCCCTCGACCTCATGAGCCACTCACGCCCGTGCTCGAGTCTGTGGTCCTGTGGTCTGGTCTCCATGGCCCAGTGCAGACGTGGAACACAGAGGACCTGGGCCTCACCACCCCGTGGGAGCATCCGGCCCTGCAGGCACCACGCTCCGCCCACGGCACTGCTCCCGCCGCCTTCCCCACACCACGCGCCCCCCACGGCGCTGCTCCCGCCGCCTTCCCCACCACAGACTGGGGAGCGAGGCCATGCTGGCCGAGGCGTGGGCTCAGGGACGCCAGGGCACAGGCGGGGCCCAGTCTCGCTCCCAGAGTCCCCCGAGCTCCTGCATGGCTGACGGGAAGGGTGGCGTCTACGCTGATCAAGCTAACTGGATCGCTGCCCCCTCACCGTGTCTGGTGTCCACACGAGCTTGAACTTGGCTCTTTGACAGACGCTTCCAGCAGGAGCCCCAGGGAGGCTGCTCCGGCCGCTGCTCGGAGCCTCCTGCCCTCCGGGCCGGGGGCACGGGGCTCCTTTCCTGGCTGGGGGCCTGGGGGAGGGGTGGAGAGGAGGACCGACGCCGCCCGTGGCGCTGACAGCCGGATCACCCCGAGCGGCGCCTGTGTCTTCATTCCCGTGCCGTCGCGGGGGTGGGAAATCAATGTTCGCTAGATGAAAGGGGAAAAGATCGGCGGGAGGAGAATGTATTCCCAGCTTCTAACAGGCTCTTATCGACAGCGACACCTCGGAAGCCAAACGGCCGCCCCGGCTGGCCACGGGAGGGCAGGGGTGCTGGGGACGGCGGGGGCAGGAGGCGCGGGCACGGACGGAGGCCAAAGGATGTGGCTCCACCCAGCTGGAGTGGCCGGCGCCCAGCGTGAGCCCCAGCTCACTGAATGTGCAGACGGGGCCAGGGGAGCCAGGGGGTAGGAGCGGGGTCGCAGAGTGGGGTCGCAGGAGGCCAGGGGCTCCCCTCCTCAGCCAGGCCCTGGCGTCCCCTGTAGGGGAACAGAGGGCGCAGGGGCAGGTGCCCGGGGCCCGGCCAGGTCTCAGGGCGGTGGGTGAGCTCTGGGGCCCCGCCTCAGCCTCCCCCACACGCCGTCCCCTCCGAGTGTGGACTGCAGGGCGAGCACACATGTGCCCGGGTGCGCCTTCACAGGGGCCCGGGCAGCTCCCATTAGGCTGCTTCCTCCTCCGATGTATGCATTTACTTGAGAGGCAGAAAAGGGTCTTCCATCTGCTGGTTCACCCCTAATGGCAGCTGGAGCCAGGGGCTGCTTCCGGGTCTCCCACGCAGGTGCAGGGGCCCCGGGGAACCTTCTGCTGCTTTCCCAGGCCGTTAGCTGGGGGCTGGACGGGAAGCCGAGGGCCCGGCAGGAGCGCATCGCTGCCAGCTGGACACCCGTGTCAGGTGCCTGTCAATCTGGCTTAAGCCCGCCCCCGACTGTGTTCTTGATGGGGGGGGTTCTCCGGATGTAACTCGCTCACAGAGGGGGGGGGCACCGTCACATTCTCACTGCCCTCCACACTGAGCAGAGCCGGGTGTCCCCACCACAGGAGAACTTGGCAGCCGTCCTGTGCCTTGTCCGTTGGCGCACATCTGGCACCCTCAGCTGGGGGACTGGAGCCCCCTGGGCAGGCCCCTTGCAGGGGTAGCGACGCGGGGCCAGGGGAGGGACGGTGAGATGTCCCCGAGACAGGCGGTGTCCCCGAGAGGGGCTGACGTGGCCCACGCCCCAGGCACACCTCCTGCTGCCGACCCAGCCGGAGAGTGCAGACCTCCGGGCGCACAGCCCCGTGCTGGGGGCCAGGGAGACCCCTGGGCTGCAGCCCCCGGAGCCCTCGGCCGCCTGCTCTGTCCCCCGATCCTGGCAGGTGCATGGGGACGCGTTTGCCACCAGCATGCAGGTCTGTCTGCGAAGCCAGCCGTGCTAGGCAGCTTTAAAACCATGGCCCGGGGCAGAGAGCGGCTCCCAGGGTGCACTGGGGCGCGGGCAATCACAGGGAATCATCGTCAATTTATTTGGAGGGACTGAGAGCAGTGTGATCAAAGGGCTGACGCCCCGGCGCTCACCCATTGGGCACATGGACAACGAGACGGCCCCGCCAGCCGCCCCACCCCCACCTGGGCAGCTCTGGCCCCGCCCCCACTCAGACCCCCAGTGACTGACAGCGCCTCTGGCCAGCAAGGCGTGGGAGCCCCAAGAGTGAGCCCCCTCCCCAACGAGTCCTCTCACACACACACACACACCCCACCGCCAGACCCAGCAGCTCAGCGGATCCGGCTCCTGGTGCTGACCCGGCCCCTTGGGAGAGGGAAATGACCCGGCTGCTGTTTACAGACGCATTTATTTATTTGAAAGGCAGAGTTGGGGAGGGGGGAGAGACAGAGAGCGAGTGAGATGGAGGTCTTCCACCCGCTGGTTCGCTGCAACAGCTGGGGCGGGGCCAGGAGCCAGGAGCTCCATCCGGGTCTCCGCATCTCCCGTTTACAGTGCCAGCACCCCATACGGGCACCGGTTTGAGTCCTGGCTGCTCCACTTCTGATCCGGGACTCTGCCATGGCCTGGGAAGGCAGTGCAGGATGGCCCAAGTCCTGGGGCCCCGCACCCACGTGGGAGACCCGGAAGAAGCTCCTGGCTCCTGGCTTTGGACCAGCGCAGCTCCGGCCATTGTAGCCATGTGGGGAGTGAACCAGTGGACGGAGGACCTTTCTCTCTCTGCCTCTGCCGCTCTGGGACTCTAAGTAAATAAATAAGTAAATAAATAAATATTTTTTTAAAACACATGCTTTCCACAAACTTTTTGAAGTCCTCTTTTGTTTTTTGAATATTTATTTATTTAGTTGAAAGTCAAAGTTATACAGAGGGAGAGCGTCCATCCACTGGTTCACTCCCCAGATGGCTACAACAGGAGCCAGGAGCTTCCTCCGGGTCTCCCATGCGGGTGCAGGGGCCCCAGCACCTGGGCCGGCCTCCACTGTTGTCCCAGGTGCATCAGCAGGGAGCTGGATCAGAAGTGGAGCAGCCGGGACTTGAACCGACACGCATATGGGATGCTGGCATCCCAGGCGGCAGCTCTACCCGCTACGCCACCGCGCCGGCCCCTCTGAGGTCCTCTTACGTGGAGGAGACCTACTACAGGAAGACAGAGAGAAGTCCCCATCCTCCAGGCCCCCGGGGCGGGGCCGTGCCCAGACGCAGACAGGAGCCCCTGCCCCAAACACCCCCAGACGCACCCAGAACCCTGCTCCCCAGCTCCCTGGCCAGCCGGGGACACACAGCGTGCACGCATGCAGCCCCTTTGTGGCCATCTTAAGCTGGGATATAATTCAGTGCTGCTCACCACTGGGGCGGGCGGGTTTCATTGAATCGGCCGTGCAGCCCAAGCCGCCCTGCCACTGGCGAATTTTCCCGTCATCCTCGACCCCGACCCCGTCCTCGGAAACCGGGAATCCACTTTCTCATATATTTGTTCCTCCCAGAAAGGGAAGAAGACAGCACGTGGCCGCTTGTGGCCGCTGCTCCCACACTCCCTTCTTGGGGGCTGCACGAGGCTCCCCGGCCACGCGCTGCGTAGCCAGCCACCCCCTCCCGGCCTCCCAGGGCCTGTCCTGGGGAAGTGGCCAGCGGGGAGGGCGCTGAGGCCCCTGACCCCTACATGTTGGTGATGACCTCATGGGTTGAGCCCCAGGGGACAGGCCACGCCCTCTGGTTCCCATTCTGTCCTTGAGGGAGAAGCAGGGTCCCCGCCCCGCCCCCGTCCTGATGCCCCAGCAGACCCTGAGTCCCCGGGGCCTCGTGACACGTGGGGTCCCACGAGGCTGCCCAAGGGCCAAGGGGTCAGGGGTCAGGAGGGCTCCTTGGCCGGGACAAAGCGTCCTGTGACCTCACCACTCGACCCTGCCACTGTGCCCCGGGGACCACCGGCCTGGGAGGCTCACCGGGGGGAGGGTGCGGGGCTGCAGGGAGCCAGGCCAGCCGCTTATGCCCCAGACCCCGTGTCCTGTGACGCAGGGGCAGCCACGGCCCGGCCCAGCTCGGGATGACCGTAGCCTGCCCAGCACAAGTGGCCAAGCGACCGGAGGCGTGGGAGGCGGGACAAAGGCTGGGGGCAGGGCTGGGGGCCCCTCTGTCCCCCCCAACACATACCAGGGCTGGGCCTGGACATGGCCGGGAATTGGGGTGGAGCTGAAGGCCACGCCTCAAGGGGCTGAGGACCAGGGTCCCGGAGACCCTGCAGAGAGGGGCCCCAGAGCCCCCCAGAGAGACCCCCCTCCCCGGGGAACAGCAGAGCGAGGAGCAGGCCCCCTCTCCCCGCTAGCCTTGTGCCCTGGCTCCAGGCACCGAGGACCAGAGCCCTGGGCCCGTGGGCGGGCGGGAGACCGGGCGCGGCCCCCTCCCCGGGCTGGGCCATCCATCTTGCTCTGACCCTATTAAGATCCGTTATAAAAGGAAGAAAAGCCTGGGCCCAGGGTGAAGGGGAGAAAAATGATGCGGCCGCTGGGCCTTTGTTCGCCCCTCCCCCAGGGCCTGCGGCAGCCGAGGAAAAGGGGGCTCTGGGGGGCGGGGCTCCGAGGGCCGCCCCTGTGGGAAGAAGGCGCAGGGTGAGACGCTCCACGTCTGTCCTGCCCGACCCCGCCTCCAGCCGCCGCGGCACCCCGGGGAGCCCCCAGCCTGCCGGCCCCCACGTGCACCTGTGACCCTGAAGCTGCATGGGGTGGGGGTGGGGTCGGTGCACGTGGAGCTCAGGGACCCCCCAAGGCTGGATCCCAGCAGCCACCGGGGCCTGAGGAGCCCCCAGCAGATGTCCCCCTGTGCATAGTTCCCTTGGGGCCATCCCCCCCTGGGTGCTCATGCGGGTGCTCAGAACCTGCCCCCGCTGGGCCCTGGCAGTGTCCTGTCCCTGGTGGTCCGGCCCCTCCAAGGGCCACGACGGAGCTCAGCCTCCCGGGACCCCCTGCACCCAACAGGCTCCAAGGGGTAAACTGAGTCGGCTTATCCCAGGCCCTCGGTGCCTAAGTCCCGCCCTCTGCGTCCTGTGGGGCCTGCCTGTCATCCCAAGATCCCGGCCTCTGAGCCCCTGCAAGGTCAGTCAAGAGATGACACCACAGGGCCCGTGGGGACCAAAGCCCGAGCTGCGCCCCGGCCCCGCCCGCCTGTGTGACCCAGGTTCTACCAAGGTCACCCCTTTGACCTTCGGGGGGTTTGTTAGGCATCGGACGGCGCTGCCCCAAATCCTGACTCAGCTCGCTCAGAAGTGGCCCCTGCAGGTGGAAGCCAGGGCGACGAGGCCCCCACCCAGCACTGGTGAAGACACGGCAGAGGACATGGGGAAGGGGCAGGAAGGACCCTCCCCGGAGCCCCCGAGGGATCACAGCCCCGCCACGCCGAGGTCAGATTGGCAGAACCCCGGGGGAAGAGCTGCGTCTATCCCAGGGTCTCCCTATGGCAGCCCCAGCGACGCCGAGGCCCAGTGCCATGGAGTCCCTCGTCCCGCGTGGCTGGAGCTGACAGGGCCAGGGTAGTACCCCGGCAGGGTCTGGAGTGAACTGGAAGACCCCTGGGGCCGGGGGGAGGAGTAGGGGCGCTGTGGGGGCGGGAGTCCTACAGGGAAGCAGGTGCGATCAGGCCTGGCCAGCGTATGGCCATGGTAAGAAGCAGGACGCAGCTGGGGACACGTGCCGGCCTGCCTGGCCCCTGTGACCCAGGGACCCCGCGGGCTGGTTGGCGGCGGGCACGCATGGAGACCTGGGGTTTCTAACACGGTCATCCAGGTGCCCCGCGTGTGCCGTGAGCTCAGCACTTAAGGAGCGTGGGGCCAGTGGCCTCCAGGTGTCCCCGGGGGCGGTCATAATGGCAGGCAGTGAAGCCCCCATGCATGGAGGCACAGTGCAGGCTGCAGGGGACAGAGGCCTTGGGGGGCCCCGGGCAGGCGCATAGCCGGTGACCTGGTGTTTCTTCCCAGATGTCCCCTGGGCGGCTGAGGCCCTGCCCTTCCTCTGCTCACAAGTGGGCGTCGTGTGAGGCCCTGGGGGATCCCACCACCCCGGCTCATCTCCCGGCGGGGCGCTGGCACCCAGGCCCCTGCCTCCAGCCCCCAGGGCCGGAACTCAGGGATCAGGTGTCTGTGAAAACCATCCCCAGAGAACCATCCGGGAGCTCCATTTCCAGCCGGGGTCAGGGCCCCAGGGCTTGCCCCGAGCTGGACACCGACACCGAGTATGGAATAACCACCTCCCTCCCCTCGCCCGCCTCTGGCTGGCTCTCTCGTCCCCCCACCGACTCTCACCATGACCCCGTCAGCTCAGGCTGGGGACAGAGAGACGGTGTCAGACCCACACAGCCCGGCTACAGGGGGCGGCTCCCCGGCATGGGCCAGGGCGGGAAAAGGGCAGCCGTGGGCAGCCCCCGCACCATCACCTGCCGATTCTCCAGCCCTGGGCTGAGGGGCTGCACCTGGGGACCCAGGAAAGGCTGGGAGCAGCCCCTGGTCAGGGGTCGGGGGTCCACGGGGCGGGAGCCATGTCACTGCCTCAGCACACCCGGCCCTTCCGGTCCACCCTCCCCCATGAGGGGGTCCCCGTTCTCATGGGACCACCAACCCCCCCAGGCAGCTCCCTGGAGGCAGCAAGTCTGAGCAGGGGTGAGGGCCCGGCTCAGGGGGGAGCCGAGGGCAGGCCAGCGCCTCGGACACACGCAGCCCCTCGTTTGTTCTCCCGGCCAGCATTCGGGGGAGAGCAGCTGTGGCTGGGGGCCCCGTGAGCCCCAGACGGGAGCTGGGATGGGGTGCGGGGTGACAGCCCAGGCAGGCCGTGGGGGCATCTGCTAGACCCAGCCTCACCGGCGTTCCCTGGCCCCGCATCCGAGGTGGGGATGGGCAGGAGCCATGAGTCCCAGCACTCCAGCTGAAGGCCCCCGGACCCCCACAATTCCGGGGGTTCCAGGGTCCCCTGGGTGCCTCCACCAAAGAAGCCCCCCCTCTGCCTGAGCACCCCCGGGGGGAGGCGCCTCGGCGCAGGCCGGGGCTGGGGGTGAGCGCTGATTCCCCACCCCCACCCTCAGCGCATTGCTGGGCACGGGAGGGGCCCTCACCTGCGATTCTGGCCGGAACGAGGCGGTTCCTTCCTGAGCCGAGGGCGCCTGCATCCTGGGAGAAGCAAGGATCCAGCCGTGTGTGCGTTCACACAGCACACGCGTGTCCACAGCGCGCCCAGGCTGCCCCGCAACTTACACACAACATGCACCCCCCACACACGCAGACACCTATGTACCTGCACACACACACTCACGCAAATACACACAAACACATCCACACACACAGATACACGCGTACACACTCACATACAAACTCACCCACGCCCACGCACTGGAGCTGCGGGCCGACGCGTGGGTGCCGTCCCTGGCAGGGCCCTGGTTTACCCTCCACAACGGCAGCAGTGAGTGTGGGGGCTGCCGGTCCCCAGCCCCCCGGCCCAGGGCACCACGGCTCCGCTCCTGTCTGTGCCCGCCGCGGGCTGGGGCCCAGACACAGACCGAGCGTCCCTGGCGGTCTCCAGGCCGCTCACCCGGACAGCTGGGCCTCCCCGCCCAGGCCGGAACTCCACAGTCTGGGCAGCTTGACCCCCAGCAGCACCTGGAACTCGGCCAGGAGCCCACGCTCCCCGGAGGTGCAGGGTGTCGGCCCGGGGCCCGGCACGCACACGTGTGTGTCTACGAGCACGGAGGGCACGAACACAGCCCGGAGAAGCACTCACGAGCCCAGACGTGTGTAACCATGCAGCTCCCCACACGCTAGAACACGCGTCCTCCGCACAGGCCCACACACGCGTGTACAGCAGCCCACAGCGTCACGTCTGCACGCCACCCCAGCTGGGGCTGCTCCCTCTGTGTGACCACACCGTGGGGGCCGTGCATTTGGGTGAACTTGGGGGTGTCCCCTGATGCATGAGGGCAGAGGCCCCTCCTGGGGTGGGGGGCGTCTTCCGATCCAAAGGTGGGGGAGGGGTAAGCAAACACCTGGGGGCCCTTGTCAGGACCACGACTGGGGCGAACAGGCTGTTAGGGCGATCCCGGCCAGAGAAGGCAGGGGCGCGGTCACTCATCACTTAGGCGAGGTCGGGGGAGATTGCACGTCCCACAGCACTCAGCCAATCAGAAACCGGGGGCGGGGCCTGCGCGCTGGGCTGCAAGGCGCTGGTTGCACCTGCTCGGGCCGGCCTGCCAATCAGACCGAGAATGAAGCCCCGCCTTCGCCGCGCCTCGTGAGCCTGTCCCGAGCGTGCACAGGTGAGGGCGACGCCCACAAGGGGGACGTGTCCCCTCGAGCTGTGACCCCCAACAGCCTCCCCTTGCTTCGCACTGAGACCTGCTCGGGCCTCTGGACTCGGACAGAGACCACGCCCTGGGCTTTCCCGCGTCTCGCGTGCAGGAGGCAGACGGTGGGCGCCGATTCCGGGCCGTGAAACTCCGGCTGTGGGGGCCGGGAGGGGCCAAGGCACACACACGCACTCGCGAGCAGAGCCGTGGTGCCGTGGGCATCCCGTCGGCTTCTGGGCCTCGGCGCTGTCTCTGTCCCCACGGCAAGTGTGTGGCACACCAGCTCCCTCAGGCCTGCGGTTCAACTGCAAATCCTCAAACACACGTGTGAACAGGGTCCACCTAGGTGTGTGCACAGGCCCATGTCACCAGGTCACACGGCACACGCGTGTACCCACAGGCCTGCACACAGCTCGTCCTCAACCACATTGGTGGGGACTCTCGCAGGCCCCGCCCCCACCCAGACACTGCCCAACTGCTGCCGGGAACTGGGTGGAAACAGAGCCCCCCCACCCCAACCCCCACACACACCTCGCCACCCCCTAAGCAATGACATCACTCCGGCTGCCGCCGTTAGCAGCATGGCTGACGGACGGCCTCGTGCGATGACTCAGCGGCCATCAGCCGTCTGTGAGCCGGCGCCAATTCTGCCGGTTGTCCCCAGCATGGCCATCAGAGCGTGGGCCCACGAGGCCCAGAGCCCAAGGGCCCCCTCCATCTCCTGCCCAGGACCAGGCCTGCCCCCCAGGGAGGGCACGCTCCGGGCCCCACATTCTCCAGCGCGGGGGGGGGGGGTGAAGGAGCCTCAGAGCTGCGGCCCCCCAGGCGGGGCTGCAGAGAGGGTGGGGGGCCCCAGGCTCTGGGTCACCTGGAGTCGCGAGGGGCTCTCCGCGCACCAAGGTCCGGGCAAGGCGCTGCACACCGCCTCTGCGCGGATTCCGCCCAGACAGGAACCCGCCTGGCCAGCTGAGCAGTAGAAACTCAGGAATGGGGGGCCTCACAGGCCCCCCCCACAGCAAAACTCAAAGCTGGAGGGGCCAGCACTGTGGGGTAGCGGGTGAAGCTGCCACCTGCAGCGCCAGCATCCCATATGGGCGCCAGTTCAAGTCCCGGCTGCTCCACTTCTGATCCAGCTCTCTGCTGTGGCCCGGGAAAGCAGTGGAGGATGGCCAAGTGCTTGGGCCCCTGCACCCCATGGGAGACCCGGAGGAAGCACCCGGCTCCCGGCTCCTGGCTTTGCAGTCATCTGTGGAGTGAACCAGCAGATGGAAGACCTCTCTCTCTCTCTCTCTCTCTCTCTCTCTCTCTCTGTGTCTCTCTGCAACTCTGCCTTTCAAATAAAATAAATAAATCTTTAACAAAAACAACCAACACCAGAGACGGTGACCGTCAGCTGGACTTTGTCCTCTGAACGCGCCCTGGGCACCACAGGAGGCCCAGCTGGCGCACCCCATCTTCCTGTGCGGCCCCTGTGCATCTGAGTGCCCCCCCCCCGCGCCCAAAGCCCAGCCCCAAGCGCCACCTGCACGACCCTGGCCCCTGGAACCTGGCGCCAGCCTCCCCGGGCCACTCCCCCGGCAGAGGCGCCACTGGCTGGCTCCCCGGGGCCTCCCCCCGTGCTAGGGGTCTGGCACGGCCGGTCTGCCCTTCACGGGGCACCCAGGCGGGGCCGGGCAGGAACGGGCAGGCCCACCTGACCATCCCAGCCCATCCTGACCCGCGCCTCTGCCAAGAACCCGACGCTTCCCCCACCCTGCCGCGGGGGAGGAGGGCGGCTCATGGCTTCCTCTGGGGCAGGGGAGAGAGCCCGGCTCATTAGTCCCCTGAGGCAGAGGCCCCCTCCCCGTGCTACCCCAGCCGCCCCCGCTCCGCCAGCCAGGGCCCGAGCCCAGGTGCGTGACTGTCACCAAGATAAAAGAGACGTAATTAAATTCCAATCAGCTGAGTGATTTGTTATCATAATGTAATATTTCCCTCCAGCCCCTTAATCCCACAGATCCGTCTCCGTCAGGCCTGCCCGGATGGGGGTCTCCGCCTGCGGGGGCTCCAGGGCTTCCTGCCTCCCTGGGCCCAGCTGCTGGAGGGGCGCTGGGCGGGGACGCCCACCCCGCCGGCCTCCCTCTCGGCCACACACACGTCCCTGCCCGAGCGCCGAGCTCTGAGGGTGATAATGAAGTCATTTTTCTAAGGAACGGTCACCTGCAAGGCAGCCTTGGCCGGGCCGGCAGATGGAGCTGGGGGGGCCCCCCACCCCGGAGGGGGCGAGGCCAGGCGGCGAGATTGATGGGAGCCCCTCCAGCCTCCGCCCCACCCCCGGAGGCAGCGCTTGCAGCAGGGACCTGGCCTTGGTGGGGGGGCCCTGGCGGTGAGGCTGCCCGGGGCCCGTGTCCAGTTCCGGGGGGAGCCACAGGGACCCCTCACCCCGACCCTGGCACAGGGCTGGGTGCTTAGCCTGGGAGGACCCTGTGGGGTCGGCCCCACTGCTGTCTGGCTCTGGTGGTCTCACTCATCTGGAATTTGCCCCGGACGCATGGGGGGCTCTGCCTGGCTCCGCCCCCAGCATGGGCTCGTTCCCTCCAGAGGGCTTTGCTCTGTCCACCAAGGTTGAGAGACGCCCCCTTGAGGACCAGGACCCACAGCCCAGGACCACGCCCTCCTGGCGGAGGTGGGATCATCTGGGCAGTGAGGGGGAGCATCGGAATGGGGCCCGAGGGTGCAGAGACCCCCGCCCCACGCTTTGCCAGGACGAGGGGAGGTGGGCAGAGGTAGAAGGCTGCAGAGCCCTTGGGCAGGGCCAGGGCCAGCTGCTGACACCTTGGCCGCTTCGCTGTGGCCTCCAGGTTTGCTAAAAGCGGGTGTGTTGGCTCCCGAGGGGCCGGGAGGCAGGGCTGCCCAGGCAGCTCCAGCGGGCGGCGGGCCCAGCACGGAGCGTGGCCGGGGGCAGCTCTACAGCCCCGCACCCCACTGCCTGCCTGCAGGGCTGTGCATGCCGGTGCCCAGTGCCTCCAGGAGGGCCCAGTGCCAGGCAGGCAGGGCTGGTGCCAGTCAGACCCACACCCCAGGAGCGACGCTGTCCCCGGGTCCTGAGACGCCGCCCGCGAGGTCCTGTCCGCAGCTGGCAAGGTCTCCACATCCCCGGGGAAGGGACGAGGCCCGGAGCCCCACAGCGGCAGGGGTGGAGCCCCGGCACAGGGAGGAGGGGAGACGAGCCCCAGCGGTGCTGATGGGGAAATAATGGGAAAAAATCCACGTTTTAGGGCCACGCGGTTGGACATGCAGTTTTTCGTAACTCGCCTTGCCCAATATAAAGTTTTGAAACCAAAAATGAAACACAGGAGGACTGGATGCCGGGGGGAGCTGAGGATTCAAACCCACTGGGGCCCAGGTCCCACAACGCACACCGGGCCCCTGCTGCCCCCTGCGTGGCCATGGAGCCCCTCTGAGCCTCCACCTCCTGGTCCGTGGGCTGAGGCTGCTGGCCCTCGCCCAGAGGCAGAGTGGACGGGCTCAGAGCTGGACACACGCTCGGGCCGGCCCGCGGAGGCCGTGTGGCTGGGCACACGTCCAGGGGCACAGAGCGAGCCCCTCGCTCCCAGGAGACTCACTGGCCGCAAGAGCCAAGGCGGAGGCTCTGGGGCAGCCGCCAACTTCTCCTGGGAGGTGCCGGCCAAGTCCTGGCTGCGCCGGGGAACGACCGTGTCGGGGAAGCGCCCAAGCCCTCGCGGGAGGGAATGGAGGAGCCAGGCAGGGCTGGAGCCCTCCCAGGTGCCAAGGACACGGTGCTGGGGCCGCGGCTGCAGGGGCCCTGTGGGCAGCCTAGGCGGGGCGTGGCATGGGGGGTCTGGGGGCCCAGGGCCAGGCAGGGGGTGTGCACGCTGGGGTCTCGGCCTCCGGCTCTGCAGGAGCCCCCATGTTTTGCCGCCTGCCTTACCCGGGGGCTCTGCGGCTCTGCAGGCCTCTGTGGCCACCATGGCCACCATCCCCAACCTGTCCACACTCTGAGCCTCGGTTTCTGCAAAGCCCGGGAACAGAGGGTCTGGCCTGGCCATTGGGGAAGGGACGACCATGGGGTCCTTCACTGGTGGGGTTGCCAGTAGAGGGGGCTCCTCGGGGACCCTAGCAATGCAGCCGGCGGTGAGGTCCCTTAGACGCCCGCCCTTCCGGAAATCAGTGCCCACACACGAGCTTCTCACTGCACCCCGCTCCCCTCCCTGAGCCCCCGTCCCCATGCACTCGGATCCCAGTCTGTTGGCAGCACTGGGCTGTAACTTCTGGCACCTTCCACAGTGTCGAAATGGGAGGGGGAGCCCAAGACTCCCAGGGCCAGTGCAGGTCAGAGCTCAGGCTGCGGGGCCTGGCCACGCACCAAGGGGAACCGGCAGGGGCAGGCCAGCGGGGTGGGGCGGAGACTGGCATGGGTGGGCGGGGCCGTTTCCACCCCAGCGTCCCTCAGCAGCCTCTGGCAGCAGGAGCCTGAGGCGGGCGGGAGGCAGCACCTCGAGGCTCAACGGGCAGCACCAGGGCGTCCTCACCAGAAGCTTGGCCAGGTCCCAGCCCCGGCTCCGGCCGGCTCCGGACCCAGCTCGGGTCAAGCCACCTTCCTGCGGAGCTATGCAGAGCCCTGCGCCCCCCACCCCACTCCCCAGCCCCACCATCCTAGTCCTCGCTTGGCAGCCATCATCACCGTTTTGCAAGCGACAGACAGGGAGACCGAGTCTCCACAGGTTCTCCGGGACAGCGTGGCAGAACCAGAACCCAGGCCCCACCCCGAGCGGGCTCCTGCTCTCGTCCTGTTGCTCCCACAGCAGCTGCCAGGGCCCCCAGGAGAGTCCGCGGGGGGAGGGGTGGCACCTGCCTGCGCCCCTCTGCCATCCCCAGACAGCAGCCGCCCATCGCTCCCTCCCCAGCTGTGGGCACCGGGCCGGGCTCCGGGGCCGGCGAGAACAGCCGAGCACGTAGGAGCCATTTTCTCGGATGAATTACCATTCTCCTCGTTTCCCCTTCAAAACGCGCTAATTAAACGGCCATTGTTCAGACGGCCGATTGAAATGCAGGAACGTGCCCTCTTTCTAAAGAACATCCGTGGCTGTGCGGGCGATTGTGGCCATTGTGTGAGCCGGGTGTCGCCACACACACGTGCACACACGCGTGCGCACACACAGGTAGGCCCATGGCCCCGAGCCGGGCGCCCGCAGCCCACAGCATGGCCTGGGGGTCTCGTCCCCGCTGCGTGCTGCGGTCACCAGGCCACAGTGGCCTCCAAAGTGCCTTCCTCCAGTGGCTCCCCGGGGGCTTGCCGTGGAAGAGCCGGGTGCAGGCTGGACAGTGGGTCCTCAGGCACCATCCGCCGCTCCAGGGGTCCCCCAGGCTGGACAGTGGG
>CM027406.1:91252845-91293350 GCA_015711505.1 Sylvilagus bachmani | reverse complement strand
CCCCAGACACAATCTGCCACTCCAGGGGTCCCCCAGGCTAGCAGCTCCCCAGAGCATTGTCCCCACTGTGACTCGATTCTGCCTCTACCTGCGCCACACAGAGGCTCTAGACCCAGCCTGGGATGGGAGGCAGCGGGGCCCCCAAGCCTGTGCAGCCCCCCTCGGGCAGGGAGCAGACCTTCCAGCGCCCGAAATGGCCCCCAAGCCTGGAGCCGCGTCCCCTCCCCCACCCCCTCTCCGTCTGCCTCCAGACAAACCCCGGGCCCTGGTTTTGTGTCCGCCCCCCCCCCCCCGCCTGCTCATCCCAGTGCTGCGTGCACCTGTCCACTGTCCACTGTCCCAGACCCCCCCCAGCCAACAGTCTCCACCTGCAATCTCTCCTCCCCCAGCATAGCCACAGTGCTGCCAAAAGGCCACCGAGGCGAAGCGGGTCCAGCACCTGGGGGCTGTCCCTGGGAGGCGGCAGCACCCCCGAAGTCCCCCCCGCCCTCCCCCAGCCCCGACGTCTCTACCTCCCGCTCAGTCTTCTGGCCCCGCCGCGGGCCGCCGTGAGGCCCCCTCCTCTGATAAGCAAACGTATTGTACTTTGGGGGGGCTGTGCCGCCCCTCACCCAAGCTGGAGCTCTGAGGGCAAAGTGGGTGCTCAGCCAGCCCTGGGGGGCCAGGGATTTGCAGGCCCCCCAACACCACACGCGAGGGTGCCCTGACCCCTCAGGACGGGCAAGTTCCTGCAGATGGGGGAGGCCCCGGCCCTGGGACAGGAGGGTGGGCGGGGCCTCCATGGGGAGGGGAGGAGCCAGGGGATGTCAGTCAGGCACCCCCTTCCCTGGCAGGCCCAGCTGCCCCCTCCAGTCTTGGACACCAAAGCCTCCCGACTGGCGCGAATGCCTGGGGCTGGCGACGCCCCTGTCGCCCACTCAGTGGGAGGGGCTTGTCCCTCATCTGTCCCTGGAGGGCAGGGAGCGCCCAGCCTAGGGCAGGCCCCACAGCCCGGGCACAGCCCGGGCCGGCGCTGTGGCACAGCAGACTAAAGCCCACCCCCACTCCACCCGCCCAGGGAGCGGGCAGCCCGGGAAGTGTGTGGCCCAGGCCGGCCTGGCTCCCTGCCTCCCCAGGGCCACCCTCCTGCAAGGAAGCAGAGGGGCGGGGGCCTTGCCTTGTGTCCAGAGGGACCACCGCCCTCCAGCCAGAGCCCACCCGGGTCTGCAGCATCCAGAGCCAGACCCGGCTCCGGGGCCCAGCTCCCCCTGGGGCATGCGCCCCTCCCTGTGAGCTGTGCATGGCCTCAGGGATCCCCCGTACCCCAAACTCCCTCTGGACCCCACAGGGGCAGGCTGCTGCAGGCTCCCAGGGCCCTCCCCACGCCCCTTCCTCCCTGGCACACAGCCTCACCGCCTGTGGAGGAGCCCTCGGGCATCGAAAAGGGAGCAGGACGGGGGAGGGGGGGCGGAATGGGGGTGCAGAGCCGAGGTCACGCCCTGGCTCACCTGTTCACTCCCCGAGGACTTGACACACCCCTGGGAGCGGGGCCTGGCCCCAGAACTGAGGTCAGGCGCGGTGGAGGGGAGGGCCCCTCTGCAAGACAGCAGGGCCTTGGCTGGGCGAGCACAGAGCTTAGGGGCTTCAGGGAGGGCTGCCTGGAAGAAGTGGCAACCAGGGTGCAACTCCAAGGATGGGAGGAGCTAAGCGGGAGCGGAGGCCGGTACACAGGAGCGCGAGGGTCCATCCAGGGAGTTGGGGGGGCTGGACTGTCTCCAAGATGGAGGTGGGGTCTCTCCATCCAGGCCTGGGGCTGCACACCCAGCTGTCAGCTGAGAGAGAGAGAGTCCTGGGAGTCACCAGGAGGGAGGAAGTCCTGAGTTGGGGAGGGGGACCCCACACACACCCCGGCTGAGGAAGCCGGCACCAGATGTCCAGAGACCATTCTGTTGCAGGCTCATCCGAGCACCCAGCCTCGGCCAGCTCCCGGGCGAGTGAGGCCAGACGTCCCGGGGCCTGCGCCCAGCGGGGCTGGGGTGGCCCAGAGCTGCCCCCTGCACTGGGCTGGGACTGAGGGCGGGCGGCCCCCGCCACCGCTGCCCCTGTCCCCCTGGCCGACGGCGGTCCACACAGGGCTCAGGAAACGCTGGCTGGCGGATCCAGCGCCCCGGGACCCCTTTGCCACCACCTGCCACGGACAGAGGACCAGCTCCGCCTCGGAGGAACGGGCCGGGGCGGTCGCCTGCCCTGAAGACGGGCACAGCACCTGGGGGCGGGAGAGGCACTGGAGACAGCGCTGGCCATCCCCAGCGGAGAGGACAGCGACCGTGGGCGCGGGCAGCACCCGCGGGGCCGCCAGGGACTGACGGTCTTGGGGTCAGCCCGGCCCCGCGAGGGCCCCAGAGGCACCAGACCCTGGTTCTCGCACGGCTCAGGCTCAGGTGGATTCGGTTTCCACCCCAAATTCGGCACTGACCAAGCCGCGCTGGCCCGAGCAGGTCTGCGAGCCCACGCCGGTCCTCCAGCGAGACAGACGGGCCCGAGCCCTGGAGAGCTGGTGCGTGCCCGCACCTCCGGTTCTCTGGGCCACCCCCACCCCGTGCAGCCCCACCCCTTTGCTTAGGGCCCCCCACCCCACCCTGGCTGGAACAACCTTGTCCCCCACCCCGTCCACCCCCCAAAATCCTGGCCTGGTTAAGACCCTGCTGGGGACACCACCGTCCCAAAGTGCAGTGCCGCGCTGGAGCCCGGCTGCACTTCCGGCCCAGCGCCCCGCTGGTTGCACCGGGAGGCAGCAGAGACGGCTGAGCCGTGGCTCCCCGCCGCCGCGTGGCAGGTCTGCATTGCGGCCCCAGCTTTGGTCTGACCCAGCCCTGGCTCTTGCGGGCATCTGGGAGGGAGCCGGCAGAGGGGCGCTCGTTCTGTGTCTCTCTGTCTGCCTTTATAGAAATAAAGATTAGAGAATCCCATCCCTCCTTCACGGTCAAGGCCAGGGCCTCCTGCACCCACTCCTGTGGTGCCACGAGTCTGCCGGCACCAGGCACGCATCCAGGCCCCTGCCCCTGGCCAGCCCGGGGCCTTGTCCTTGGTCGCTGGCTGCTCTGCGGCACCCAGCACAGCTCCAGGGAGGGAGCAGGGCCCATCCGGCACCGGCTCTGGCCGGCCCACGGCTGCCTGGAGTCGGGTGTTGAGGCTCAGCAGGAAGACGCCGGGATGGGCAGGTTCTACAGGCAGGGCCATGGCCCCTCACCATGCTTGGGAGCTTAAAAAGCATCCCTATGGTCGCTGGTTCAAGACCCGGCTGCTCCACTTCCCAACCAGCTCCCTGCTGTGGCCTGGGAGAGCAGTGGAGGATGGCCCGAGTGCCTGGAACCCTGTACCCGCGTGGGAGACCCGGAGGAAGCTCCGGGCTCCCAGCTTCAGCCTGGCCCAGACCCAGCCTTTATGGCCATTTGGGGAGTGAACGAGCGGATGGAAGATTCTCTCTGTCTCTGTCTCTGTCTCTCTGTCTCTGTCTCTCTCTCTGTCTCTGTCTCCCCCCCCCCCCAGGGTCAAATAAAAAGAAGTTGTTGACAGACGGCGGAGAGCGGCCGTGGCCGAGGGCAGCAGGAATCGCGAGGCCTGAGCCGGTTTTCTGTCCACGGCCTCGGCAGCTGGGACGCCGCTTCCAGCCCGGGGTTTCCGGGGCTCAGGGGTCCAAGCGTGGCCCAGCCAGGGCCTCTGCTCAGTGTCGTGAGGCTGATGTCGCAGCGTCCCTGGGCTACGTTCCCGGAGGGGAGGGGCCGGTGCATCGGTCCGTCCCCAGCACCTGCAGGACTGTGGGGGGTCTGCCGTGGGGGCGGGGGGGATCGTCCTCTGGGTTCTGCAGACAGGCTCACCTGATCAGGCCAGGCCCACCGCGGACCCCTCCCAGCTGAGCCGCGCACGGGCGGCTTCACCCGCAGTCCCCCACCTTTGCTGCTTCTTACCAGCCGGGCGCCAACGGCAGCTGTGGGTCCCCGGGCAGCAGCCTCAAGTCCGCCCACTCGCCCTAGCCGCTCACCTGTCGACGGCACGTCCTGCGCCGGTGTGACCTGGTTAGCACGTCTCACTCAAGGCTTCCAGCCAGACGTCTGCCCCGGGGGCCCTGCCGGGGTGCCCCCAGAGCCTCGTGTCTCCCCCCGTTCCCCAGCTGCTGTCAGTCACTGCGATGGTCCTCCATTCCCCCTCGCTGCCCCAGGGCCCTGGCACGGGCTGCCTCGCCGCCCCTCCCCCACCTCGTCTTCCAGCCCTGCTCTCCCAGAGGCTCTGACCCTGGCCATCCCCTGCAGCCGCTGGAGCTGTCAGTACCTCACGTCGGTGGGCAACGGCCAGCTCGGCTCGGACCTCTCCCCTCCCCTCCAGCTTCCCCCGGCTGGACCGAGGGGGTCTGTGGCCTCCGGGACTTTCTCGCTTGTTCACCACTTGCCTGGGGGGCATGGGCACCCGCCGTGGCGGAGTCCTGCCCGTGGGAGGACCACAGGCAGCTCTGGTGAGGGGGTCTTGTGGACGCGAGGGAGGGTCCCAAGCACAGGTCATGGAAGCCCCCGGAAGCCGGGCCCAAAGGAACAGAGGGGCCTGCCACAGGCGGGAGGAGCGAGCATGGAGAACGGTGGCCTTGTCCACATAGCTCGGCCACACAGCTCAGCACACGGCTCAGCACACGGCTCAGCCACACAGCTCAGCACATGGCTCGGCCACACGGCTTGGCCACACGGCTCAGCCACATGGCTTGGCCACATGGCTCAGCACACGGCTCAGCACACGGCTCGGCCACATAGCTCGGCCACACGGCTCAGCACACGGCTCGGCCACATGGCTCAGCACACGGCTCAGCACACGGCTCGGCCACATAGCTCAGCCACACTGCTCAGCACACGGCTCAGCACACGGCTCGGCCACACGACTCAGTGCATGGCTCGGCCATACGGCTCAGCCACACGGCTCAGCACACGGCTCAGCCACATGGCTCAGCACATAGCTCAGCACACGGCTCGGCCACACGGCTCGGCACACGGCTCAGCACACGGCTCAGCCAGCCACCTGGAGAGTGGAAGCGGCTCTCTCCCCTGCGGGACCTCCGACCGGGAAGCAGGCGTGGCCGATGTCCTGGCTCCGGCAGAGACCCCAGGAGAGGGCCTGGTGCCGCAGACCTCACTTCGAGCCACCCGGTTTGTGGGAGGCGGCCGCACAGCGACAGCAGAACTGCTCCCCCCACGCCCCCTCCCCCGCACTCCACGCCTGCCCGCCATGCTGCCCCTGCCTGAGCTCCAGGATGCGAGCCAGGGCTGCCCGCACAGGGCCGGCCACAAGTCCAGAGGCTCCCCACGGCTGACGGAGTCCTGCAGTGACCCCCTGGGTGGCCTTGCCTGTCGCATCCTGGGCCACTGCTACAGGCCCCCCAGCCTGTCCAGGACACCCCTGCACCCACACGCATGCACAGGCGTGCACACATGCAAATAAACACATGTTCAGGCTTGCACACGCATGTGCATCTACACATATGTGCAGACATGCACCCGCACACACAAGCACACACGTCCTCACTTCACTCAGAGGGAGACGCCTGGGTCGCCCAGCCTGGGAGCCCCGCCTGCTGGCCGCTAGCCCCAGCCCTCGTCCCCAGCTGGCTCCCAGGGGGCTCTCCCTGAGTGCGCACCCCAGCCCAACCCGCCCTCCTGCCCGTCCACACAGCAGAAAAGCTAGCATAGAAATAAACCGTTTATTGGAGGAACCGCACCTTGAAGCAAGACCCTGGCCCAGGGGACCTCGCAGCTCCGGGCACAGGAGCCCGCCCAGGCTGCACACCGGTCAGGGACCCCTCCTCCCACCCCGTCAGGCCCCAGGCCCGCAGCTCTGAAGTCACCGTGCAGGACCTGTGCCCCAGGAGTCTGGGGGAGCTGAGCTGAGCCCGGCCCGGGGCCACCTGCTGTCCTTTCCACCTGGGCAGCCAACAGCCCTGACCTTGACCTCTGACCTGGGGCTGCCTGGCGGACGGCGGGCGATGGGGGGTCAGGTAACAGGCCAGCTGAGCTCTCTGGCCTCTGCCCATTCCCATGGCTGAACCCCAGGACAGGACGCCCCAAAACTCCCCTGGAGACGTGGCTCGGCAGGTGCTCACGCGGAGGGGTGACGTCAGCGCTAAGACACGCCCCTTCTTTTTTTAGACTTAAATAGCATGATTTAATTTAGTGACTGCTTAATTCTGAATTCTCTTAAGTTAAAAAAAAGTTATAATTAACTATTAGCGTTAATGAATTTAAACCTTCTGGAAAGCATGAATCCAAAAGGAATGTCCCACAGGAAACATGAGCCAGGGATCTGATGGCCAGTTTCAGTCTCCAACGTTCTAAACAACAATGGGGAACAAATCTCTAGAGCCGCCTCCCCTGCCCTGGACCCCCACGCACTGCCCCCGGCCTCCGCTGCACCCCAACACCTGCCCCGAGGCGGGTCTGTGGAAAAGGGAGGGACGGGGGTGGGACGGGGCGGGGCCTGCTGCCCGGGGTTCAGGGGTTCAGGCCCAGTCGCTGGTCCTCCCAGGCCTGGGAGCCGCCCCCGACTTCCACAGGACGCACATGGCCCTGGGGCCCGCTGAGGAGACGCCCAGGCCTGGCGAGTGTCCCCATGTGGCCCAGCCCAGGCCCCAGGGTCCCCCCGCCCAGGTGGGAACTGAGCGACCCTGCGGGGAAGGGGCCTTAACAGCCCCTGCGGCGTCCGGGCCCCCCCACGCCCACTGGGAGCCCTGGGACTTTCCCCCAGGGCCTGGGAGAGCCCAGGGCGGGGGGCAGGGGAGCTGCGGGCTGATCACCATGGGAGAACAGTCAAGAAGCAAAGTGGGCGGCCAGGGAACCCCCCGGCCGAGCTGGGGCCGCAGCCTCGACCCTCGGCCCTGGGCCTCCCAGCACAGAGAGCTTACTGCTTAACCTCCCACCAGCGAGTGACAGGACGAGGAGGCGGGGCCTCCCCTGAGCCCGCCCACACCCAGCTCTGCCAGCCCCGGGGTGGGAGTGGGGGGGCACTGGGCGGGCACGGCGGGGTCCGGGAGCAGCTCCCTCCCCTGCCCGTCACCCCTGCTCCAAAGGCACCAGCTCCCCCCTCGCCCCCCACAATCAGCACTTGGGGCCAGTGGATAGGAGTGCTCGCTCTCTCTGCCCCCCAAGTAAATAAGACCCCCAACAGCCTAAGGGGGAAGAAGGGGGCAGGGCCGGAGGCAGGACCCACGCTGGCCAGAGGGGAAGGGTTTGGGGCGGAGGGCACGGCGAGGGGGAGGGGCTCGGGACCCAAAAGCAGCAGCAGCACGGATGTGGTGCTGGGGTGCAGTGGGGGGCGGCAGTCAGGATGGGAGTCTGCAAAGGAGGGCGGGGACCAGGCCGAGGGCCCGAAGCCGCCCCAGTGACCAGCACCCCCCACACCTCCCCAGCCCGAGCCCCAGCCACCCAGCACCTGCCGGCTCACGGCCCCGGGAACTCTCTCTGCCTCCCAGGCTCCACTCACCCCGCTCGGCTGTCAGCTCACCTGTGGCCCTCTGTGCGTGCCTGCGGCTCCCGCGGCCGCCCCTGCCCCTGCCCCCGGCACTCCCCTGCCACCACCGGGGGCTCCGGGAACCAGGGCGGCCCGTGCGCAGACGCACAGAGCAAGGTCAGCAATGAACACTCGTTTGTTTTAGGATTTATTTTATTTATTTGAAAGGCAGAGTTGCAGAGTGGGAGAGAGAGAGAGAGAGAGGTCTCGGGCTCAGCCCTGGGGAGGGAAACCCAGCGCGCGCCCTCGGCCACCGGCCACGCAGGATCTCGGTGAACCGTGGTTCGGCCCGGCCCGGCCCCCGAAACGCCGCCCCCGCTCGGCCTCCCCGCAGCCCACGCTCTCTGCCCCAGCCTGGTTTCGGGAGCAGCCAGAGGGCAGCAGCATCCAGCGTGGACACCCCCAGGAAGCGTGACCGGCGTGACGCGGCGTGACGCGGCGTGTGCAGGGCTCTCGCAGTGGGAAGGCTGTGAACATGCTGTCACTGTCCATGCCCACATGGTGCTCCCGAGACAGGCCGGAAGGGACAGGGACGGGGGACGTCCGGGTGGGGGCCGGGCCTCTGGCAGCCTCGGTGCACAGACGTGGGGCCTGGGGTGCCGCACCCCACCGCTTCCTGAACTGTCCCTCAGGGAGGGGTCAGGGACCCCGCCCAGCCTGAGCCTGGCCCCTGGCCCCAGCTCCCTGCTCTGCGGGGGGAGGGGACTGCATGACCAGCGTGGGGGTCAGCCCCGTCCCCAGGGGCAGAGGCCGGGAGGGAAGCAGAAGGGCACCCGGGCCCTGGCATTTGTCCGTGTTTGGTGGGAGCCTCGCGGGAGCCGGCACCCCCCTCCGGTGTCCGGCCTGCGACCCCTCGGGCACAGTGGGGGGGGATGAGCCTGCAGGTGCAGGACGCCCCAGGGCTGTCCCCAGCCCTGCCCCACCCCCACCAGGCACCACCTCTTGCTGCCCCCCCATCTTTCTAAAGAGATGGCAGAGCAGGACGGTGCGAATCAAAACCCCACACCCCCCGCGGCAGCCCTGCCCCTGAGCTGGGCATCCATCGGTCAGGGCGGAGGCCACGACCCCTGGACCTCTGCAGTGAGTCACGAGGCCCGGGCAGGCGGGAGGCGGGCAGCGGGCACGCCGGGCGCCAGTGAGGCGCCCGCTGCCAGGTCCGCTCGGGCGCTTCTCTCTGTGTCCACCCACGGGCTTCCCAGAGTCGAGGCCCAGGGCTGCCCGCGGCGCCCTGGTGGTCTGGCCTCTGCCCCTGGGAGAGCAGATCAAAGTCCCTACAGTAAACAATGTGGGGGAGGCGCTGGGGGGAGCCCGCACCTGCTGGCCCATCAGCCACCTGCATCTCCCGGCCCCCACCCCAGCCTGGCCTCGGGCTGTTTGCCCACGTCGGCCAGGGCAGGCGGACAGACGGGCAAACAGCTCAGCGGGCGGCCAGCCAGGGGCAGCGGGGGGTGGGGGCAGAGGCAAATGTTGGGGCCCAGGAGTCAGGGCGTCAGCAGCCAGGGCCCAGGGGAGCCCCCAAGGCTGTGGATGTCAGGACTGTGGTCCCAGCCCCCGGCACACAGGTGGGAACCCCGGGACCCCACCCAGTGCAGGGGGCACATATCACCCTGCCCCGTCAGAACCAGGGCCAGGAGGGACCCCCAGGGCAGAGAACTGGGGACCTGGGGGTGGAGCCTCCCCCACGGTCAGGGTGGGGGTGGTGAAGGGACACAGCCAGGCCCAGCGGGCATGTCCAGCCAGGATCCGCTGGTCAGCAGCAGAGCGAGGCCCCGGGGAGCCTGCGCGGTGCGAGTGTGTGGCTGGGGGCGCCCCGCCCCCGACACCTGCTGTCCACGCACTGGACATAGCCATCTCCACCTGGAGGCCCGGCCCCGCCCAGGAGCACCCCGTGGGGCTGTGGTTTGTCCTCAGTCCCCCCCCCCCCCCCCGGGACAAGGAAGCAGCGGCGTCCTCGGTTCCATGCTTTCGCCCACTCGTGCTCCTCCGGCCGCTGGGCTGGTCTGAGCGCCCCCTGGTGAGCGGGGTGGCCGGGCCCTGCACCCCCACCCCCGAGTGGGAGCACACACTCATGGCTCTCGGGGTCTCCATGGCTAACGCCACCCCTAAGGGCCTCGGCTCTGTCCCTTCCTCCCAGGGACACACACAGAGGCTTCCACTGACTGAGTTCGGGAAAATTCGCCCTCTCCAGGGTCTCGGACACCTTCCCTTGTGGGCAAAAGCCCACTGCGCTTTCCCTCCTTGCCCTGGCTGCTGGGGAGCTCAGCCATATCGGCTCTGCGCAGCAACAAGCAGCGGGGTCTCTGCTCTGCAGGATTCTCTGTTTTTGTTTTCAGATTTTATTTATGTATTTGAAAGTCAGAGCGAGAGAGAGCGAGCGCGAGAGAGAGAGAGAGAGAGAGAGGGAGTCTTCTATTCGTTGGTTCACTCCCCAGTTGGCCACAACGGCCAGAGCTGTGCCAACCCGAAGCCAGGAGCCAGGAGCGTCCTCCGGGTCTCCCAGGGGGTGCAGGGCCCGAGGACTCGGCCGTCCTCCACTGCCCCACCGGCCACAGCAGAGCTGGATGGAAGAGGAGCCGCCGGGGCTCCAACAGCCGCCCGCGGGGCATGCCGGTCCCCAGGTGGAGGCACCACCCACGCCGCCACGGCGCCGCCCAGGATTCTGACGCCTCTGGCTCCTCCCCAGCCCGCCCCTCCTTCGCCCCATAAACACCCTGCCTTGGGGGTGCCCCTTCCAGACCCCGTGTGCACCTGTCAGGGGTCACTGATTGCTCCCCACAGGGAGCCCGGGGTGAGAGGGAGCCCGGGTGTGGTGTACGACGTCGGCACCCCGTCCTCACTCCGGGCCCCGTCCCTGTAGACACTGACCGAGAGCAGCCCGGGGCCCAGGCTCCCAGCTCTGCGTGTCGGGTGGAGGCGGCGTGGCCGTTCCCTGCATGACACCCACCCCCACTCCACCATCCCGACCCCGGGCTCCCAGCGGCAGGGCCTGCGCACCCACAGACAGGCTCACCCCAACCCCAGGAGCACGCAGGCCCCAGGGCAGCGTCCCAAGCCCTCCTGGCCCCCACGCACCTGGCACAAGCTGCCAAGCTCAGGGCTCCCGTGCCCAGGCGGGCGGGAGTCTCGTGCCGTCGGTGGGGACACAGAGGGAAAACCAGATCTCAGGACGGCTCAACCCAAGACAGAGGCCCGGGGGCTGGGGTGGGCTCCACCCTGCCCTGCCCCGCCCCGCACAGCTCTCGGGTCCTTGGCAACCGCCCATCTCCCAGGCAACGCGGAGGGCGCCTCGGGTGCCGATGTTCCCTGCTGCTGGGGATGTCAGCTCTTGGCAGGAGACACACGGACCCTGAAGGGAAGCCGGGGTGACCACGACGGCGGCCAGCAGCCCGCGGTGGGGACAGAGCACCCGGGTCGGGGCCGGTCCACACTCACTCGGGACAACCGGATCCTGAGGCCCCCGCCGCCCCCCGGCCCTCGGGGCAGCTGAAACCTCGGTGGAGGCGGCCGGGGCCCAGCTCTCGGACCCCCAGCTGAGGGCCCCGCCCCTGCACCCCAGGGCCCGCGCCCCCACCCCCTCTCCTGGAGCCCCCGGAGCTCCGAGCAGCTTGCACACTCACAGTTTTGGCAGAAGGAACAGCCCCAGCCCTTCTGCGCACCCAGTGCCAGACCCAGGCCCTGAAATGTCAGATTCCCACCCCGGCCAGGGGAGGGAGGCGCCCCTTCCCGAGCTCCTCGCGGGGGAGACAAGCCCACCTAAGACCATCCCCCACCCACAGAAGGGTGGAGCGAGGCTTCCTTCACAGCCTTGCAAAGCAGGGGTCTGGAGGCGGAAACCCTCCCCCAGCGAGACCGGGCCCGGCCCCTCCTCCCCCCATGGTTTGAGTGCTCCGATGGGGGAGGGGCTTGGTGCCCAGAGCAGTTGCTGGGCAAACAGGAAGGGGAGGGGGTTGGTTAGGACTGTGGCAGGGGCCTTGAAAGGAAGACTCGTCGAAGGTGCAAGGGGCCACAGGTGAGAGGTCACAGGTGCAAGGGTTCACAGGTGTGAGGGGTCACAGGTGAGAGGGGTCACAGGTAAGAGGTCACGGGTATGAGGGGCCACAGGTGCAAGGGGTCATGGGTGTGAGGGGTCACAGGTGAGATGTCACAGGTGAGGGGTCACAGGTGTGAGGGGTCACAGGTGCAAGGGGTCACAGGTGAGGGGTCACAGGTAAGGGGTCACAGGTGAGAGGTCATAGGTGCCAGGGGTCACGGGTGGGAGGGGTCACAGCCCCACTGTGTCTCACAAGGACAGCCGGTGCACTGGAGGCCACGCTGCGCCCTCCTGCTCCGTGAAGGTACAACAGGAGCCTTTCTTATGCCCGGCCCTCTCCTCCAGGGCCACTCAAGGCTGCCCACCCTGCTCTGCCCGGGCGGGTGCAGGGGACTGCAGGGGCCCTGGCGTGGAGCCTCCTCAGCTGCAGACAAGTCCCGCCCCCCACTTCCGGGGAGGGGAGGCGTCCCCCTCCCTCCTCCCCCCCTCCTCTCCCCTCCCCCACCAGCACCCCCTTCCTCTTTGCTTCCTGGGGATTCAGGAGAACCAGGAGCTCGGGTCTCTGAGTTTCTGCAAACAGATCCAGGGCCCCTCGCCCCCCCCACTCCCCACCCCCCACCGTCCCTGCGCTCCTTGAGAGGTTTCCAGGGCAGGGGCAGCGGGGGCAGAGGCGGTGCCCAACCTGCCAGGAGGCGGGATGAGGCGGGGCCAGGGTGGGGCCAGTAGATGAGGCCAGGAGGTGGGATGAGGCGGGGCCAGGAGGCGGGGTCCCTCCCCAGCAAGGCCAGTTGCCCGATGGCCACTTCCCCTCCACGGTCACCGGCCCTCACAGCCGGCCTGGGCCTCCGGGCCTCTGTGTCCCTGGGTCCAGCACAGACTTCCTGCTTGGGACCTGGTCCCGCTGGCTCCAGCCCCCCGGTGCCCCAGCACCGCCTCTGCGTGGAGCCCCCACGCCCCGCCTGCCGGCCTGTCCTGGTTCCCAAGCCGGTCCCTGCACCTCTCCGCACGCGTGGCCCGGGCTCTGAAAGGGGGCAGAGAAGCAGGTGATGGTCGGGTGCCGGTGGTCGGTTCCGTGACGCTGTGCGCGGGTCTCTCCCGCCATGACCTTGGCTGAGCAATGCCCAGGCCCCCACCTTCTGTCTGATGCACCTGTCCCTGCCCCAACCAGACGGAGGAGGCAGAGCGTCCCCTTCTGCGGCGTGGCGCCCTGAGCCCCTGGGAGCTAAGGCCACGAGCCTGGGCCTCCCACCCGCGGCTGGGACGGCATGCGATGTCAGCGTCACCGCTGCCAGTGAGGGCCGCGAGGATCCCAGGGCATCCGAGGGTGAGTGACAGGGCCCAGGGCCTGTGGGCTGCCAGGCCAGCGACAGGGACTTGAGGTGAGGCCGATCTCGCTCCTCTGTCGACGCACGCCGCCCAAGGACTTCGCAGCCTGTTTTAGCTGCTCCCAGCCCCTCAAGTCTTTGCCGCCAATAAACTCAGAGGCGAGATCTTCCACGGGGCGCAAACACGCTCTGCCCCGGGGTCCCCCAGGGCTGCGGCTCTGACACATTCTTTTATAGATTTATTTAGTTGAAAGAATTAGAGAGAGAGAGAGAGAGAGAGGTCTTCCATACTCTGGTTCACTCCCCAAGTAGCCGCAACGGCTGAGCCAGGCGCCAGGATCGTCTTCCGGGTCTCCCACGCAGGTGCAGGGGCCCAAGCGCTTGAACGTCCTCCTCTGCTTCCCAGGCCACAGCAGAGCTGGAAGTGGAGCGGCCGAGGCTCGAGCTGGTGCCCACAGGGGCGCTGGCGCTGCAGCCGGCGACTTTTCCCGCTGTGCCACAGCACCGGCCCCTCCAGCGCATGTGGGCGCTTGCCGTCGGAAGCTGGCGAGCCTGGAGTCCGGAGCCCGGCGAGGCCTGGGAATCTGTTCTCACCAGCAGCGCCCTCGTGGCCGCATCCGTGGTTATCAACCCCCAGGATCCAGAACCTTCCCCGAGGAAGAGCAGCACAAGGAACCCTGGGGGCCGAGGGTCAGGCGGGGCTCCAGGCTGGGAGCGCGAGGTGGCCCAGCGAGCTGGGAGCCGCACGTCCTGCCCGGACGGAGCTGCTCTGGCCCTGGGGAGGTGGGAGCGGCCCCGGCTTTAGTCACCTAATTAAAGAGCAGCAACACCTTACACAGCCTCTCCCAGCAGCAGGCCTGCCCTGCCCGGTCCAGCTCTCCCTGGACAGTTTGTGCCCTCTTGTCGCACCTGGGTAAACCCTGGATGGCGGTCTCCAGTGTGGGCATGGCAGGACGGAGAGAGGACACAGCCTATGCTGCTCCTGCGGTCCCACGCCTTCAGCACCCGGCATCCTCAGGGCAGCTCCTGCGGAAGGGGGTCCTGGACCCCTCGACGGCCAGAGACACAGGGGCTAGGGGGCTGCGAATCCGGCCAGGCAGCCGAGGAGCCGAGATGCACTCCAGGGCTGGGTGCCCAGGTCCCGCCTTCTCCCCAGGGGGCCCCGAACCCCCTCCCGTGTCACTGCAGCCTCCTGCTCTCAGGTACCACTGCGGTGGGAGCCACCGACCCCTCCCAGGGTTCCAGCTGGGGCAGGCAAGGGGTGCGCGGGGCCTGCAGGGGCTCCCTGCGGCATCCCCCCAGCTTTCCTGCCCTGCTCGCCAAGGTGACCGTCCGAGCTGCGGGCCTCCGTCTGCGGCCCCTCCGGCCACAGTCCGTCGCCAGCTTTCCCGATCCCTTCGCGATGCCTGGACGCCTTCAGCTGTCTGGGAGACGCTGCTGAACTTCCGGGTGCATCCGCTCTGTTCGACTCGCCCCCGTGACTGACTGTCGGTGTGGTTCCGTGCTCGTCAGGCTGTGCAGTTGGCGACATTCCAATCTGTCTGAAAGTGCTGGGGCCCTCACTCCGCCCCTCCGAGTGCAGCGACTGGCCTGGGTGTTCTGCCTGCCGATGGCTCCCACGGCCCCTGCACACCCACCGGGTCCCGCGGCCCCTGCACATCCACCGGGGCCTGGGTGTTCTGCCTGCACACCCGCCGGGTCTGCTCGCATTTCCCGTCTCATGGCCTCCTTTGTCCTGATCATCCTGTGCGTCGCCGCCGTCTTCTATCACCACGCATCCTCCTTCTCTGGCCCCAGGAGGGATTTTTGTGCTGAAATCTACTTTGTTTGATATTGGAGTGGCCGCCCCCTCCCCCAACCTCCCCACCCCGTTGAGCCGTGGTTGCCTGGAACATCTTTTTCTTTTTTCTATTTTTTTTAAAAAATTATTTATTTGAAAGTCAGAGTTACAGAGAGAGAGAAGGAGAGGCAGAACGAGAAAGAGAGAGAGAGAGAGAGAGAGAGAGAGAGAGAGAGAGAGAGAGAGGTCTTCCATCCGCTGGTTCACTCCCCAGATGGCCACAATGGCTGGAGCTGCACCGATCCGAAGCCAGGAGCCAGGAGCTTCTTCTGGGTCTCCCATGCAGGTGCAGGGCCCAAGGACTTGGTCCATCTTCCACTGCTTTCCCAGGCCACAGCAGAGAGCTGGATTTAAAGTGGAGCAGCTGGGACTCGACCCAGTGCCCATACAGGATGCCGGCACCGCAGGCCAAGGCATTATCCACTGCCCCACAGTGCCAGACCCTGGAATATCTTTTTCTATTCTTTTATTTTTTCAACCTATCTGCATCCATGCTCTCAAGTGAGGCCTGGGGCTGGCCTTGTGGTACAGTGGTTAAGCCACACCTGCAACCCAGCATCCCCTATCAGAGCACCAGTTCAAGTCCTGGCTGCTCCACTTCTGATCCAGCTCCCTGCTGATGCACCTGGGAAAGCAACGGAAGACGGCCCAAGTGCCTGGGCCCCTGCACCTGTGTGGGAGACCAAGATGGAGCCCCTGGCCCAGCCCCATTTGGGGAGTGAACCATCGGATGGAAGGAAGATATTCTCTCTCTCTCTCTCTCTCTCTCTCTCTCTCTCTCTCCCTCCCCCTAACTCTGATTTTCAAATAAGATAAATCAATCCTGTTGTCTCCAAACTCCCCACACTCGTGCCGCTGTCATCCGAGCCACAGCTCTGAACCCTGTGTGTCCGCCAGCTGGGTTTGCAGTCGCCCTTCAAACAGATGCTGAGAAAGTCAGTGTAAAGGAAGCACGCACATGCTGTCAGCAGCGCCGTGCAGCCGCCCTCCCCGCTGCAGGCGTCACCAGAGCTGGGCCGCGGGTGCTCGGGCAGGTCTGGTGGCCGTGAGGGGTCTCACACCGTGTGGCTGCCTTGAAGTCTTCAGTTTGGAGGGACAGTTTTGCTGGGTATAAAAGTCTTGGTTTTTCTTTCCCGGCTTTGAATGCTTGTTTGCTACCTTGTTGCCATCCGGTTCCCATGGTTACATTTGCTATCTGTTGCTGTCTGGTTCCCATGGTTACTGATGCACTCAGAGGACACCTGATGCGTTGCTTCTCCCCTGCTGCTTTTAAGACTCTCTGTCTGTAGCCTTTTAAACTTTATTTGAAGGGAGAGACAGAGACCTCCCATCCAGTGGTTCAGTCCCCGAATGCCCCTACCGGGAGGTGGGAACTAAACCTGGGCCCCCAGGTGGGGAGCAGGCACCAAGCTTCCCCAGCCATCACTGCTGCTCCCAGGAGGGCAGCACCAGCAGGAAGCTGGAGCCAGGTCCAGGCTGACCCAGCACTCAGGAGGCAGCTTGACCACTGCCCGACGCCCACCCTCACGCACCTGTGGGCGACTCCCTCGTCCCCGGAAGCTCATGTCTTCGACACTGGATGGTTCAGTTACTATGCGTCTGGGTGTGGCTCTCTTGGAGTTTGCCCTGCTTTGCATTTGTGGAGTTTCTTGGAGGTTGAAATTAAGATTTTTCATCAAATCTGGGAAGAACCAGCCCAAATCTGAGCTCCAAGGAAAGTGAACACACACGGCTTTTTGTCCATTTTCCCCATTGGTTTGTGGAGAAGCAGAGTTCAGAATCCTCCATCATTTCTGCTAATTCACCCCATGCTTCATCGTGAATCACTGAGTGATCGCCCCCAGATTGTCACCATCTTCTGCTCACCCATGGGTGACAGCAGCAACGGCCATCCAACTCCCAGCCCTCACCCGTGCTGCTTCCCCAAGGTCCATGCACCTGGAGGCCCGGCCCCGGCCAGGACAGTCTCCCCAACCAACGTCCCAACACCGACGGAGCAGACGACCCTGAAATAAAGGCACAAGGCTTTTTATTAATATTTTATTTATTTATTTATTTATTTGAGTGACAGAGTGAGAAAAGAGATCTTCCATCCGCTGGTTCACTCCCTATGACCACAATAGCCGGAGCTGCGCCGATCCGAAGACAGGAGCCAGGAGCTTCTTCCAGGTCTCCCAAGAGGTTGCAGGGGCCCAAGGATGTGGGCCATCTTCTACTGCTTTCCCTGGCCACAGCAGAGAGCTGGATCAGCAGAGGAGCAGCCGGGGCTCGAACCGGCACCTGCAGGTGGAGGCCTGCAGGTGGGGGCTTAGCCTGAGGCATAACCTCCTGCGCCAGCCCCTGACAGAGCGGTCTTAACGGTCCCTGTCGCACGCCAGGCTGTCACTTCCTCACCTGTCGCTGGCTGCCCAGCTCTGACGTCCACTGCAGGAATTGCTCCCAGGACCACTTCCGGTACCAACCGCCTCCCGCTGGTCCCCTGGGGAGCAGACTTGGTGCTGGGGGTGCGCGAGCGGCTCCTGCAAGGCCGAGGGAGCAGTAGCAGCAGGAGGCTCTGGGCTGCGCGGGAAGCCCTGGGCTGGGGTAGCCCTCGGCGTCCCCTAACTGGGCAGAGGCCGCGGTGAACCCGGGGCCGGAGCTCGGGCGAGGGGCGGCACGGGCACCAAGGCAGCCGGACAAGGGTGCGGCTTCTGGGGTCCGTTTAGATTACGCATTGTTTATTTAAATTACGCATTGTTTATTTGAAAGGCGGGGTTACAGGGGAGAGCTCTTCCATCCGCTGGTTCACTCCCCAGGTGGCCGCGACGGTTGGGCTGGGCCAGTCCGAGCCGGGAGCCGGAAGTCCACGCCGACAGATTCTGAAATCCTTTCAAGTCCTCATTTCTCCTCCAATCTCCCAGGAAGTGGCCGCCTGCCTGTAGGCGCTGGACTTCTTCGGGGAGACAACGCCGAGCCCACGTGAGCGCCCGGGGCCTTGGTTTCCCCATCTGGGACTCGAAGCTCCCTGTGCCTTCTGCTGGGCCTCCCGGACCCCACTGGAGGGGCAGGCCGGCGCAGCCACCCCAGGACAGACACAGTGAGGGCTCCCGGGCAGCGCTGCTCGCTGGGGCGCTGGGCAGAGGAAGGTGGGCGCCCCCAGGAGCCCTGTGACTAACCAGGGGCGGGTGGGAGCCTGAGAATCCCGGGGAGCACCCACACCCGCACCCGCACCCGCACCCGCACCTGCACCCACGCCAGAGCCGCTCCAGTCCCTACGGGGCTCCCGGGGACCCCGCGGGCCTGAGCGTGTTCTGGGGACGCAGTGGCTTCGGGGAGAGAGCCCGGGCAGATAAGTCATCCTTCCAGGAGCCGGCGTCGGGGGGCTGCAGCCCCAACTCTCTCCTGAGTCTCCCCACCCCGGGCGCTGGCTTCTGGCCCTGCCCACCCCTTCCTGACTTCGGTTTACCCATCTGTGCAATGGGCACAGCAGCCCTGGCAGGGCCTGGGGTCAAGGTCCTGCCCCCCCGCCGACCGTGGCCGGCGGCAGCACCTGTTGCAGGCTGCTGTCCCCTCTCACGGGGCTCGGGGACTTGGGAGCCAGAGAGTCCAGGCCGCCTCTGCTGCCCGAGCCTGGGAAACCCCTCGTGCCTCCCTCCCGGCGGCCTCCCAGCGCCGCCCCCACCCGGCGGGCAGCGCCAGGGCCGGCTGGGAAACACATTGTGTCCACGGCCAGGGTCAGGCTCGCTGCCCCGTGTCCAGGCTGCAGGGGGGGGGGGGCAGCGCTCCTGGCAGAGGAGAGACGGGGTGGGGGCAGGGGGGAAGAAGAAAAGGATCGGGGCAGCACAGGGCTGCAGACCCAGGTGCCATGCGGCCAAGGACGGGAGGGAGCCCTGAGCCCGGCTCGGCGCCCTCTGCAGCCACAGGCCCGGCCCCCAGGGTGCCCGGGCAGCCCTGCAGCCCCGAACCCCAGCCAGGCCCGGGCAGTGGGAAGGGGGCGGAAGAGAGGAGCAGGGAGCCCAGCTGCCAGGCGTTGCCATGGGAACAGAAGTAAACAGGAGCCGGGCCTCTGAGAAGGCCATTGAGGCCGCAGTGGGGACGGCCTGACGCCGGGAAGACGGGCGTTCACCCCGGCCACAGCCAGCTCGCGCGCCAGGGCCTCCAGACGCAGCCCCACCTGGCCGGGGCACCCGGGCTGGGCACAGACCCCGGGAGCCTGCAGCTCACAGGAGACGGGCCGCCTCTCTGCCCGGAGTAGCCCCGGGGGGCTTCCAGGGGGCGGTGACACCTGGGCTGTGTTGGGGGTGTGCCAGGGGCAGGGGTGCAGGTGGCGAGCAGGGAGGCGGGGCCTGGGCAGGGGGAGGTCCCCAGAGGGCACTCAGCACTGTGTTCTAGAAGCAGCCTCCTGGCTGCTGTGTGGGGAGGGCCAGAGGAGGAGAAGCCACGGGCAGTGGCCACGGGGAGCTGACCACACGTCCAGGGCGGGGCTGCCCCGAGGCTCCTGACCACGGCAGAGGCGCTGAGCCCCTGCAGCAATGCCGACAGGCCCTGGGCAGTGCCTCCGTTGCTGTGGGAGACACGGGGCGGGGGCGGGGGGGCTCCCCGCACCTTCTCCAGGCTCCGAAGCCGTCCATTTGCCTGCTCTGCGGATCAAGGCCAGGCTCGGGCTCCAGGGGCCGGGGCCACCTGTGTCGAGGGGGGACGCTGAACCACGCTGGGAGCCGCCCTGTGCAGGCCGCATGCCCCCGGGGGCCCTGCTGTGGCGTTGGCAATGGCCCCAGAGCCCCTGCACAAGTCCCAGCCCCTCCCCCTGCCTCCAGGGTGCCCTCAGCCTCGGCCGGCACCTGGGCTGCTGCAGCCGGGCCTCGACGTCCACCCTTTGGTCTGAAGGGGGCCCTGGACAGGTCAGCGTGGGTCAGGGGTGAGGACACAGAGGCCTGGGGGTGGCACATAGCCCACAGCCAGCAGGTGACTGTCCATGCTCCCAGGGGTCCTGGGGCCGGGCCCCCAGCAGGGCCTCCCCTCACCCCGGTTCTGCAGCTTCGGAGGCCCCCTCACTCCTCGAGCTAAGCCTTGGTGCCCCCAGGCGCGCCCCTCTGCTGAGGTGCAAACAGGCCTCGCTCACAGCTGCCTGAAGCGAGAGAGTCCACGGAGGAACCAGGGCCACGGCTCCCCCAGACCGCAGGTGACAGGGAGCGCCCCTCGCAGGCACATTTCCCTTTTCACCCTGGCTGTCAGGAGGCTCGGGGCTGCTCTCGGGGCCAACCACGCGGCCCCCCAGCCCTGCCTTGCCATGGCTTCACTCTTCTTGAATGGTCACAGAAGGCGGAGATGGGTCCACCCCTCGTTGCCTCAAACTCAGTCCACAGAGCTGCCCCCACCCACAAGGCCGGTGCCCACACGGGCCACGAGCTCTGGAGGTGGCAGGGGTCCCGCGACAGTCTGGGGGTGCCCAGCTATGGGGGGCGCTATATATCACGGCGGGAGGGGGGAGGAGGCCCCAGGGAGAGGCCAGTGAGGGAATCGGGGCAGAGGCCACCTGCCAGGTCCCCAGCAGCCAGGGGGAAGGGCCCAGGGGACCTGGGTCTCAGGGCAGCCACACCTCTGTGCCCAGCCACGCTGCTCTGGGGACGCTGGGACCCAGCACGCGGGGCCCAGTGGCCAGGCCCGACCCAGATGCAGGACAGGCCGTGGGCTGGCCCTGGGGACAGAGCGGCCACCTGGCCCCTGCCAACGGGAAAGGCAGCTGGTATCTGCCTCGTGGCAGGCAGCCTGGGGGTCTGTGTCCCCAGGCCTCGGCTGCCAGCCGCCCATCACAGCGCAGGGCCGGCCCCTCGCCACGCCCCCGGCCGTGGGCCCCTCACAGGGCCCCAGTGTTGGCGTCAGGGCCCCGGCTGGGGTGAGCCCAGCTGGCCCTTTAAGAAGCCAGGGCTGCCGCTGGCTGGTGCGGCCCTGGGTTGGCCCAGAGCGCAGACGGACGGGCACGTTCCGGATCCTTCTGGAAGGCCGAGTTGGAGAGGAGACAAAATGTTCCCGCGCCGCATGGTAAACAAGCCCAGAGTGTTTTGAAAGCGTCTGCCGATACAAAGGGCTGGGGAATCAATGCGAGGATTGCAAAAGGGGGCGGGGGCTGTGCCGGGAGGCGGGGCGGGGGCTCCACGTGGTGGATCTGTGTTGGCGTGTGTGTGCGTGTGTGTGCCTGTGTGTGTTCACGTGTGTGTGTGTGGCCGGGCGTGCAGACAGGACTCGCGCACACATCCACGAGCACGTCGGAGGCGCTGGTGTGTGCACCGTGGGAGCCCCTGGCTGCCGGGCGTGTGCGACAGACACACTGTTCACGTGTGTGGGCGCAGCCGCTCCCGCCCCAGCACGCAGCTGAGAGCAGCCCGGGTTGGCGCCATCCTGGGCCCCGGCTGCCAAGCCCGCCCCACCCCGGGGCAGGAGAGGCAGAGCCCGGCTCCCTGCACGGCTCAGGGCCCGGCGTCGGAGGCGGCGTCTCCTGGCGCACCCAGGACGGATCCACACCGTGCTGACGGCGCTGAGGGCGTGGGGAGCCCCAGCAGGCATCACCCTAGCCCTGGGGCGGTGTGGCCTCCACGCGTCCCGGGTGCCAAGGCCCGGCTCTGCCTGCCGCCATGCTTGGCCCTGCCCGCCCTGGTGGCTGGGCCAGAAGTGAGGGTGGTGGAGAGGGGGCCTGGTGCCCGCAGCCTGCCGCTCCCCCCCTGCAGGCGCCCCACCCCCGCCCCCCAGGACCCCGGGGCTCACAGCCAGGCGTGTCCTCCGGAGGCCCCTGGGGAGCTGGGGGCCTGGGAGCCAGCACTGAGCCAGCCAATGCCGGGGCTGCCAGGCCGTCCACCCCTCCGGCTCCTGGTGGCTGCCTGGGGGAGTCCCCGGCAGGGCCCCGTGGATTCACTTCCCAAAGTGCCCGGCGGAACGGGCTGGGCGCGGTCTGGCTGCCCAAGCCTGCAGGACACACGGTGCCGCCGGGCCCCGCTTTGCAGCGCCTCCGTCCTTGTCTTCCTGGGAAAGCGCGGCCCCAAGCAGGGCGCCAGCCAGGACGGGAGGCACGCGGCCTGGCTGGCCTCCCTCCCACGGCCTGGCTCCCCCCGGGGCAGGGCCCGGCTCCCCGTCCCACTGGGGGCGCCCTGGAGGCTGCAGACCTGGCCTGGCCGGCTCGGCCCCCTCCCCACCACCCAGGCGCCGGGCACAGGCTCCTGGAGGTGTCAAGGTCACGTGGTCAGGAGAGAGGCCGGCTCGAACCCCGGGTCTGCGCCTCTCTCCAAGGGCTGGGTCTCCAGGTCACCAGGACTCTGCTGCCTGGCTCCCCAGGGAACAGGCCCCACACGGAGCGGCAGGGCCAGGGCCGTTCGGTACCAAGCCTCCCCCCACCCGTCCTGGGAAGGGAGGAGGGGTCTGGCTGGGACAGGCAGGGGGTGACGAGGCGGGGGGTGCAGGTCCTCAGGAACCCCCAAGACCACACAGGGTCCCCAGAGCAGGAAGGGGCCGCCCCCCCCAGAGCCGGAGCTCCAGCCGTGCCTCTGCGTGGTGGGAAATGGACACTGCACATGGACGCAGTGCCCCCAGGCGAAGACGCTCAGGGCCTGTGAGGGAGAAGCAGTGAGGTGTGGCCCTGGGCACCCAACGCGGGGCAGGCGAGGGCCGCCACACGGGGGCTGGGGGCGGGGGCCCCGTCTGCTCCCCCCTCACCACATCGGACCTCAGGCATGAAGGGTCAGCGTCTAAGGGACCAGGCAGGAAGGGGCCGCTGTCACTGCCTCTCGCCCTGCTCCGTGGAGTGGGCGGGCACATATGCAGGCCACGCCCTGCCCGGCGCGCAGCCAGTGGCTGCCCCTGCATCACTTGAGACCCCCTCCCAACTTCCCGCTGCACCCTGGGGGTCTGTGTCACCCAAAGGGAGAGGCACGTTTGGGGAGCGAGGTGGGCTTGGCGGGCTTGGGGGCCGGGCAGGCACTGGGTGACGCGGCTTCACGCGGCCCAGGCCCTGCGCTCGGGCAGCAGCCACAGTGCTGGCATCCGGGGGCTCCCCCACGCCCAGGACAAAGAGCTCCAGGGGTCAGCCCGGCTGAAGGACAGAGCCCAAGAGGGACACAGAGGGGACGCAGCCCCCTGGGGCGCCCCCCGGGCCGCTGGGTGATGCTGGTGGGGTTCAGGGCACACGGGCGACTGCCCTGCCGGGCTCCCGGCTGCCCAGGGCGGGAGTGCTGAGGCGGCTTCACCCCCCTTCCCTGGCTCAGCTCCCCTGCCCTAGCCCCCTGCCAGGGGGCGTGCGGGTGGTCTGGGCGGCCGCAGAGTCCCCCTCCCCAGAACCAAGGCCACAGGGGACAGGGACCCACCCGGCCCCACAGGATTGGCCAGGATCCCCGGGGTCTGGACAGGGCCCAGGGCGAGAGGGGGAGGCCGAGCGTCCTCGGCCCCCGGAAGCGTCCCTGGGTCGTGGGACTCCGGGCAGAGACCGGTCTGGCAGAGGCCCCGGGCGGAGGTCATGGGCCCCACATTCCGTGCTAATTGGCCGCATGCACTCCCGGACGGCTGCCTGCTGCCCGGCTCAGCTCTGCACACACGCACGCACCCCTACGTGCAGGCTGGGGGGAGCTGGCCAGGAGACACGCACGCTGCGAGGGCTCGGAGCCCAGGGCCAGGAGCCGCCTCTGCTGGAGCCAAGCAGTGCGACAGGGACACCAGCCCCCAGCTGACCGCACGTCCCCGGGGGATTGCCCAACGGGCCTGGCGCCTCCAGCCCCGCCTCCCAGACCCCCTGCAGCTCCCGAGGGTCAAGGGTCCCTGGAAGAGTGGAGCTTCCCGTGCAGAGCTGGCTCGGGGCCCGGCCGCTTCTCCATCCAAGAGCGGTCCCCGGATGTCGCTCGCTTGTCCCCAGGAATTAGGGAAAAGCCAAGCCCAACCCGCCCCCGCCCCCACCAACACACCAGCCGAGGCTCCGTGGCCTCCCCCAGGTGCCCAAAATGCAGCTCCAACTTCCAGGAAGTTCTGGGTCAGGCCCCCGCGAGCGCCCACTCCTCACTCCACCCCACCTGGCAAAAGGCACAACCAGCAGCCTCCCCTCCCACTCCTGGCCTCCGCCGCATCTCTCCCTGCCCTGCGGAATCCCCGCGTGTTGCCGAGGGCCAGGCCCGGCCCCAGTCATGCCCTGACTACTCCAGGATGGCCGTTGCACGTCCCATTTTACAGGAAAGAAAACCGAGGGTGTTAGCGCCCCTCCTCCCTGGTGCCAGGCCTGAGCAAGCTTGGCCCCGCCCACCTCCTGCCTCAGCCCCTCCTCTGAGCAGCCTGGCCCAGGCCACAAGGCCCCGGGGGCAGCAGAGGCCGGGTGGGCTGGACCCACTGTGGCCTGGGCCTCCCTGGGCCTCTTGAAGCCACAGTCATGCCAGCACGTGGGACAGCCGTGGCAAGGGTGTCCCCCTCCCCACGGGGCTCTGGCAGGGGGCACCTCAGATGAGAGCTCCCCATCGCCAAGAGGCCCCAAATTCTGGGTCCATTGCCCTGGAGGGTCCCCTATGACCCAAGGGGCTTCCCACCTCAGCACCCGTCTTCCAGGGCACCTGCTCGGCCTCTGGCCGGCCGAGCCACCCGCCTCGCCTGGGCGTCCAGGGGCGGGCCAGGCCCACGGTACGGCAGTCAGCTGCCCCTGGGAGCCCGGGGGTCTCGTCTGTAAGTGGGAATGGGGCACACGGGGAGGGGCAGCCCTGCCCCCTGGGATGCCGGCCCAGCCTCTGCCAGCCCCCAGCCTGCAGACTCCCCCGCCCAGGAGGGTGGGGTCCCCCTGCTGTGCCCGTGGTAGGTGGGGCCGGTCTCTGGGCCCCCCTTCCCGCACACTGCACTAGTTACCACGGAAACCACGGAAGAGGGTTCGGGGGTTGCCCTCCCGCACGGCCCAGCTCAGGGCGTGTCCAGGCCAGCCCGTGGCAACGTGGCTAGTTAAAAGTTTTATTGATTGAACACAATTGAGTGTGGGTAGTAAAAGTTCTCGTGATGTAACCCACTTTCTCCGAATGGGTGACGGCAGACACTCGAGTTTCTCTGTTAAAGGAGCGTTAGGACAATTTAATAGCTCATAAAACTTTATGGTCCCAGCTGAAGTCAGAGCGATAGCTCTGGCCGCACAGCAATCGCTCGCGAGCATCTCGGGTCTGTCTGTTCACCCGTTTACTGGGGCATTAGCATCTTCTCGGCTGCGGGCTGGGCGGGCGGCAGCTCGAGACGCGGCGCTCCCGTCTCAAACGCACGAGGCTGGGTGAGCCGGCTGACCCCGGCTTCACCCAACCCCGTGGTGGCACCCAGGCGGGCGGCTCTAACCAGGCCACGGCCACGCCGTGGGACCAGCCGGGGCCCGGGGGAGGCCATTAGGCGTCACGACCTAGTAATTTACGGAGGACCTACTGTGTGCGTGCTCCAGGGACGGGGGCCACGAGAACCAGGGCAGGGGCTCAGCCACCGTGGCCCCTCCTTGCCCGGCTCCTGACAGAGGCGGGGCTCAGGCTGGGGGTCCTGGGCTGGGCCGGGTTCCAGGCGTTGAGTGGAAGCAGCGGGAGAACCCCGTCTCCCCATCTGTGAGATGGGGACCCCACCAGCACCTACGTCGTGCGTGGGGTCGGTGTGTGGCCGCCGAGACGCGGTACCAGAGGGAGAGGCTGCTGGGACCCCAGGAAGCCGGACGTGGGCGGCCCCAGCTCCCCAACTCCGAGAACGGAGGAGCAGCGCCCAGGCAAAGCCCCGGGCACGCGGGTGCAGGGGAGCGGGCAGGGGAGCGCCCCGAGGTCCGGCCACAGCTGACCGGGTGAACAGGGCGATGCAGCCGCCCACGGAACCTCAGGAGCCTGGTCAGCACGGCACCGGGAAGGCCACAGGGCGAGGGGCGGGGCGGGGCACGGTGGGGTCCAGGCCGGGGTGCAGGGAGGAGCAGCCCTCACAAGGCTGGGGGTGACTTCTGGGGGATGCGGGTGGGCTTGGGTGTAGACAGAGGTGTGGCTCCGGGTTGGTTTCAGCTCCATAAAATCAGGCCTGTCCCGGGAAGGAAATGCATCCTGGGAACACACAACCCTGACCAGACCCCACCCACCCTCCGCCCCCGGGGCACGAGTCCCCCCCATCACTGGCAGTGTGGAGCCCGGCGTGGCCAGTGCCCAGCCCCCCGACCAGTGGGAGGACAGGTAGGCTGGCGCGTGCACAATGCTGAGAAGGCCAAGTTCAAGCAGAGATTCTGGCGGGGTGGGGGTGGGGTGGCGCGGGGCGTCCATTATCCCAGCTAAGGCAGCTGCCCGGAGGAAGGCCCACCATGGCCCAGCAGCCACACACGTGGCCACTGGGGGGTTAATCTGGGCTCCCAAGTCTCAGCACCGCCCACCCCCGAGAGCGGGCCCTGCCAACTGCCCCTGACCTGGCCCCTGGGCTTCTGCCCATGGCGGGGGAGAAAGGACATGGAGAGGCCACAGAACCTTTGTCTCTTGCCACGTGGAGGCACCGGGCGCGGTGGGGCGGCAACAGGTGCCAGAGGACAAAGGGGGGGGCACTCGGTGCCGCTGGACTGACCCCGCTGGCCACGGGCGCAGGGTCTGCTCTGGACGCCCCAGTGGGGAGACCTCACCTGGCCAGCGAGAAACACGCCCGCCAAGCGGGAGGCACTGAGCATCATGGGAAAGCCTGTGTCTGCCCCCCCCCCCCCCCCCGTCCCGCCCCGCCCCCGCTCAACCCCGTCCTGTGGCCAGAGCTCCGCCCCTTCCCAGCCTGCCTGCTCCTGGCTCCATTTCCTCCTAGGGGCACGTTGGGGGCGGGGTGTTTGTGTGACCTTCGACCTTCCCAGAGCTGTGTTGAGCTCACAGCCAAGTTCCCAGGAAGACAGAGACCCCTGCACCCCGAGGGGCGACTTCCTAATGCCCCGCCCCCGACGAGGACGCTGCTGGCCGGGTCCCGGGAGTCGCACGCCAGCTCCCATCTCTGGCTGGAACCAAGGACAAGCGCCCAGCATCCCAGCTGGGGTCAAAACCTCGCTCCCTGCCATCCCCTCCCCAGAGCCCCGGCCACCGCATCCCTGCCTCGTCCCCCCGCCCCCCGGCAGTGCTTGTTGAGTGACAAGTGAGGGTGGAGGTGGCCGGGCACCGTGACCCACACACCTGAGCCGCTCTGTGATGGCTCACCCCCGGCCACCGGGGCGGTGCCCCTCCCATCACTGCCGCCCACCCACGCACTGTCCAGACGGCCTCCCTAGCTCCCGCCCGCTTCCCCCGCGTGCAGGCACGAAGACCCTGGAGGGCAGGAGCCCACGCTTGCTAGGAGATCCCAGCAGTTCTGTGTCCGGGGGCGGCCGCGACACGCCTGCCACTCTGCAAGGTGGGGCTCCCCCCCCCCGACTCCGCTGCGGGGGAAACTGAGGCTCCCCCGCGCCCCGACCTGCCCCGCCCCGCGCCTCCTCCGTCATTGGCTCAGGCACCGCACGGCTTTTCCCTCCCAAGCCTGGTTGCCACAGATGCAGAATGAAAAATGAGCCAATAACGCGGCAAACCCGAGCAAGTCGGCGAGGGGCGGGGCCGCGGCCCAGCCAGAGTGGACAGGGCACCGACAGGGCTCGCCCCCAAGGAGACAGCGGCCCCGGCCGCCCCTCTCCCTCTCTCCCTCTCTCTGATTTTTGCTTTTCTGCCCCCGGGCTTCTGGGCCTGCCAAACGGGAGTTGGTGAGCGCCCGGCGCCCGGAGTGAGAGCACACCTGGAGCGCTGGCACCGGGCACAGCCAAGAACACGGTGCCGCCCGCTTGTGAAAGAGGCCGGGCCTGGGCTCTGCAGGGCAGGAGGGAGCTGGTGGGAGCAGGCCGCGGGGAGGCACGCCGAGCGCTCCCGATCCCGGCGGGGCTAACGCGTCCGTGGCCAGGCAGGGGAGGGTTAAAACTGCCTGGATAGAGACGATGCGCCACCCAGACTACGGGGCCCCCAGGGCCTCTCCCCGCCCCCACCCACCCCCAGCCTGGGCCCACCAGAAGGAGCCTGAAGCTGCCAACCACGCCGAGTGGGTGGGCGACAGCCCGGCCGGCAGAGCCACCCCCCCAGGTCCACCAGAGGCAGAGGCAGAGCCAGGAGCCAGGATGTCGCTCCTGGAACCCAGCTGGACGCCACGGCGGGGACTGGGCAGCGAAGGGAGGGCCAGTGTCAAAGGGCTGGGGTCTCTGAGCCCCGGTGACTCCCTGTGCCGCGGACAGACGGTTCAGGGGGAGCCCGGCAGTGCCCCAGGGCCTCATGGCAGCAGGCTGCCCACGGCCCTGAAGCCCCCGCCCCCGGGTGCGCTCTGAGCTGCTCTGTTCTGCAGTTGTTTATCTTTGGAGGCATCAAACTAAGAGCACCCTGGCTTTTTAAAAGATATTATTATTATTATTATTACTATTTTAAAGATTTATTTTGTTTATTTGAAAGGCAGAGTTACAGAGAGAGTAGAGACAGAGAGAGAGAGAATCTTCCATCCGCTGGTTCACTCCCCAGATGGCCGCAATGGCCGGAGCTGCGCCAATCCAAAGCCAGGAGCCAGGAGCTTCTCCCGGGTCTCCCACGTGGGTGCAGGGCCCAAGGACCTGGACATCCTCCACTGCCTTCCCAGGCCACAGCAGAGAGCTGCATTGGAAGAGGAGCAGCCGGGACTAGAACCGGCGTCCATATGGGATGCCAGCACTGCAGGCCAGGGCGCTAACCTGCTGCACCACAGCGCCGGCCCCTGTTGGTTTTTTAAGCATCATTTCTCTTGGGCATGGAACTCGGGCGCCCGGCCCTGTCCACCGGCCTGGCCCCAACTTCCCCTGGTGGAGCCCGGGAGCATCTGTGGTCACCAGGGAAGCCCAGCAGGGCTGCTGGCCTCGTCCCAGCCCGGGCAGGTGCTCAGGCGAGCGCCGGGAGCGCTCACCGCTGCCTGAGCCCGCGCCTCCCCAGGTGCAGCCCCGGTCCCTGGCGTGGGCCTGCTCTCTCGTTCCAGGGAGCGTCTGCCTTGTTTGGTTTGGAACTCAGCACCCGAGAAAGTCGCGTCCCAGAGAAACACGCCCGTCGGGTGGCCGCCTGACACACCTGGCCCTGGCGCCACTCCTGCACTTGCAGCGGGGGCCGGGGTGCTGGGACGGCCCCTGGCGTTTTTATTGTTGCTGTCCTGTGGGGGGCGTCGCACTGCTGCTTTCACTTCTGGTCACTGAGCCACGGGGGCACCTGGCGGCCCCGCGGGCCCGTCTCCTGGCAGGGCTGTCCCTGGGTGAGCACCTTCCCGGGTGGGGCTGGGCGGGCCGCTCCTGCGGGCTGGGCCTCTGTTTCCCAGCAGTGAGGTGAGAACATTCCAGACACGTGGGGCTGGGGGGGGAGGGAAGCCTGGGGGGGCTGCCTGCGCCCTTTGCGGGGAAGGAACCCGGTGACAGCGCCAGTCCAGACTGGACACGAGGAAAACACACATCGGAGATGGAGGACCACAGCGTTCGGATTCAGGGGCAGAGACCGCCCCGCCCCAGCCCCTGGGGGTGAGTGTGTGTGTGTGTAAACGCATCTTATGGGGGACGCCCTCCCCCTCTGGGCTGCCAGATCCTTGCTGAGGGACCCTGGCTGCGCGGGACGGGGGCGCGCTCCCCGCAGGTCCCAGCCTTCCAGCCCAGGATGCTCCCTGGCCCCTGCTTGTCCCCCAGGCTGGGGAAGCCCCAGAGGCAGACCTGGGTGGGGGTGGGGCCTCCGGGTCCCAGCTCTCCTGGGCTCCGTGGCCAGCAGCAGCCCCAGGTCCAGCGAGGGACAAAGAAAGTGACAGGGCATGAGGCCCTGCTGGACGCTGTGTCCCGAGCGGTCGGAGGCTGGGGCGGGTTTTGTGTGCGGTCAGTTGGAGACCTCTGATGGACGCGCGCTCCTGTAGCCAACCCCATCCCGAGCCTGGCCCCTTCGGCCATTCCGCGGCCCCCCACGCGCCGCGCCGGCTGCCCTGATCCAGCCCGGCTGGCTGGTGCCGGAGTCTTCCCGACCGAGTGGTGTCCCCGCAGTGGGGACTGGCGGCCCCTTGACACCCATTGCCGGGTTAGCCTGGCCAAGTTCTACCGGGCGGTTTCTCCGTACCCTGCTCGGAAACAAAGCCCCTTGGACCTGGAGCCCTGGGGGAGAACACGGCTCGGGCCACCAGCTCGGCGCCAGCCAAGCGACCCCGGCTCCCACACTGGGGCTGCTGAGGCCCCGCGGCAGCCGACTCCCTGTGTCTGGGGCCTTTTGTAGGTGGGGTGGGGAGACCTGGGGTCCTGAAGGGGCTGGGGGTGGCTGCCCCTCCTCTGACCCCGGGGCTCCCTCCGGCCCCGGCCCCTGTGTCTCCTCCCCTCCAACTCCAGTCGGGGGGGGGGGGGGGGGGGGCTGGGCCCCGAGGACAGCCGGGAGGTTGGTGGGCGGGGACCGAGCCGCGCGCTGCCCTTGCGTCCCCTCTACCCGCCAGCCTGCAGATCACTCAGGCCCTGATATGATCGCCGTGGGACAGGCGGAAATTGGAACGTCCCGGTGCTTGATCGAGCCGGGCTGCCAGCCGGGCCGCGGGGACATTAGAAGCCGGCGTAATGGCCCTCATTCCACTCCCTCACAGCCCCTTGACCTTGGGCAGCTTGGGAGCCCGGCGCTGTTCTAATGAAAAATCAGGAGTTAGGGAAATGGGCATGGCTGGCGGGGAGGGCCTGGGGACCCCGGAGAGACAAAGAAATCCCCACCCCCGGCGTGCCCCGCCAACCGGTGATGAGGGAGCGGAGGGACCCCCACCCCCACCAGGGCCCCTCTCCTGGGCCAGGGACCCTCCTCAAACCTCCCACCCCTCCCCACCCCAGCCCCCAAACCCACTTGACAGAGCCCCCAGGAGACCGGGGCTGACCACAGCTCCCTGCAGGGAACCAGGCCTCCCTCCCTCCTGAGGGCCCGGCAGGGAGGCTGGACTGGGGTCTGCAGCTCACCACGCACACACGCGCGCGCGCACACACACACACACACACAAACACACGGGACAGCGACCCCAGGATGAACTCCAAACCCCACCCTGCCGGGCGCTGGTGGATCTGGGGCCTGGCTCCCCGCAGAGCCTGGGGGCAGACCTCCTGCAGGCAGCTTCCCCCAGCTGACCCGGGACACGAGGCCCAGAGTCCGGCAGGGCAGTGGGGTGCCGGGAGCACGCGGGGAGTCGGGACAGGACGGTGGGTGCAGGGGCACGCGGGGAGTTGGGGCAGGGTGGTGGGTGCCGGGAGCACGCGGGGAGTCGGGACAGGGCGGTGGGTGCAGGGGCACGTGGGGAGTCGGGACAGCGCGGTGGGTGCAGGGGCACGCGGGGAGTCGGGGCAGGGTGGTGGGTGCAGGGGCACGCGGGGAGTCGGGGCAGGGTGGTGGGTGCAGGGGCACGCGGGGAGTCGGGCAGGGTGGTGGGTGCAGGGGGCACGCGGGGAGTCGGGACAGCGCGGTGGGTGCAGGGGCACGTGGGGAGTCAGGACAGCGCGGTGGGTGCAGGGGCACGTGGGGAGTCGGGACAGCGCGGTGGGTGCAGGGGCACGCGGGGAGTCGGGCAGGGTGGTGGGTGCAGGGGGCACGCAGGAAGGGCGCCCCCGCTCCCCAGGCCCAGCCTCTGTCGGGGCTCCTCCCTCACCCATGTCCCCGAGGGCGCACGAGCAGATGAGGCCGGGACGGTGGTGCTCGTCCCCCACGTCCTCCCAGGCCTCCCCTGAGCTCCCTGCTCGGAGGATCCAGACCCCCTCGTCCCAGACGTGGGAACCCCAGGTGGGTGTTTCCCATGGAAAATGCAGGCCCGGAGCAGGGCTGTATCAGCACACCTGGAGCCCTGCACACCTGTGCACCTGACCCTGCACCACCCTGCACACCTGCCCCTGCACCCTGCACACCTGCTCCTGCACCGTGCACACCTGCACCCTGCACCCTGCACACCTACACCCTGCACACCTGTCCCTGCACACCTGTACACCTGCCCCTGCACACCTGCCCCTGCACCCTGCACACCTGCCCCTGCACACCTGCCCCTGCACCCTGCACACCTACACCCTGTACACCTGCACACCTACACCCTGCACCCTGCACCCTGTACACCTGCCCCTGCACCCTGCACACCTGCCCCTGCACACCTGCCCCTGCACACCTGCTCCTGCACACCTGCACCCTGCACCCTGCACGCCTACACCCTGCACCCTGCACACCTACACCCTGCACCCTGCACAGCTTCCTGGGGACAGGCAGCCCTGCACTGAGGCCACTGGAGAAACCAGTGCCCGGTGACGGCGGGCAGCAGCTGCTTCCGGCTGCCCAGTCTGGACAGCGCCCTCCCAGCAGCGGGCCTGGGAGGCGGGGCTTCCTCACCCCCACTTTGGAGGGCAGAGGCACAGAGAGGCACAGGGACTTTGTCAAGGCCACACAGCTGCCAGGTGGTGGAGCCCAGGAGGCCCCCGGGGGCTCGGGGAGCTGCTTGCCCTCGCCGGCTCTCCTGCCTTTTTCAGGGGGTGATGGAGGGAGGGCGGCCGCTCCGCGTGCTGTGCCAGAGCGCCTGGGGCCAGCGCACGGCTCCGGCTCTGGCTCCGCCCCCCGTCCAGACCCCGGGAGGCAGCAGGCGGTGACTCCAGTAATCGGGTCCTGCTACCCACAAGGGAGAGCCGGGTTGAGCCCCTGGCTCCCAGCTTTGGCCTGGCCCAGCCCGTCACTGTGGCCATTATGGAATGAGCAAGCTGTGGTGGCTCTGTGCCTGTGTGTGCGTGAGTGTGCGTGAGTGTGCGTGAGTGTGCCTGTGTTCATGTGTGTGTCCCTATGTGTGTGCATATGTGTGTTCATGTGCGTGCACCTGCACGTGCCTTGTGTGCATGTGTGTGTTTGTGTGTGTCTCTGTGTGCATGTATGCCTGTGTGCGTGTGTGTGCGTGTATGTGTGTGTTTGTGTGTGCCTGTGTCTCTGTGTGCATGTATGCGTGTGTGTGCGTGTATGTGTGTGTTTGTGTGTGCCTGTGTCTCTGTGTGCATGTATGCGTGTGTGTGCGTGTGTGTGTGTTCATGTGTGTGCCTGTGTCTCTGTGTGCATGTATGCGTGTGTGTGCGTGTATGTGTGTGTTCATGTGTGTGCCTGTGTCTCTGTGTGCATGTATGCATGTGTGTGCGTGTATGTGTGTGTTCATGTGTGTGCCTGTGTCTCTGTGTGCATGTAGCGTGTGTGCGCGTGTGTGTGCGTGAGTGTGCCTGTGTTCATGTGTGTGCCTGTGTCTCTGTGTGTGCATGTATGTGTGTGTGCATGTGTGTGCGTGTATGTGTGTGTTCATGTGTGTGCCTGTGTCTCTGTGTGCATGTATGCGTGTGTGTGCGTGAGTGTGCCTGTGTTCATGTGTGTGCCTGTGTCTCTCTGTGTGCATGTATGCGTGTGTGTGTGTGCGTGTATGTGTGTGTTCATGTGTGTGCCTGTGTCTCTGTGTGTGCATGTATGCATGTATGCATGTGTGTGTGCCTGTGTTCATGTGTGTGCCTGTGTCTCTCTGTGTGTGCATGTATGCGTGTGTGCATGTGTGTGTTTGTGTGTGCCTGTGTGTCTGTGTGTGATTGCGTGTGCATGTGTGTGTCTCCTCCCTCCCTCTCTCTAACTCCATGTTTGTCTCTTCTCTCTCTGCTTCCTGAATACATTCTAAAATTAAAAAAAAAAAAAGCGAAGTTCGGGAGAGCCCCATATTCCCGAAGGGACCACTGAGGTGGGGGTGAGGCTGTGCCCCTCCCTCCGTAGCCCCGGGGGCCCTCGCTCGGCCCAGCACCCGCTCTCCTAAGCGGAGCGAGGCCGGCGAGGCCCTGAGACCCCTCCTGGGGCAGGTACGGGGGAGCCGGGCCACCACCAGACCCGAGGCCTCTCCCCTTTCCGGGCGGGGAAACCACGCGAGCAGAGGGGGCTGGAGCATAACACCGGTGCCCAACAACCCCGAGAGAACCCTGCAGGGGGCCTCCTGCCGCGCCCCGCCCTCGCGCCCCACCCCTCCCCTGCCAGGCACTGCCAAGTCCTTGGGGGTCTCTATGATGGATTGATCTGATTTGATTTGAAAGGCAGAGTGGAGACAGATCCTCCACCTGCTGGTTCATGCCCCGGACGGCCACAACAGCCAGGGCTGGGCTGGGCCAGGCCGAAGCCGGGACAGGAGCCCCATCCAACCTCTGGGCTCCTGAGTCACTCCCCACACAGGGCACGGCCGGTCAGCCTCTGCCGGGGATGAGCTACGGCCACACCGGCCAGCCGGGCTGTGCACTTGGTTCGTTCCCGCTGTGGTGCTCGGCGGGGACCATGCTGCTGCCCACCCCACCCTGGGGGGCTCGGGACAGAGGGAGGAGGGCGAGGGCTCCCATGGTGGGAGCAGGGGCCTCTGTGTCCACAGCCAGACCCTTCCTCCCGCTCTGGGCCCGGGAGGGGGCAGGACTCCCCAGGGAGCGGAGGGATTGGGCCGAGATTGGGTCTGTGGGGGTGTCCCTCAGGGTGGGGGGGCGGGTGGCCCCCGCACCGGCACTGGCAGGTCCACCGGGAAGTGCTGAGTCAGCACCTGCGGGGCTCGCTGCTCGAGGTGATGTGGGGACGGGGACTGGGTTTCCGAGCCCACCGGGGACACCCATCCCAGCTGGGCCCGCACTCCGTCTGGCCTGGGGGCTCCCGGAACTTGCAGGAGAGACTCGGACACGGCCGGGATGGGAGTGACCGTGGGGGCCCCTTGACCACAGGCAGCGCATGGACGTCTGCAGGAACCGCACGGTGCCTGCCCGCACCCGGGGCTCCAGGGGAGGTGGAGGCTTTGGCTAGGACCCCACCTGGGACACTGGGAAGCCCGTCTCCCGTGCCAGGGCACGGTCAGCAGTGGACGGAGTCGGATCAGCCTGACCCCACCCCCCGATCCCCTACAGGCTGTGAGCCCTGAAGCCCAGCGTCCCCAGCGTGGTGATTGGCAGTCGTCCCATGGCAGGGGCTGGTCTCTCCAGCACCCCCACCCCAGAGCCAGTCACTCCCCAAAGTCCTAGAGACCCCCCCTGCAGGGGCAGCTAGGAGATCGTCTGTGGTCCTGACCCCTGAGCCTCGCCCCCAGCCCCACCGTGACCCTGCAGGAAGCTGGGGCCCTGTCCCCGCCCCGTGCCCGAGGAGGGGGGCATGGCTGGCCAAGTTCAGAGGCTGCCACTGAGCCATCGAGGGCTCAGACCACCCCCAGAAGGGGGGCAAAGGGTCTCCTTGCTGCTGTGACTGGAGGACAGCTCTGGGCCCGGCGACGTCATCTCCCACAGGGCCCGATGCCACCCCGGGAGTCGCGCCGTCACCACGACACTGGCTCCAGCAGCCGCACGCTGAGCCACAGAGAAGCAGTCACAGTGTTCATGGGAAGAAAGCCCACCGCATGGGGCGGAGCAAGCATCAGCGCCCTGAACTGGCTGAGGGCACCGGGGGTGAGGGGGCAGGTCCCCCGCAGACGGAGCCCGGCTAGGATGCCCTTGTGTGCTGGCACTGTGGTGCCAGAATCCCATAGGAGCACCGGTTCCAGTCCCGGCTGCTCCTCTTCCCACCCAGCTCCCTGCTGTGGCCTGGGAAAGCAGTAGAAGATGGTCCAGGTTCTTGGGCCCTGCACCCACGTGGGAGACCCGGAAGAAGCTCCTGGCTCCTGGCTTCAGATCGATGTAGCTCTGACCATCACAGCCATCTGGGGAGTGAACCAGCGGATAGAAGACCTCTCTCTCTCTCTCTCTCTCTCTCTCTCTCTGTACCTCTGCCTTTCAAATAAAGAAAGAAATCTTAAAATGCCAGATGAGGATGAAACGCCCAAGCTGAGAGCCTGGGGTATCTGGAGGAGACGGCCAGGGCCAGGTCTCAGCCAGTGGCAGCCAGCGAGGACCAGCGAGGGCAGGCGTGTGTCGGGTGCCCCGGGGGGGCTGTGGCGCGGGACCAGCAGGGCCAGGGACGCTGGGTTAAGGAACAGAGCAGACCCGGGGTTTCTGTAAGGCACGCCCTCCCACGCAGCCACCGCGACTACGGGCCTGCGTGGAGGCCGTGGGGGTTGCCTGGCAACCCCACACGGTGCGGGAGGCTCCGGCTCCCTGGTAGGGCTAAGCCACAGTGACGCCGGGCGGGCAGGGAGCCTCCCGCGACTCCGCCGCGGGGATGGCGTTTCATCCGCGGTTCTGCGATGGGAGCACGGACTCGCGCGCGGAGCCGCCCGGGCCGTCGTCGACAGCCATGGCAACGTGCGGGTAATTAGCAGAGCGGCACGCGGCGTGGCCCAGCCGAGCCCGCCGCCCCCGGCGGCACCGGTTCCCACGCGTTATTGCTGGAGTAATTACCTGCGCTGACACACAAATTGAACCAAACGGTCAATTGAAGCAAAGTGAATGGCTTTTTATTCCAGCGCCTAAATAATGCGTCTGCCGGCTCAGCTCTTCCAGCTAATAAAGCCCTCAGCCTGACGGCCGCTCCACCCTCCGCGGGCCGGGCCCCAGCCGGGCCACCCCCAGCCCTGCAGCAGGACCCCCACCCCTGCAGAAGACCTGAGCCTGCACAGCTGCCTCACTCACACCCTCTCCCGCCACCTGGAGCAGGGCATGGAACTTTCCAGAAAGAGGGCGGAGGGCGGAGGGCAATGACCTCCCTCCCGGGGCTGTTCTCTTGCTCCCCCCCGTGGGGGCGGGGGTCAAAGTTCACCTCTGTCATTATTAACGGAGCTGTTGCTAAAATTCCATAAACCTAGGGGATCTTCAAACAGGAAGTCACCCGGGCCTCTCAGAGACCTGCACATTCCAAGTCTGAGCTGCTGCAGGGGTGGGGGCGGGGGAGCCCGGCCAGGGAGGCCCGCGTGGCCGGGGCGGCTCCTGCCGCCAGGTGCCCAGCAGTGGCACAGCGGGTTAAGCCGCCACCTGTGGCGCTGGCCTCCAGCCCCCCTCCCTGGAGAGCGCCGGTTCGATTCCCGGCTGCTCCTCTTCCAATCCAGCTCCCTGCTAACAGCCTGGGAAGGCCGTGGAAGACAGCCCAAGTGCTGGGGCCTGCACCCGTGCAGGAGACCTGTCCCAGAGGGGGACAGGGGGCAGCGGACAGCAGCAAGGGCCTGGGACACGGATCGTGCGCCCCCTGCAGCAGGAAGCCCCCAGCCCAGCCCGCTGTCCAGGGCCTGGGCCAGCGTCCAGCACCAGGGAAAGCCAGTCTTGCAGATAACGGCCGTGGCCTCCAGGTGGGCGGGAGCGGAGGCGCCGCAGGGAGCGAGCCCTCCTTCCCGCCTGCCCCCTGGCTCCGGCACAAGAACAGGAGGGGCGGAGACCCACGGCTGGGGGGGCCCTCGGCAGGCCCGAAGCGGGCGGGGGTGGGCACCAGGGCCTGCGGGCTCTGGACCCCCAGCGTTCCCGTGGGGGGCCAGGACCCAGGTGGCCCCCGGGTATCATGGGGTGCGGGCGGGGAAGGCCGAGGCCACGGCCTCCACACAGCCCCCTCCCCGCTCCCCTGCACCTCCTGCTCCAGACCCGACTGTGGGGCGGGGGGCGGGGCGGGCAGGGTGAGGGGGACCCCAAACCTTTCCAGTCCCCGTGAGCAAAGAGCTCCCCGGGAGCCAGGCAGGGGCCGAAGGAAGACACGGATCTCGTCTGAATCGGAGGGAGACCCCGAGTGACGCCCGTGCTGCAGACGTGCTGCTTCACTCACTTCCCAGTCAAGACGTTTGTTTATAGGAAAGACAGAGTTACAGAGCGAGAGCGAGAGCGAGAGAGAGAGAGAGAGAGAGAGCGAGCGAGAGAGAGAGCGAGAGAGAGAGAGAGAGAGCGAGAGAGAGCGAGAGAGAGAGAGAGCGAGAGCGAGAGAGAGAGAGAGAGAGCGAGAGAGAGAGAGCGAGAGAGAGGGAGAGAGAGAGAGAGAGAGAGCGAGAGAGAGAGGTCTTCCATCCGCTGGCTCACTCCCCAACTGGCCGCAACAGCTGGAGCTGCACCGATCCAAAGCCAGGAGCCAGGTGCTTTTCCTGGTCTCCCACGCAGGTGCAGGGCCCGAGCACTTGGGCATCTTCCACCGCCCTCCCAGGCCATGGCAGAGAGCTGGATCGGAAGTGGAGCAGCCGGGACTCGAACCGGAGCCCATACAGGATGCTGGCGCTGCAGGTGGTGGCTTCGCTTGATGCGCCACCGTGCCGGCCCCTCCCCTGCTCTTGATTACTGCCCACACTGGCTGCATGGCCTTGGGCAAACAGGAAGTGAGACCAGCTGGGACCCCGGGACTCCACATCCGTCCGGTGTCCTGGCTGAGACACCACACTGCCCCCCACCCCAGTCCCAACACAGCGAGGCAAAGCCGAGAGACCGAGTGGGTCTGGATCGGGGCTCTCCCGCCTGCGTGGGGCTGGGGCCCCAGCCTCGGGGGCCTCCCACCCTGCTCCAAGGGGCAGGACGTCTCTCCTTGAGCCAAGCAAACAGTGACGGCCCGACGCCGGGGCCGGGGGTCAGCGCTTCTGCTCTGTCTCCCAAGTCCCCCCCCCCCGAAGGTGCTGGGGCCAAGTCTGCCTTTGCCATGAGGTCTGCTGGCCACAGGGACCCCTCCCCCAGGGGCTCTGCCCCCCCACTCTGGCAGGGAGTTTCTCTCCTGGCTCCCCACTTCCCTCCAAGACGCGGGAGGCGCCAGTGGGTGGGGCCCTGTGCGGAATTAGCCGCCCCTGAGGACTTAAGCCCCACTCCCACGCTGCCTCCAGAAATCCCCCCGCAGTGGCGGCCCCCGGCCCTGCCCAGCCCCTGGGATTACGCCCCCCCATGCTCTCCCCGGCCGTTTCAAAGCGCTGGCTCCTGTGTTCACACCGGGTGGGGGCAGGGTGGGGGGCGCAGGCCACACGCCATCTGAGAAATGGACGCTGTGTGCATCCGCCTTGCAGGAGCCTGCTGGGCTCAGAGGCGGATGCAGGATTCCGTCCGCGATCCGTGGGTACCGGGCGGCAGGGGTGCCTGGGAGCTTTGCAGAGAGGCCCTCCCCCCGTCCCCGCCACCCACACCTGTGCCCCGCCTGAGGTGGGTTGGGCGCCCCTGGGCTCTGGAGCCCCCACAATGTCCTCCTAACAGCCTCGAGCCCAGCTGGGGGTCCGGCTCCTCCTGCCTAGGGAGTCCGGGGAGAGCCCACCTGTGCCCCCTCCCGCTGCCCGCCTGGGTGCTCCTGGGCCCAGGGAGGCCGGGCCGTCCCGCAGCTGGCCTGGGAGTTGCCCAGGAGGACCAGAGCCCGCTGGTGTCCCTGGGCTTCCGCCAGCGTCTCGGCCATGGGCAAGTCTGGGCGGGGCAGGGAGCTGCCGTCTGCTGGCACTCCTGGCGGAGATGGGCCGGGCCCGCGGGTGCAGAGCCGGCCGCGCCCCGCACACGGCAGCAGCCAGCCCTGGAGCCCCGCTCTGCAGGCCGAACTCAGAGCACGGGCTGCTTCCCTGCCAGCCCCGGGGGAGCCGGAGGCAGGAGCGGGTGAGAGGCAGCCGAATCCCAGGGCTGGGCGAGGACACTGTGGGAGGCTGGCCAGGCGGGGGAGGGGCAAGCCAAGTGCTGGTGTCACACAGAACAGCACTCGGGTCATTTCAGCCCCTGGTCAGCCCCAGGGGACCCCAGCACAGGACGGTCCCAGACGGGAGGTGGCCAGGTCTGAGCTCTGGCGACTGAGATACCTGCACCCTGCACACGTGAACCCATTCTGTGCACACGTGTGCGACACTCACAGGTGCACACACAGGAGGGCCGGGCAGCAAACGTTTCTCTCCAGTTTTCTATTCTTTCCATTTAATTTATTTTTTTAGATTTATTTTATTTACTTGAAAGTCAGCGTTAGAGAGAGAGAGGGAGGGAGAGAGAGGGAGAAGGAGAGAGAGGGAGAGAGAGAGAGGGAGGCAGGGAGAGAGGGAGAGAGAGAGGGGGAGGCAGGGAGAGAGCCTTCCATCCGCCGGGTCACCCCCCAGATGGCCGCATCCACCAGCACTGGGCCAGGCGGAAGCCAGGAGCCTCCCCGGGTCTCCCACCGCCGGCAGGGCCCCCAGCACCTGGGCCGTCCTCCGCCGCTTTCCCGGGCCACAGCAGGGAGCCAGATGGGAAGTGGAGCAGCCAGGACTCGAACCAGGCGCTCTGGTGTGAGCCGGGCGGGTCCTGAGCCCGCCCCTTTGTCCCGCTGGAAGGAGGGCCTGGCGTGCGCTCTGGAACGGGTCCCAGCTGCCACCTGGACCGGGGTGACACCTGAGCCGGCCTGGAGAGCGGGTGAAGCGAGTGTGGGGTGACCTGGCCCGCCCGGCTGACGCCCCGTCACCATCTCGGTTACCGGCCGTGGCCTCCGCGTGGCCCCTGTGAACGTGTGCTCAACCTGCAGGCCCCTCCCTCGGCCAGCGCCGCGGGGGCTGGGCCCGGCAGGTCAGGGCCACTGTGCCCACACACAGGGGAGGCCCGGCCCCCGTCAGCCCGTCAGACAGCGGACACAAGACGGGCTCAGGCGTGTGCCCAGAGCTCCGCTGGCCAGAGACACCACAGGGGCCGGGGGCTCCTGAAGCCAAGCCGAGCCCCCCCCTCGCAGAGCCACCTGCTCCCCCACGCCTGCCCCCCCACCTGCCCCCCCCACCTGCCCCCCACCTGTTCCCCACACCACCCCCACCTCCTCCCCCACCACCCCCTACCTGCTCCCCCCACCGCCCCCACCTGCCCCCCACCTCCTCCCCCACCTGCCCCCCACACCTTCTCCCCACCTGCCCCCCCACCTGCTCCCCCACACCTTCTCTTCCACCTCCTCCCTCACCTGCCCCCGACACCTCCTCCCCCACCTGCCCCCGACACCTCCTCCCCCACCTGCCCCCCCACCTT
>CM027406.1:91211320-91244961 GCA_015711505.1 Sylvilagus bachmani | reverse complement strand
CTCTCTCTCTCTCTGTTTCTGCTTCTGAAACAAATAAATAAACAAATAAATAAATCTTAAAAAGAAAATAAAAAGAGACCTGAAAAGCAACTGGCAGAGAAGCAACAGAAGCAGCAAATAAAATGGCGAAAACTCCCACGGAACACTCTGCCCTGAGCTCTGGTCACCGGTTTAAAGCAGAAAAAACAAACTCAGTTAAGAAAGAAAGAAACAGGCATCGGGGTGGGGGCAGGCACTTGGCAGAGCAAAGATGCCCTTGGGACCCCGCGCCCCACCCCAGAGGGTCAGCTCTGCTGCCCGCGCCAGCGTCCTGCTGGTGAGCGCCGGGAGCAGCAGCGTCCTGCCACCCACGGGGGGCCCTGGCTGGGCCCCGGGCTCCTGGCCCCTCAGCCTGGCCCAGCGTGGCCGCTGGAGCCATTCGCGGCGTGAACCAGCGGAGGGGAGATGGCTCTCTGGGCCTTTCTCGCCGTCTGACGTTCAGATCACAAGTGGATAGTTTGGGAAAGACGTCTGAACCTCAGCGGTTAAGGAGATCTCTGGCCAGTTACTGGCTGACCAATGAGCTGATCTGAGACCTCAGTGGCCACACCCAGCCAGGAACACAGGCTTTGGGGAGTCAGTTCAGGGAGGTCACGCACCGACCCCAGCAAGTGCACTGCCTGCCGCGGCAGCAGCCGCCAGGAGGCCCATGCTGCGCACTGAACAAATTTGGCCGCAGGATTCACCAGATTTTAAACCCGAGAGTCCTGGGTTGATGGTCAGGAGTGAGGACTGGGCCCAAGGATGGCCAGGGAGGTGGGCGATCCTGAGGTCCTGCTCGGGGGCAGCTCTCGGGAGAGGGTTGCTGGTGAGGGCTGGGTCAGCCCGGCTGTTCTCCCTCTGCACACCGCTGTGACCCTCGGCCACCACTCAGCTCACTCCATGGCCAGGGCAATGGGACTGTGAGGTCTGACTGTGCACTGTGGGCTGTGAGGTCTGACTGTGCGCAGTGGGCTGTGAGGTCTGACTGTGTGCAGTGAGCTGTGAGGTCTGACTGTGCGCAGTGGGCTGTGAGGTCTGACTGTGCATCGTGGACTGTGAGGTCTGACTGTGCGCAGTGGGCTGTGAGGTCTGACTGTGCGCAGTGGGCTGTCAGGCTCTGCACTTAAGCCAACAACAGTCCTACACACACGAAGGGACAGCAGTGACCGCGGAAGGGAAGCAGAAACTCAGCCGACCAGCCCCAGGGCACGGTGGCAGCAGCCTGGAACCGATGCCCTGAGGGCCCAGGACCCGGAGCCGAGGAGAGCGGACCAGGAGCACAGAGGGCGTGAATCGAGACTGGGAAGCCGCCGAGAGAGCCAAGGGGTGAAGGGCCAGTGGGGGCTTGTGAGGGAGGGGAATGGATCAACAAGTCAGTCGGCCTTTAGCTGGGCTGACCAAGGACAGTGAAACCAGAGAGCGCTCCTGCCGCCAGCAGGAAGGGCCGTGTGGGGTGGCCGTGGCCCCTCGGGACAGGGCGGGCAGTATCAGAATGCCAGAAGCAAGGACGTGCCAACAAACCCGGTGACCAGGCGAGACCGATGAGTCCCCAGCAACACCGCAATACCCAAACCACAAAACCCGGGTACGCCGGCAACAGGCGAAGGGCTTGAAGCTCTAGTCGAAAACCCTCCCTGGGGCAGATGCCGTGGCGTGCTGGGTAAAGCCGCCGTCTGCAGTGCCAGCATCCCACACGGGCACTGGTTCGAGTCCTGGTGGCTCCACTGCCCATCCAGCTCCCTGCTAGTGCTCCCAGGACGACAGCAGGAGACGGCTCAGGTCCTTGGGCCCCTGCACCCACGTGGGAGACCTGGATGGAGTTCCCAGCTCCTGGCATTGCCTGGCCCAGACCCAGCCGTTGTGTCCACTTGGGAAGTGAACCAGTGGATGGAAGATCTCTCTTTATCTCTCCACCCCCTCTGTAATTCTCCTTTCAAATAAGGTGTTCTTTATTGAGAAATGTATTTGTTTTAAAAGGCAGAGTTAGAGAGAGAGAGAGAGAGAGAGAGAGAGGTCTTCCAGATATTACTTCACTCCTCAAATGACCACAATGGGCTATTGGACCAGGCTGAATCTGGAAGCCTGAAACTCCATCCGGGTCCCCCACGTGGGTGCAGGGCCCAGGCACTTGGGCCGTCTTCTGCCGCCTCCCAGGTGCATCAGCAGGAGCTGGATTGGAATGGAGTGGCCAGGACTCCAGCAGGCACTCACGGGGAATGCCGGCGTCACAGGGCAGCTTAACCCAGTGTGCCACAGCAGCAGCCCCAATAAAATAAATCTTTAATAAAAAAAAGTTGTGGCTGGCCGGTGCACGGCTCAACAGGCTAATCCTCCACCTGCGGTGCCGGCACACCGGGTTCTAGTCCCGGTCGGGGCACCGGATTCTGTCCTGGTTGCCCCTCTTCCAGGCCAGTTCTCTGCTGTGGCCCGGGAGTGCAGTGGAGGATGGCCCAGGTCCTTGGGCCCTGCACCCCCTGGGAGACCAGGATAAGCACCTGGCTCCTGCCATCGGATCAGCGTGGTGCGCCGACCGCGGCAGCCATTGGAGGGTGAACCAACGGCAAAAGGAAGACCTTTCTCTCTGTCTCTCTCTCTCACTGTCCACTCTACCTGTCAAAAAAAAAAAAGTGTGGCTGGGGCCGGCGCTGTGTGCAGCGGGGTAAGGCTCCGGCCTGTGGTCCCAGCATCCCATCAGGGGGTCAGTTCAAGTCCTGGCTGCTCCACTTCCGATCCAGCTCCCTGCTATGGCCCAAGACTTAGGCCCCTGCACAGCCATGGGAGACCAGAAGAAGCTCCTGGCTCCTGGCTTCAGATCGGCACAGCTCTGACCATCGTGGCCATCTGGGGAGTGAACCAGCAGATGGAAGACCTCTCTCTCTCTGTCTCTGCCTCTCTCTGTAACTCTGCAGCCTGGGGCCCCTGCCCCCAGCCGCCCCGCAGGTCCCCAGGGAGGGCCTCTGGCAGGGGCACAGGGCCTGAGTCGCTGCAATTAGTTTCCAAGGCACTCTCTCTGCAGGAGCTGGCAGGAGTGGGCACGGGAGAGGGCTCCTGCCACGGGCTGGGCTGTCGGAGGGCAGTAGGGGTGTGGGCGTCCCTCGCAGGCGCGTACTGCCCCCAGGCCCTCTGAGCTGGTGTGGGGGGGTTGCTTTGAGCTCAGGAGGGGCGTGGCGGGGTCTTTTGCAGCGCTGAGGCCCACCCTGAGGTCCAGGGTGCTCACAGCGGACGACCGGAAGCCGGGAACGCTCGGGCTGGGACGCGGCCCGGCAGCGGCTCCGGCTCGGGGGGTGGGGTGGGGGGGTCTCTGAAGGTTCCCCCTCCCTAGCCCGAGGGGCTGCCCCGTGCAGGGTGGGCAGGCACAGGCCCCCCCGCAGCCGGCCCTCCTTCGGCTCCTCCCCGGGGACGGCTTTTCCAGGTTCTGGGGTTTCAGGGTCCCGGTTCTCCCTGACCTGCGGGAGCCCGGGTCGGGACACCGGGCCTGGCTGTGTGGCCAGGCGAACGCGCTCTAGGGCGCCGGCCCTCGCCCTGAGAATATCGCTAAGTCCCCATCTGAAAAAAACTCGGGGTCCCCGGCGCTCGGGAAGCGCCCGCCCTTGCGGCTGTGGGGACCCCGGGGAGAGCCCTGCCCGCTCTCTTCTCGGCACTTTTTTTTGGGGGGGGGGGGAGGTCTGGCAGGGAAAGGGTCGCACGCCCATGTCCTGGACTCTCGGGCCGGGCCCCAGGTCACCGCCATCCCGTCCCTCGCTGGCAACGGGGAAACTGAGGCCGGGGGAGTCAAGGTCTCGGTGGGGACACCCCGCGTGCCTCGCCAGCTCCGCGCTCCAGCCGCCGACTCCCCGGAGCGCGGGCCCGGGACCGAGGGGCGCGGCCGAGCGCGGCTCCTCCCCGGGCGGGGCCGCCCCCCCCCCGCGCGCGACGCCCCGCCCCCGCCCCGCGCGCGCGCCCCCGCCAGGCTCATTAGGCGCGCGGTTTGTTTACAAACACGGGCTCCCGGCAGGTGCGCCGCCGGGGTGCAGCCGGGGTTCGAGGGCGGCCCGCGCGGGCTCGGGGTCGCCCAGGGCCGGGGCCGGGGGCACTGGCCGCGCTCCCAGCTCCTCCACGCACCCCCCCCACCCCGGGGCACCGGGAAACTCTCCCGCGGACGCACGTCCGCCGCGCGGGAAGGGGAGGCCCGCGCGGCCCGGGCCCGGGCCCGGGGGGCGGGCGCCCGGGCTCCCCCAGTGCCGCCGCGCCCGGGCGGGCGCCCCCGGCCCCGCCCCGCGCGCCCCCCGGGCCGGGCCCGCTCGCGGCCGGGTCGGCGGGGCGGGGGCTGGCGGGGCGGGGCGCGGCGCCGGCGGGGCCGGGACATGTAGTCCGCGCGCCGCGGCCTCCCCTGGGCAGCCCCGGCGCGGGCCCGGCCGCGGACTACGACTCCCGCCAGGCGCCGCGGCGCAGCGCATGAGCCCTGCTCGGCTCGGGCGCGTCTATTCTGCTGCCGGGGCCGGCGAGCCAAAGAGGAGCCGGCCGCGCGGGCCGGGAGGGACGGCGCCGCAGCCGCCGAGGCCAAGTACGCCTTTCTCTCGCTTCCTTGCGCGCGCGGGGCGGCGGGCAGCGCGGGCGGCGGCGGCGGCGGGCCGGGCGGGGGGCGCGGCCCCGAGCGCCCCGCGCAGGCCGTGGCGCGTCCGAGGCCGCCGGGCGCCCGGGGCCGCCGCCGCCGCCTTCTTTGTGCGCGGCCACGATGCAACAAAGCGCGGCGGCGCGGGCCGCGCTCCCTCGCTCTCCCCTCCCCCGGCCGCCTCCGGCCCGGGCTCGGGGGCGTCGCCGCGGCCGGGGCGCGCAGCCCGGAGTTGGCACGGCCCGCGCGCCGCGCGCCAGCCCGGCCTCCGCGCGCCCTCCACGGAAGGGATTTTTTCCCCCCTTTCCTCTGCCCGCCATCTTTTGGAGAGGAATCCGGGGAGGACGCGGAGGGGAAGGTGCGCGCGGGCGCCACGTTCCCCGCGCCCGGAGAGCGGCGGGGTGCGGGGCGCGGAGTGGGGTGGGGGGGCCGGGCGCGGGCTGCGTGGCCTGGGGGGCGGCCGCCTCGCAGAGTGTGGGGCCTCCGTGAGTTGCTAGGTTTCCGCAGCCCAGCCAGGAGAGGCCCCCAGCTGCTGTTTTGAAACCAGCCCGAAAAGCGCTTAATGCGGGCGAGGCCAAGCGGCAGCGGCGGGAGCGCTGCTCCTGCTTCCCGCGCGGCGTGGGCAGCGCAGTGACCACGGGTTACCCGTCCGGGGAACACGCGCACCTCGCATCTCGTACACGCGCGTGGCCCCGGTGGGCGGCTGGAGCCAAGCCGGGACTCGGGGAAGCTGCCCCTCCCCTCTCTCCACCAGTTGCGCCGGGGCCGGGCCGGAGGCCTTGGGCGCGGGGGGCGCAGGCCGGGGCCTGGCCCGTCTGAGCTGTGGATGCCCTCGGTGCGCGCGGGGTCCTGCTCTCAGGCTGCAGGCTTTGGCGCTCAGGGGCGCGTGGCGCGTCCCCTGCCGCGTCGCGCCGGGTTATTGTCTGGAAAGTTAACGGAGAGGTGATGCCTTGTGCAGCCACTGGGGGGGGAACTCGAGGAATCGGCCCCCCCTCCGTGTCCTCCCCTCTCCCGGGCGAGGACGGGGGCGGGGGGGTGGACGCGGCTCCGCGATCGTCCCGTGGCCTTTCGCTCTTTCTTGAAAATGGAGATTGTTCTGAGCCCTGGGTCGGCTCCCAGGAGATCCTGGAACCTGTGCAAGTTGGCTACGCGGCTCTCGGGAGGGCAAATAAAGACCCAGACCCTGCACCCGCTCCTGGTCGGGGGTGGGGGGTTGTGAGCAGGACAGGGGAGGCACCGGCCTGGCGGCGAGGGGCGGTGCGGGCCAGGAGCCAGGGGCCAGGGGCGTTTCTCTGACCTTCCCGTCCACCCGCCCCTGGGGTCTGGAGAGGCTGTGCCGGAGACCCCATCCCCGCGGCGCCCCCGGCCGGGTGGGAGGAGGGATTTTCAAAGTTGCCCTGCGTTTGGGAAGCAGAGTTGTTGCTCGCGCCCGCCTGGGAAGGGGGAGCCAGATTGGTAAATACCGATCCCGCGAGCCCGCGGAAAGTGAAAGTGGGGGTGTGGGAGGCACTCAGCCGCCTCCTCCGGGCTGGCAGGACGCCCGCCCCTGACCCTGCGCCCCAGGCAGTCGGACGAGAGTTGCTGTGGCCACTTCCTGGTGCCTGGTGGCAGAGCGTCCCCCTGGGGCCCAAGTGGAGTTCTTGGAGCGAGGCCCTAGCAGCTGCACGCCGTCCATCTGCCTCTCTGGCCGTCCACGTTCCCCAGTGGGCCCAGTGTGCGTTCCTGGTGGGGTGTGTGCGGGGGGTGGGGCTCCCGGCCTGAGGCCCCTGGGGAAAGCAGCTGGCTCAGCCGAGCTGCCCGAGCTGGTAGCAGCCGGGCCCCCACCTCCTGCCTGGTGATCCCCTGGGATTTTAGACCAAGCTGCCCCGGGCTTCTGCAGGCGATGTGGGCAAATGGGGGCACAGGGCAGGACTCCTCTGTCCACGGTCGGTAGTGGGGTGTCTGGGCGCCCACCGGCAGGACCTGGGGTCTCCCCGGCCGGCCCTGTTCCGCCCAGCCCAGCAGGGGGCAGCAGCCGGGGCTGCCCCACCTGACATGCCGCAGGGCCCTTTCTGAGGGAGAGCAGGTGTCTGGGTGTCTGTGTGTGCACGGTCTCTGTTTTAGGCCTCTGGCCGCCTTGCTGGAGCGGGTGGTCTTGGGACCAGGCTGGGGGCCTGTGTGTGCGGCCAGAGGCGCTGGGCTCGGTGCCTGCCCTTGCTACTCCTTCCCGGGGCCCCCCGGCACCTGGCCCCTGCAGCCCCGGCAGAGGTGGAGGGAGGTGACCAGGGGTTTGTTGCCACCTGCACGGGGTCTCCCTGGGGGGGGCCCAGGTCACAGGGACCACACTCGTGGGGAGGGGCCTCCTGGTGAAGACCAGGCGTGTGGCGTAGTGACTGGTCTGTCTGTGGCGGGCGGTGGGGCTGGGGCTGGGGCAGGGGTGCTGCCTGGGGGCCACTCACCTTGTCTGCTCGCCTTCCAGAGCCAGCTGGCTGGCCCTGGGGGCTGGGCATGAGGCAGGTGTGGACTGTGGCTCGGTGGGCTCTGGACTTGGGGAGAGGCTGGGTCTGTGTCCAGCTGGACCAGGGACTGGGCAAGCCCTGGCCTCTGGGCTGCTGCTGTTCCTCTCGGCCCCCGGGCCTCACTTTCCATCTGTTAAATGGGATGATGGGGCCGGCAGGAGAAGAGAGGGACCTGTGGGCACAGCTGTGGGGGTGGGGTCAGTCCTGCTGCTGACGCACCTGTGTCGGGTGTTGAGTGGACAGTGGCTACAGGGACCATACGCTGGCCAAGCAGCTGGGTGATGGGGGGGGCGAGTCAGGTCTACCCCCCGGGGTCCCAGGTCCTGCCTGGGAGGTGTGACTGCCTCCCCACCACAGGGGGACAGGGCTGAGTCGAGGCCGTGCCTGGCGTGGTCTGGACCCAGTGCCTGGTGCTGGATTCTGTGTCCAGGGGGAGTTGGCGGCATATGGGCGCCTTGTGAGGCTGAGGCCTGACCTCGTGCTGAGAGCCCCCTCCCGAGGTGGGGCCCTGCCCTGCCCCCACCCCCATGGGGCTCTGCCGTGCCAGGCCCCTGGGCAGAGGTCGTTTGTCCTGGTTTTGGGGTAGTTTTGTGTGTTTTCTGTTTGTCTTGGGGGGTGGAGAGGTGTGGCCAGCTGCAGTGGGGTTTGGGGTCACGTGAAGGCTGACCCCCCCTGCTGGAGAGGTGGGCTCCCCAGTAGGAGAAATGCAGCCATGGAGTCAGTCTGGGTTTGGGTCCAGTCTGGGGGTCCCTAAGGCACCGCCGTGTGCCGGGCCTCGGGACAGCCGCCAGGTCCCTGGATAGCTGCAGGTCGGGGTCCCTGCTCGTGCCGGGGTGCTGGCCCTAAGCATCCCAGCAGCCAGGTGCCTGCCTGGGAGCCGCCACAGAGGCGATGCAGGCAGCGTGCAGGGCCGTGGGCCCACGCGGCCTGACCCCTTCCTGGGCCGCCTGCAGGCCCCGACCCCCGGTTCCTCCCTGGGTCCACTGGAGGAAGCAGTTGGCTCCGTCCGTCACAGGAGCCGGCCCTGCCCCTGCGGATCTGATTTCCACAGGCCTGGGGGCCGGCCCGGGTGGCCGCTGCTCGCCATGTGGGCCGTGGGGGCCTCCTCCACCGTCGGGGGCCGGGCGCTGGGGCTCAGCCTGGGTCTCTTCCCGGGACCCCTATTCCCGGTCTGCCGGAGCTGACCGCAGCAGTGGGCACAGCGGTGAGTAGGTGAGGGTGGGGGCGGCCCTGTTCAGGCCCTGCGCGGGCTCTTTCTCCTGGGCAGCCTCATGCTTGGTGGCCCTTCCTTGGGGTGATGGGGCAGCGGGGCACGTCGGGCATCTGGGGGACCCACCCCTGAGGCTGTGGCAGGGGACTCCCCTCCCCCATCACAGGGCGACTTCCCTGAAGCCCCCTTCTGCTGGTGGGGACGGTGGGGCTGCCTGGGCCCCCTGAGGATGGGACGCCCTCCCACCTCCCCCTGTACCACGAGGTCGGTCTCCAGGGCAGCGTGGCCACCCCTGCAGGGTCGCTGCCGTCCGGCACCCCCCTCCTCTCAGATCCCGAATGCGCCCAGCTCGGAGCTGCCTGGTGCCCTTGTGTCTGACCTTCGGCTGTCCCTGTGGCTGGGAGGGCCTCGCCCCTCCCCACGCCGGCCAGGGCTGCCTTTCACACTGGACGCTGGGCCCCGGATCAGGACCCCTCGCCCCGGGACCGGGCCTGCCTGGAGCGCCCCCGCCGGCCTCCTGCTGCTCCGGCCCAGGCCCCAGGGCTGCAGAGGCCCGGAGGGGTCCCGTGAGGCTGCTGCTGTCTCCTCGGTGGGGGGTGGTTCCTGTGTCCGGGGCTGCTCAGGCCCTGACTGGCGACCGCTCCAGCCTGGGCCCCCTCAGACCTTGGCCGAGCCCGGCAGGGACTTTGTGGTTAGCGGGGTTTCCGCTCCCAGTGGTTTCGGGTCCTCTCGTGCCGAAGGCGGCTGTCTCCTCCCTCTTTCACCGCATCGGCATAGGTGGCCCCTGCTGGCGTGCCCCCCCCCCCCCGGCGTGGGTTCCGTGGCCAGCCCACTGCTGTGTGGAGGCCTGGAGAGGTGGCCCCAGGGAGGGTCTTGGAGCCTCAGCCCCTGTGCCCAGCCCCAGGCGGCTGGCTCGAGAGGCAATGGGCAGGGAGAGTGCCCGTAGGCTGCGTACCGTGTGCGGGGAGACACTGCTCCGTGTTTCACACACGTGCTTGGGCTTGTGGCTGGCATTGGCGGCATCTGTGAGCCCTGAACCCAATGAGTTAGGGCCCCTCTACTCCTCCCGTGTCTCAGATCCGGGGCTGCAGGTGGCTGGGTCTGCACTCGAGGTCTTGGGGAGGGGGTCTTACCACCTCCTGCTTCTGCCTGGTCCCCGGCCATCCCAGCTGAGCCCCTGGCTCTCCAGCCTTGCTCTGGGATATGGCTCATGGCGTCTGTGGGGGACTCCCAAGGAGAAGGGGGCGCACCCTCTCCCCAGAGCGGAGGTGGAGCTGCAGGCACTGCGTGTGAGCCCCCTGCCACCCCCACGGGAGCAGCTCAGGCCAGTCCTGTCCACTCAGCCCCTGCCCATGCTCACCCCACAGCCGCATTCCGTTCCCAGCACTTTGAGTACAGATCTGTAAAAGTCGGCCTCTCAGAAACTCTAACCCGCCCCCGGGACCCACCCTGATTCCAGAGCTGGGCCACACCCTCCTCGCCTGAGCCAGGCCCGCCCGTGTCTGTCCTGCTCTGCCTCAAATCCCGTGCGCCGCCTGGGGAGCACCCACATTTCCCCTCGTGTCTCCTGCACTGTAGAATGGAGTCCCCCAGGAGCCAGCCCCTGGCTGGACAGGGGCGGGGGTGGCAGGGGCGGCTGGGAAAGGCCCTCCCTGCTGTGGTGTTGGTGTCTGGCTCGGGGTGGGCCCCGGGGGTGGGCTGTGCTGGAGAGGTTCCCGCTCTGGCCCTGTGAGATCCTGGGCAGGGGGCACGCAGTGGCCAGCCACACTCGCTGCCCTGCGGAGCGAGGGGTCTCCCTCGTCCAGACACGGGTGTCATGTGTGTGCACTTTTCGTCTGGGTGCTGGGGGAGAGGGAGGCCCTGTGGGTGCCGTGGGTCTCCTCGGTCCCTAGGCTCCTCGACCCCCCCGCCCAGGTGACCACAGGGCCCCGGCCGCCTAGCCGGGGGTGTCTGTGCTCGTGTCCACCTCTGACCATTGGCTAGGGCGTCCTGTGGGAGCGGAGCCGTGGCTGCGGGTGCGGCACACGTGGGGAAGATGATGTAAATGCCACTGACAGGGGAGCCGGGCTCTCTGGCGTGGCTGTCTCCAGGGCCCAGCTGCCCCATGTCTGTCCTTGGGCCGCCGGGGCAGGCAGGGAAGCAGTGGGTCAGGTGTGCAGGCGTCTGTCTAGACCCACCTCCGGGGGCTGGTGTCGGGGACCCCACCCTGTTTGGAACCTGCACGGCGACATCTGCCTGGCTGCTGATTCTCTTTTTTGACAGGCAGAGTTAGTGAGAGAGAGACAGAGAAAGGTCTTCCCTCCATTGGTTCACTCCCCAAGTGGCCGCTACGGCCAGCGCTGCACCGATCCGAAGCCAGGAGCCAGGTGCTTCTCCTGGTCTCCCAAGCGGGTGCACGTGGGCCATCCTCCACTGCGCTCCCGGGCCACAGCAGAGAGCTGGCCTGGAAGAGGAGCAACTGGGACAGGACCAGCGCCCCAACCAGGACTAGAACCCGGGGTGCCGGCGCCGCAGGCAGAGGATTAGCTTAGTGAGCCACGGCGCCAGCCGTGGCTGCTGATTTTCAAGGGGCAACAGCGGTGCCCTAGCGGGTCCCACACTGGGCCGTGACCACGCATCCCCATGCCCGCCACCGTGCCCAGCGTCTGGGGTCCCTGGGCCCAGAAGTGTGTCAGGCATGGGGGCCTCCTGGGGGAGCTGGTGCAGTCAGCGACTGCATGTCTGCCAGTGGCCTGAATCCCCGGGTGGGGCAGGGCTGGGGCTGCTCCGCTACCCGGTCCGGTGGGGAGGGAGTTCTGGGAGGCCTTGGGAGGGAGCCCAGGGCTGACACCAGGGAGCAGCCCTTGGACAAAGGGCGGCCGGCAGGCTTGCTGGGCGGGGAGCGGGTGAACCTGTGGGCAGCAGGTGTGGCACGCGCTGACAGGCAGCTCTGGTGATGGCGTTGGGAGGCAGGGAAGGGAGGGGGCTGTGGTATAAATGCATCTCCCCAGGCAGATTCCAGGGCCCAGCTCGGGTTCTCTGGGCCTCTGTGTTGTTGGCGTGAGCCAGCCCCTCTGCGCTGATCCACGGGGAGCCCTGGGCCCCAACTGGCCTAGATGGTGGACATGTGCACAGAGGAGGCTGGGTGGTGGCAGAGCCTGCAGGTGGGGTGGGCCGCCCAGCTGTCCTGGCGGCCTTCCCCGGCAGAGGGGGAACCAGGTCCCACCTCTGACCAGGACGTGGCTGTGGGTGCGGGGTCGCTGCTCCTGGGGACTGGGGTCATCCTGGTGTTTCCAGGGACCTGCCGGGCAGCGGTAGCTGCCGTCACGGGCAGGCCAGGCCGGGGGAGGTCCACCGTAGCCCCCGTTCGCTCCCCAGGAGGTGGAGGAGTCGCGCCAGCATGGTCCCTGCCGCCCCCTCTTGCCGTCCTGATTGGCCGAGGGCTGGGCTGCCATCACAAACCCCAGAGCCAGATCTCCCGGTTACGTTGGAATCTCGTGCCTGCAGCCTCGCGCGGGAGGCACTGTGCCGACCGGGTCTGCATCCCGGGGGTTGCGGTTTGTCTGCTCCTCTGCCCGTCTCAGCCCTCTTGGGTGCTGGTTGTCGCTCTCCAAGCGTGTGTCCCTCCTTCGAAGGTTGCCACAGCCAGGAGCGAAGGGTCCAGCAGGAGGGAGTCGCGCCTGACCAGAGGGTGGGCGGTGGGCCCGGAGAGCCGAGCCCCTGGCTCGTCTGACCCCTGCTGCTCACTCTGTACCCCTGCCCGGGAGCAGGGGGCTCATGCTCTGCGGGGGGAGCATCGCCCTGTGACAGGTGAGCTGGTGGAACCCAGCAGGCGGCTGGGGCGTGACGGCCCCTCTGAGCCATCCCTCGTCCCCTGCAGGTGTTCCCTGGTTGGGCCTGGAAATGGGACGTCGAGCCTCCTCGGGGAGCGTAGACGCAGCCAGGGCCCCTGCACGCCGCTGCTGCTGTGGCAGGAAGTGAGCCAGCTGCCGAAGGATGTCCACCACGGCGGTCGCCCCCGCGGGGATCCCAGCGGCCCCGGGCCCCGTGAACCCCCCCCCACCAGAGGTTTCCAACCCCAGCAAGCCGGGCCGCAAGACCAACCAGCTGCAGTACATGCAGAACGTGGTGGTGAAGACGCTCTGGAGGCACCAGTTTGCCTGGCCCTTCTACCAGCCCGTGGACGCCATCAAGCTGAACCTGCCGGTGAGGGCGGCGCCCGCGCCCAGGACGGCCCACGGGGGCGGGCACAGGGCCCTCGGGGGTGTGGCCGAGCGGAGGGCAGCTGGTCCCCAGGTGCAGGGTCTGCGAGTCCGTGCACCTCCAGGCTGGGTGGGGTGAGGGCTCTCGGAGCTGTGTCCCACCCAGCTGAGCCCTGGCCGGGGCCGAGCGTCCCACAGGGTGACCGGCAGCCTGCCCGGGGCGGCCGCTTGACCTCGGACAGTGTCCGTGCAGCCCGTCCGTCTTGAGGCGCGCGCTGGGTTTTGACCTGAAGGCGAGTGGAGAGACCCTGAGTGTCAGAAGTGTGGGTGGCCCAGCTCGGGCCGTGGAAGCCCTGGCGGGTCCTCCAGCAGCTGGCCCACCGCCTCCACAGCTCCTCCTCCTCGTGGGGCTCCCCTGGGGGCCCCGCCCACATGGTGCCTGGCGTGCAGTCGCTGCCTTGGGAGAGGAGGGAGGAGTTGGTTCTGTGGGACGTGCTGGTGACGCCCGGCAACGCCTCTCAGGACTATCACAAGATCATCAAGAACCCGATGGACATGGGCACCATCAGGAAGCGGCTGGAGAACAACTACTACTGGAGCGCCAGCGAGTGCATGCAAGATTTCAACACCATGTTCACCAACTGCTACATCTACAACAAGGTGAGGGGAGCCGGGGTCACACACTGCTACAGTTACAGTGAGGGGAGTGGGGGGGTCACACACTGCTACAGTTACAGCGAGGGGAGCCTGGGCTTCACCAGCTGCTACAGTTCCTGCCAGGGGAGCGGGGGTCTCTCAGCTGCCCGTGTGCGGCCGAGCTCCCCAGACGCTCTGTCGCGCCCTTGCTCACCCTCGGGAGTCTGAAAGAAACGGGTGTGGGAGGCGGCGGGCGGCTTCAGTGGCGGGGGTGCAGTGCCCCCCCCCCCCCCCCCCCCCCCCGGCGGAAGCAGCAGAGGCAGCGGGAAGGCGGGGCTGCGGGGAGGCCCTGTGCTTCTCCCGAGGCCCGGGCAGGGCTGGCTCCGCCGGGCCGCCCGGGCCCCGCGGTGTCCTCTGCCGCCGAGTGACCGGCCTTCTGTCTCCAGCCCGCAGATGACATAGTGCTGATGGCGCAAGCCTTAGAGAAAATCTTTCTGCAGAAGGTGGCCCAGATGCCCCAGGAGGAGGTCGAGCTCCTGCCCCCCGCCCCCAAGGGCAAAGGCCGGAAGCCCGCTGCGGGAGCCCCGAGCGCAGGTACAGGGGAGGCGGGCGGGCCGGGCCCGAGCCTCCGTCCCGAGCCTGGCCAGCGGCTTCCCCGCCAGGGGCCTGTTCTCGACTGCGCGTGGCATGGGGGCCCAGGAGGGTGCTGGGGCACCCTGTGGGAAGACCCCGAGGCCCGAGAGCCCTGGCGTGGGAGCCTGGGAGGCAGAGGCGTGTGTCCACGGCCTAGTGGCACAGCCCACGCCCCGGCCGTCTGTGCTGGACGTGAGATGGGCAGTTAACAAAGAGACCCTGTGGGGCCCCAGGCCGTGAGGCTGGCTGTTGCTTCCTGGTCTGCGTCCACTCGTCTCCGGCCGCGGGCCGGGCCGGGCCCTGCCCTCGGTATGCGGGACTGGGGTCCCGGGAGGGACAGGCTCCTCTGGCCTGTAGCTCGGCCCCTCACGCCTCGCCCCGGTAGAGCCTGCCAGTGACCCTCCCCCCGCCCCCCCTTGTCTTGAAGGTACGCACCAGGTGGCGGCCGTGTCCTCTGTCTCCCCGGCAGCCCCCTTCCAGAACGTGCCCCCCACTGTCTCCCAGACGCCCGTCATTGCTGCCACCCCCGTCCCAACCATCACAGCGAACGTCACGTCGGTCCCCGTCCCCCCGGCTGCCGCCCCCCCTCCTCCCGCGACACCCATCGTCCCCGTGGTCCCTCCCACGCCGCCCGTCGTCAAGGTGAGCATCACCGCGGGTGGCCGTGTGCGGAGGTTGGTTTGGGGGTCCTGGGTCCGGGGAGGTGGGGGGTAGGCTCCGCTGCAGCGGCCCTCCCGGCGCCGGCCCCTGGGAGAGGGTCTCGCCGTGCCCCTTGAGGTCGGCCTGTTGGCTGCAGACACGGAGCAGAGCCCAAGGCTGGGGAGCTGCAGGTCACACAGCTGGCGAGGGCTGGGCTCAGTGGGGAAGCTGTGAGCAGGAAGTCCCACCCCCGCGGGGCCCTGCCAGGCTCCCGTGTCTTGTCTTCGGTGTGATCCTCACAGTGGCGCTGGGGCAGGCAGTGCCGCCCTGGCCACCCCGCCCCCGTCTTCCAGGTGTGGAAGTGGGCGCTCAGAGGGGTTGAGTGGTTCTCCCAAGGTAACGCCGCCTCCCTGTTCCCCCGGGGCCCGCGCTGCCGGCCGGCTCGCGCTGTGGCGTCCTGCGGGTGCCTGTTGAGTGTCTGGGGAGCCGGCTCGCGCGCCTGCCCGTCTCAGGGCCGAGGCTTAGCATGGCTGACCCGTGAGGCCGCCGGCCCCGGCCTGGGAGCCCCAGGCTCCCGCTGGCTGGCCGTGTGCCCGCGCTTAGGTGCACAGGAGCCCTGCCCAGGGGCCCGCCGCCCCGAGTGCCCCCTCACTTTGCAGAGCCCCGAGTCTGCCTGGTGCCCAGCTTGGCCCAACACCCCTGCCCCCGCTCGTACCCCCGAAGGCTCTGGGTCTCCTCTCCATGCCTGAGACCAGGCCCGGGGGCTCCCCTCGACCCACGGCAGCACGGAGCCGCCAGCTTCCTGGTCTCCATCCCGCCAGGGCTGCTGCTCATCTCCCAGAACGCCCGCCCCGCTAGTGTTTGTCCTCTAGCGCCGGCTCCAGCCCTCGTCCGGGGCCCCTCCTGCCGGTCTCAGTGCAGGGAATTCCCACCCTGGTCGGCGGCCCGGCCTGGGTGCCCGCGGGGGGCTGGGAACTGCATGTGGCCCCTCGCGCGGCTCCGGGCTGCAGCGCCTGGTCTAGCCCCGGCGCCTGTGCTCGGGGGAGGGCAGCCAGCTCTGTGACCTGGGGCCAGCGACGCGGCCCCCTGAGCCTCGGTGTCCCACACCGCGGGGCTGTGCCCGGGGGCACCAGGCTTGGGGCTCGGCAGGTTCTTCTCCCAGCTGGCCCCTTGCTCACCCGTGGTTTCGCCGTTTCAGAAGAAGGGCGTGAAGCGGAAAGCAGACACAACCACGCCCACGACCTCGGCCATCACCGCCAGCCGGAGCGAGTCGCCCCCGCCGCTGTCCGACCCCAAGCAGGCCAAGGCGGTGGGGCGGCGGGAGAGCGGGGGCCGCCCCATCAAGCCGCCCAGGAAGGACCTGGAGGACGGCGAGGTGCCACAGCACGCCGGCAAGCGGGGCAAGCTGTCCGAGCACCTGCGCCACTGTGACAGCATCCTGAAGGAGATGCTGTCCAAGAAGCACGCGGCCTACGCCTGGCCCTTCTACAAGCCCGTGGACGCCGAGGCGCTGGAGCTGCACGACTACCACGACATCATCAAGCACCCCATGGACCTCAGCACCGTCAAAGTACGCCCGCCTCGCGGTGGGGGGCAGGGGCGGGGTCACGGGGAGCCCGGGGCGCTGACGTCACGCACCTGCTTCCCGGTGCCTGCCCGCCCTCTCACTGGAGGCCCGGCCCGCCTCGCGGTGCGGAGGGGCAGGGGCGGGGTCACGGGTGAGCCCAGGGCGCTGACGTCACGCACCTGCTTCCCGGCGCCCGGCCCGAAGCCCTCGAGGTGACCGCTGCCCGCTTGGCATGAGCCTCCCTGTGGCCCTGGACGTGGCTGCCGCAGCAGAGAGGACAGTGGGGTGGCCGTGGAGAGGCCTGGCTTCTGGCCCCCATCCCGGGCGGCAGCAGACCCTGGAGGGGCGGAGCTGAGGCCCTGCGGCCAGCCCTCCCTGTCTGTAGGGGTTCCCTGTCAGCTGGGAGCAGAGACAGCGAGGGGGGTCTGCCCTCCAGGGAGAGCCCGAACCTACTGGCCCGTGGGGCACATGTAGCCTGCCCCCCGCCCCCCATCATTTCCTGTGTGGATCCGGGGCCCGCAGAGGCCAGTCCTGGTCACTCAGCCTCTTCCGATGAGTGGCGTCTCTGCTGAGCTGATCGTGGGCGTCAGGTGCCTGGTGGTCTGACCGGGGCTCGCCCTGGGGCGAGGAAGCTGAGCACTGGGACTGTGCAGCCTCTGGAAGCTTCCGGAAGCCTCCGGGCGGGCCTGGGTGTGTGCATCTCTGGGAGTGTCGGGCCCAGCCTGGGGTTCTGCCGAATCCCTTCTTGGTCAGAGGCTCTGCTTAGCTCCTGAGACCTTGGGGAGTCAGCTCTGTTTTGTCGGGAACCCGCTGTCTCCGTCACGGCCTGGGCAGGCGCAGGGGCACGCAGGGGCCCCGCCGCTGCGGGTGTGGACAGAACTCGGGCAGCATCCCCGCGTGCCTCATGGTAGATTCTAAAGAAGCTGCACTCCGGGGAGATCACGGGGCCCGCCAGCGTCCCCCGGCCTCAGAACCCGCAGGCTGCCCTGCACCTGTGGGCCAGCCCCTCCCCGCCAGGCCTGCGGGCCATGTGGGTCACCTCCCCAGCCTTCCCCCTCCCCAAGGGCCGCCTGCCTGGCCCTTGTCCCCTGCAGTCGGAGGCCGCTGGCTCTGGCTGGGCTCTGGGACATGGCGGTGTCCCATGAGACACATGAGGACTGGGCTCTGGCCGTGAGGCCCGATGTCTGTCATCCACAGATGAGCAGCCTCCCAGATTCTGGGGTGCGCGGGGCAGGGCCTGGGGCTCCTGGCCCAGTGCCTCATTCCGCAGCTGGGGCGGAGCGTGCGCTTCTGCAGCCCAGACCGCTGCCCTGCTAGGGCCGCTACGCCCTAGTCGCTGGGAGCCAGGGCCTGGCTGGCCAGCGAGCAGGGGCCGACCGCGGGCTGGTTCCGGCCAGAGCCTGCTGGGCTGCTCACACCATCGCCCATGTGTGTTGCAGAGGAAGATGGACAGCCGCGAGTACCCGGATGCACAGGGCTTCGCTGCCGATGTCCGCTTGATGTTCTCCAACTGTTACAAGTACAACCCTCCGGACCACGAGGTGGTGGCCATGGCCAGGAAGCTGCAGGTAACCAGGGCCGGCGCGGGCCGGGTGAGCAGCAAGGGGCCGTGCCAGGGCACCCGGGGGGACACTCGGCTCGGTGTCCCCGGGAGAGCAAGCTCATGGGGCCAAGCCAGCTGCGCTGTGCCACTGCAGGGGGACGCTCCTGTGGCCGGCAGCTGTGGCGTCACGTGACACGTGGCCGTGGGGCTTTCTGCTCTGTGACTACAGAGCAACAGGTGCATTGAGAACCTGAACACTCGGCCGCCCCAAAGAAGGCGCGGCGTCAGGGTCTGCGCTTGGGCACAGGGACGCTGTGCACAGGCACACGGATCTCACTGTGCGCACACATGTATGTGTGACCGTGTGCACGCGTGTGCGTGTCTGCTGCCATCTGGGTGCTGTGCGGGTCAGCACCCGAGACTCCACCGCTGACCTTCTTATGCGGGATCCTGCAGGTCTTCCGTGCGCGTTTTCTGTATTTGAAAGTTGGAGTCAGAGGGTTGTTTCGGTGTCGGAGTGACCGCCAGTGCCGACCAGGGGCCTCCCCTTGGACGGACCAGGAAGCCGCGCGGCTCCATGCCCCGCTTCGGGCCGTCTGCTGCCCCGGGGACCCAAGCGTCCTGCCCTGTGAGGCCGCCACACCTGCCCCGCTGGTCCCTCTGGGCTTCCTCCCGTGCGTGGGCGCTGTGGAGGGCCCCCCACCGCCTGGTGCTCCTGGAGCCACCGCAGGGCCGGCCGGCACCTGGAGGGCGCCCGCAGGAGCCCGAGTCACCCTGGGCCTTGGTCAGCGGATTCGCTGCTCTGGGGCCTGTGGCTGCGGGGTCGGGGGCTGGCCACTCCCCCTGCCCCAGCTGCAGCCCCACGGTGGGAGCTGTGGGGCGGGGGAGGGGCCTCCGGGGGCCGCTTGGGCCCAGTCCGGGATCCTCAGCGGCCCGGTCTTCCCCCAGGACGTCTTCGAGATGAGGTTTGCCAAGATGCCGGATGAGCCCGCGGAGACGCCAGCGCTGCCGGCCCCCGCGGCGCCCGTGGCGAGCAAGGGCGCCGAGAGCAGCCGCAGCAGCGAGGAGAGCTCCTCGGACTCGGGCAGCTCGGACTCCGAGGAGGAGCGGGCCACCAGGCTGGCCGAGCTGCAGGAGCAGGTGAGGCGCGGGGCCCTGCGGGCCGCCCCGGGGATCCCCGGGCACGGGCGGTGGGCGCGCACGCGGGGCCCTGCGGGCCGTCCCCACTCACCGCCCGCCCTCTGCAGCTGAAGGCCGTGCACGAGCAGCTGGCCGCCCTGTCCCAGGCGCCGGTGAACAAGCCAAAGAAGAAGAAGGAGAAGAAGGAGAAGGAGAGGAAGAGGAAGGACAGGGACAAGGACAAGCACAGGGCCAAGGCCGAGGAGGACAAGAAGGCCAGGACGGCGCCGCCCGCCAAGCAGGCCCCGCAGAAGAAGGCGCCCGCTAAGAAGGCCAGCGGCGCCGCGGCGGCTGGCAGGTGCGGGGCGCGGCTGGGGGCCTGCGAGTGCCGGGGGGGGCGGGGGGCTAGAGGGTCCAGTGAGGCCCTGGGGTGGGGCGGGGCGGCTGGGGGGGCCTGCGAGCACCCGTGGGCCCGGCTTCCGCCCTGAGAACTGACCTCTGCCTTGACGCTCTGTCTGTTTCCCTGACCTGGGCCGCCGATCTCCCTGGGGGCCCGGGCACCTGTTTCTGCTCAGCCAGGGGCGGGGTCAGGTGCCCTGGCGGATGGCCTGCTGGGCTGTCCCGGCTTCTTAGGCGGCCTTTGCCGTGTGCTGGGTGCCGTCCCGGTCACCCAGCACCGCGGGCGGCCGGCCTGGCCACACGGGGCCTCAGGTCCCTGAGAGCTGGGAATCACAGGCATGGGCCACAGAGGCCGGCAGAGGGCGGCCCAGGGGCCGGGGTCCATGCTGGTGGGCTCCTTGAGGTGGTCCGTGGTGCTGCTCCGAGCACACGGGCGGGAAGTCGTGTCCTGGCCGGTGTGGCGAGCGGGGAGGGGCAGGAGCGGGTGAACTGTGGGCATGCAGCAGTGGGGTCGGTGGGGACGGAGCCAGGGTTCTGACGGCCGTCTGGGGGCTGGCGTGGGCAGGCCTCGGTAGGTACAGGCGGGAGGAGGAAGGCGTGGTCGGGAACCGGTGTGGGGCCAACTGTTGATGGGATGGGAGCGGTGAGCGTCAGGGCCAGGTGGCTGCCGCCCGCCTCCGGCTGGCTTTGGCTGGTTCTCCCAAATGTGTGGGGGCGGGGGGGATAATACCCCGGAGCCTGGGACCCATCAGAGTGCTCGGGGGCGTCCTGTCTTGCTTCTCCGGGTGCGTTTGTGGATCAGGTGTCCGTGCCCGGGCAGCCCGCTGGGCCCGCGGCTCTGGCTGTGCGAGGTCTTCAGCGCGACCCCCGCTGTGCTGACGTGAGCCGTGGTGGCGGCGCGCTGGCGGGCCCCCGTCGGTGGGGACGGGGTGCTGCTCTCCTGCTGCCGGCGGCCCGTGGCTTTCTCTCGGTGACTCCGGTGCTGCCCAGTGGATCCCGCAGAGGGCCGGCGTCTCATTCTGTTGGTTCTGTTTTCTCGTTCGTTCCTTTCTGGCCTTCTTACCTCTGTTTGCGTGTTTTAGGCGTGGTTTGATCTTTTTTAGCTTTTTAAGGTAGAAGTGTACATTACTGGCTTGAGACTGTCTTATTTGTTTTTTGTTTTTTTTTAACATTTATTTGAGATGCACAGCTGCGGAGGGAAGCAGAGAGGAGAGAGAGAGAAGGAGAGAGAGAGGGAGAGAGAGAGAGAGAGAGGTCTTCCATCCGCTGGTTCACTCCCTTATGGCCACAACAGCCGGAGCTGCGCCGATCCGAAGCCAGGAGCCAGGAGCCTCCACTGGGTCTCCCACGCGGGTGCAGGGGCCCAAGCATTTGGGCCATCCTCCACTGCTTTTCCAGGCCATGGCAGAGAGCTGGATCGGAAGGGGAGCAGCCGGGACTCGACCCAGCGCCCACATGGGACGCCAGCGCTGCAGGTGGCGGCTCTCCCCGCTGCGCCACAGCCCGGCCCCGGGACCGTCCTCGTAAAGGCACTTAGTGCTGTGAGTTCTCACCGGAGCTGGCATCGGCGCAGCCAGTTTGGATCTGTTGTGATTTTATCTTCTTGTATTTCAGAACATTTTCCAGCTTGGTTTCAATTCCCTCCTTCGACCCCAGTGGGTTATCTGGCATTGTGTTGTTCAGTAACTGGTTCTTGGTCTCCGGTTGAATCCTTTCAGGGCGAGAGGCCGTGATCTTGCTGGGCACAGTGGATCTGGGGGCGTGTGCGCTCTGCTGGTCCCCGGGGGAATGACACGCGTGTCGGTGTGGGTGGATCCCGGACCCCAGACGGGAACGGGTGTCGCCTGAGCCGCCTCCTCCTGCCGACCGGGTCACCCAGGGAGTTCCTGCCCCCCAGACGCGGGTGTTTCTGTTTCCCTTCTGTGTCAAGTGTCGCCTTGTGCATCCGGGAGCCCGGTCTTCGGTGCGCACGTCTCGGGACGGGGGCGTCTCCCTGGCCTCGTGTGCCGAGCCCCCGTTTCCCCCGCGGCCCCCCGTTCCCATCGGCTTTGTTGGAAGTGAATCGGGCGCTGCGTCTCCCCCCCCCCCCCGTTCTGCGTTTCCTGCCCGGCTCGTGGCACCCACAGAGGGTTCAGCACATTCGGTCCGGTGACATTCAGCATATTTGCCGCCGTGATGGGGGTCCCTCCGCCGTGATGGGGGTCGCGCCGCCGTGATGGGGGTCCTGCCACCCTGATGGGGGTCGCGCCGCCGTGATGGGGGTCCTGCCACCCTGATGGGGGTCCCGCCGCCGTGTCCTGTTTTCTGTCTGTCCCTGCGCTCCCCTTCTGCTGCCTCCGTTCTGGGGACGTGAGCTCGGGGTCGGCTCCTCACCTGCGGAGTCTGAGACGCAGCGTCAGCCCACGGCAGCCAGCAAGACCCAGGTAGGGGCGCTGCCTCGGGAGGAGGCCCGACGCCCTGTTGCCCGTGTCTCCCGCCCCAGACAGCCGAAGAAAGGCGGCAAGCAGGCGTCGGCGTCCTACGACTCGGAGGAGGAGGAAGAGGGCCTGCCCATGAGCTACGACGAGAAGCGGCAGCTGAGCCTGGACATCAACCGGCTGCCGGGTGAGAAGCTGGGCCGCGTGGTGCACATCATCCAGTCCCGGGAGCCCTCGCTGCGCGACTCCAACCCGGACGAGATCGAGATCGACTTCGAGACGCTGAAGCCCACCACGCTGCGGGAGCTGGAGCGCTACGTCAAGTCCTGCTTACAGCGGAAGCAGCGGAAGCCGCTGTGTGAGTCGCCCGCCCGGGCCCAGCCGGGCTCTGATGGCCCGGGCACGGCCCTTCCGTCCAGATCCTCCCCAGGTCGGCGTGGGCGCCGGCTGCTCCCCCAGCCCCCCGCCCCAGAGTTGGTGATCTGGCTGCCTGGGCCCGTGAGTCCCGCAGCGGGAGGGCGGGCAGCCCCGGCCGTGCAGGGCTTGCTGGGGCCGCCCGGGTGCAGCCCTCCCCTCCGGCTCTGAAAGGGGTGGCCTCCTCTTCTTAGACGGCCCGCCTGGGGACGGAGGCCAAGCTCCAGGACCGTGGCAGCCTCGTGGCTCAGTGTGGGGGGGGTCTTCCGGCTGACCCTTGCCCCCGCCGCACCTGCTGCTGGTGGAGCCGGAGTGGCCCTGACCCGCCCGGGGCTCCTGTGAGGGTCGCAGACGCGGCCTCGCACCTGATGAGGGCCGCGTGGGGGCGGGGTTCCGCATCTGTCTCTGCACGGGGCGGCCGGCTGGGCCCTGCACCGGCCCGCTCAGGGCTCCGGTGATGAGGAGGGCTACATGGGGCGGGGTTCCGCGTCCGTCTCTGCACGGGGCGGCCCTGCCGGTGCACCGGCCAGCCTGTGTCCTCCGTCCGCCCTCAGCAGGCAGCGGGAAGAAGCAGGCGGCCAAGTCCAAGGAGGAGCTGGCTCAGGAGAAGGAGAGGGAGCTGGAGCGGCGACTGCAGGACGTGCGTGGGCAGCTGAGCGGCGGCAAGAAGCCAGCCAGGAAAGGTACCGTGCGTGCCCGGGCCGCGTGCGTGCCTGTGGGGAGCCCTCGGCTCCCTTTCTGGGGCGCCGGGTTCCAGAGCAGCACGGACGGGTGCCCCCGAGCAGGCGGGCGCTCTGTGACCACGCCTCCCGCCTGGGCCCAGCTGCGTGTGCCGCTGGGGGCTTCTGCTTAGGGGGGCAGCCACTCCCTTCCCTGCTGACCGCCCGGGGCGGGCCCTGGGCTCCCCGTGGGGTTAGCACCTGCGGGCTTCCGGGGCACACGGGAGGGGGCTGCCCTGCGCCGTGGGTGAGCACCTGTCCCCCACCCCGTGTCGCCCGCAGAGAAGTCCGGCTCGGCGCCCCCGGGGGGCCCCTCCAGGCTGAGCAGCAGCAGCTCCTCGGAGTCGGGCAGCAGCAGTTCCAGCGGCTCGAGCTCCAACAGCAGCGACTCGGAGTGAGGACGCGGCCCTCCCGAGACCCCGCCCGTCCCCTCTGTGGTTAATATACTGCTTCTGTTCATGGCGTGCAGGCTTGATTCTCAGTGTTACGGTATCTTCCAGTCCCGTGTGAACAGGCCCGAGGGCGCTCCCGCGGGAGCCTCGGCTCCATGGGAAGGCGTGAACTCTGCACGGGACCGCGTGGAGAGGACGCCTGCCGCCGCGCCCTGTAACCGTAGACACGGCGCGGGCGCGCGCTGGAGGACCCCGCGCCCGCCGCCGGGAGCTCACGCCGGCGCCGTGGCTGCGTTTGGAAGCTGTTGGCTTTGCAAACCGGTGCTGCCTCCGCCGCGCCGGCAGGTGCACCTGCTCCTGCGACGCCGGCCCCGCCCCCGGCAGCGAGGGCCGGGCGGCTGCGTGCGCGCGAGCGTGCGGGTTTCCAGACACTGAAACTTTTTACCTCAACTTAAAGAAGATTTAAGAGAAAAAAAGAAAAAGGACTTTTTTTGTAAGGCTCAGCAATTTTCTACACAAGTCCAGCCCCGTTGTGTCCCCAGCTGGTCAGCTCGCTGCCGCCGCCGGAGCCGCGTCCCCGGTTTTATGTATATATAAATACTTTATTTATTAACATCATTGGTCATTTTTAAAAAAGAAAAAAAGAAAAAAAAAAAAGACACGCACGCGCCCGGAAGGCGTGGGGGCCGCGGGCCTGGCGGGGCGGCGGGGGCCGCGGGCCCCCCCAGGTGCTAGTGCCTGCTCCGGCGGGCCTGGGCGCGGAGCTGCAGCGCATTCTGGCTTTTTATTTTTTTGTCTGTTTTGTATTCCCTCCTGGTCTCCCGGGTCTGTTTTTCAAGGAAATCAGTTTAGGGCACCCCTCCTCCCCCCACCCCCCAGTTATATAAACTTTGTAATCTGAGAGAGAAAGAAATGTATAGTAAAGCTGTCTCGATTTGTAACTTGCGATTGTAAAGATAATAATAATAATAATATACAGAGTTTAACGGAAGGTGACGCTTGGTCCTGTTTCTCCCGAGGCCGCCCTGGTCGGGCCCCTCCCTGTGCGTGGGAGCCCCCCAGTCGTGATGGGCAGAGCGGAAGTGGGTGGCGCCGCCTCCGGGGGAGGGGGCCGCAGGGTCCCGGTGGGCGCGGGACACCTGTGAGTTCTGTTCCTAAGGAGAATGTAAATGGATTTTACAAGCCCCGGTTTTTAAAGTTACCCTTGGTTCTCAAAGGTATTTTCTGAGCAGATCTGTGATGGAAACGTAGACTGTGACTAAGGACTCGCACAGGCCAGGAGGGGCCCGGGCAGGTGCCCCCGCCCTGGGGCCGAGGTCCCTGGTGCTTTGCAGATGCGGGCCGAGCGCGGGGCAGGGCCGGCGGTGCGTGTGTTCCTCGGCCCGGGACTGGGGGTTCCCGCGCTCCCGGGAGTTTGTTTTGTATTGAAGATGTTCCTCTGTACGGCGTGCATGCAAGCTGACCTGCCCTGAAGCCTCGTGTCCCTGTACCGCCCCGGCCGCGTCCGCCCGCTGGCCGCGACCCGTCGGGATGAGTGCTGGGGCGATTCTTTGATGTTTCTGCTAATCCTGACCCTTCTGGGCGTTTGTTTGGTTTTCATAATAAAAAGAAAAGGAAAAAAAACCAGAAGGCTGCGTGTGTGTGCGTGTGTGCGCCGGGCAGCCCAGCAGGGCGGGGCTGCGGGACGCCCTGCCGCCAGGGGGTCGCCCAGTGCTGCTGCCCGAGGCTGCGGGGCGGCACCAGGACTCAGGGACCCTCAATTCCTGCCTCCCCCCCAGTTCCTCACGGACGGGGCTCCCCTCGCCCGGCCCCGGCTGGCACTGTCCCCCTTTTCTCCGTGCCTGTCTACCCTATCCCACCCCTCCGCCCAGCCGGCCTCAGGCTCGCGGTGCGGCCCTGGCACAGGACGAGGTGTCCCAGCGCTACCTCCCGAGTGTCAGCATAGCTGTTGGTGTTGGGCCTGGGAGATGTGGGGGCCCCGAGCCAGGCCCAAGGACAAGTGCACCCCACTCAGGACTGGGCCGGCCGCCTCCAGGACAGATGGCGTCCTGCTAAGCCGCTTGGGGCCAGCTGGCAGCCATGAGACGCCGTGTGAGGCACCCAGATGGGCGAGGGACGCTGGCACCCCTACCTCGCAGACTCGGCCCGGCCCCCGAGCGCCGGCTCCCGGACAGCTCCCGCCAGATGGAAGGGGCCCTGGCTCGGCAGGTGGCGGCCGCAGACCAGGCCTCTGGCGGGACCCTGGGGATGCGGTCCGCTCCAGCAGGACCACTCCGGCACGTTTGCTCCTGAACCGGGACGCCGAGGACGGCCACGTGCGGAGCTGCCGTGGGCAAGGCCCGGTGCCCACCGCTGGGCTCCCGGCAGAGCCGCCCGCACCGATGCTGGTGGGGAGGGTGCCCTGGCCTTTCTGGGGGGGGATTTAGCAGAGTCAGATGGGGGCGGCGATAAAACAAGGGGAGGGAGAGACTCCTAAGGGCGTTTACTCAGGAAGCAAACAGCAGCCTCTGTTCCCACAGCCAAGTGGACTCGATGTGGCTCGGGGAAGTGGCCGCCACCGTGGACAGCAGTGCCAGCCATGCCGCGTCCCAGCAGCCGCCACAGCCTCCGGGCGTGGAGGCCAGAGCAGGGTCGCTGCCAGCAACTCCCGTGGGACTTAAGATGGAGGGGGTCCCTCGTCGCGTCCCGGGCGCACCTGCCCGTGAGCCCCAGGTGCTTGGGGGCCAGTGTCAGCGCCCGCTTTGCCCACCGCCCAGCAGGTCCCCAGACGCCCGCCGAGGCTCCGGTCGGCTTCCGTCCTGGTCTGCGCAGGGGGCACAGGGACCCGCGCCAGGCGCAGCCCCTCCTCCTGCTCTCCGAGAGGCCGGTCGGCTTCCGTCCTGGTCTGTGCAGGGGGCACAGGGACCCGCGCCAGGCGCAGCCCCTCCTCTCGCTCTCCGGCCGCCCCAGGGCAGCAGACGTGGACACTGGGAAGAACCTTCCAGAACCTGGGCCGGCGGCTGCCCCGGAGCGGGCGGCTGTTGCGGGCTTGTCGGGAGGCTCCGGGGGCAGCTCCGCGGGGAAGGCGCCTGGAGCGAGGCCCGGAGCGGGTCCTGGGCGTCCTGGGCTCCCCTGTCCGTCACATGACCGTGCAGAACTTGGACTGCCCCGTGTCCCGGGGGGCCTCCAGCTTGTTCCTGTCGCGGACCAGGATGGCCTGGTTCCCGTACTGCGAGTACCACGTGCTGCGGCTGCGGCTCAGGTAGGACCCGGCGGGCGCCCACTGCAGCTCCCGCTGCTGCTGCTGCCACACGAGCAGCGAGGTGTCCCGGAAGCGCAGGCGCGCGAAGCCCTCGGACAGCGCCTTCTCGGCCAGCGGCGCGCGGCCACTCATGCTCCCGCGCCGGCCCCGCGCCGCGCCCCGCTCCCGGAGGGGCTCACGCCGCAGGCGACACCCCCAGGGGGGCTGCGAGGCCCCCGCGCCGGACACGCGCCCCGGAGCATCACGGGCTGCGGCCCCGTGTCCAGGGCCCCGAGCGGTGCCCACGGGCCGGGTGCGGCTACGTCTGGGGCGGGCCGCGACCCCGCGCTACTCACGCGCTGGCCGGTGCGGGGCTCACGGCTCGCAGCGCCCTCCGCTCCGGCCCCGGGGTCCGCCGAGGCCGCCGGGCCGCGCAGCTCCGCTCCGCCCCGGCCCCCGCGCGGTCAGCGCGGCCTCCGCGACGCTCCGGCCGACGGGGCGGGGCCCGGCCGCCGCGTCTCCATGGCAACGCCGCAGGCCTGGCGAGCCGAGCGCCGAGCGGGCAGGCGGGCGCCAGGCGACGCGCGGGCGTGTGCGGCGCTGCGGGGCGGGTGCGCTCCGCCCGGCGCTCGTTCGCGGGGCACCGGCAAGTGCGGGGCCGTCCGCGTGCGTGTCCGGGCGTCTCTGCGTGGAGGAGCACGGGGCCGCCCCGCCCACCAGACCGGGGACGCAGCCCCACGCGCACAGGAGCTGCACTGCGCGTGGTTGAACGCACGGCGGGCTTTCGCGCGCTGGACCCCGACCACGCAGCCCGGCCGAGGGACCCGTATCTGAGCCCATCCCTGAGCGGGTTCGAGTCCCGGCTGCTCCACTTCCGATCCGGGGGATTCACACCTGTTACCCAGGAAGGGCTCTTACCTATTACCCAGGAAGGGGGAAGACACAGGGAGCTCTCTCCAGGCAGGAAGCAGAGGTGCCCTGGGAGCAGTCGTCCGGGGCCGCCTGCAGGGGGCGCCACCACACTCCCAGCTCCGAATCCCAGCCTGAGTGGCAGCCGTGAGGCTCAGGGGAGGGGGCTCCTGCAGGATGGAGCTCCTGGCTCCTGGCCTCGTTCCCGACCCAGCCCTGCCCGCTCTGGGCATTTGGGGAGAGAACCAGCAGATGGCGCTCTGTCCGTCTGTCTCCCGCTGTCTCTCCAATGCATGTCCAAAAATGTAAGAAGAGAACTCTAGTCGGTCGTGAAGGCCGCAACTATAGGGGTGAGGGCCCCATGGAGCCGGGGTGGGACCCTGAGCCCTGCCCACGGGTCTGTCTGGGGAGCACACAGCCTGGCCCTGGGGGGCAGTGGTCTTCCCAGCCCCTGTGAGCCCATGGTGGGCCCGCGGGGAGGGGACAGGAGGCAGGGGGACGGAGCGAGGTTCTCCACCCCGCCCCCCGCAGCCCTGCAACCTCACTCGGGCGCTGGCAGTGGGCGAGGAGGTGCAGGTGCGTGTGGGGTGCCGGGGTCAGAGGTGACACAGGTGCCCTCAGAAGCCCGTCCCGTCCTCCGTCCGTCTCCTGGTCACCCAGCTCCCAGTCTGTCTTTGCCGTCCCTCGGGCACCCAGCCAGACCACCGGCCCCTGTCCAGGACACAGCAGAGCCCGACGGAGCCATGCTCGGTGCTGCCGCCCGGCCACCACAGGGCAGCCTGGAAGCCCACGTGCCCGCATGGACGCCATGCGGCCCAGGTCCCCTGACGCAGGGGACAGGCTTCAGGTTCTGGAGGGCTGGGCTTGCCTGTCGGGGTGGGAGAGTGACAGCTGAGACATGTGCAGCTTCCTGGGGGCTCGGGTGTCTTAATCTTAGATTAGGCGAGGGGCCCACAGCGCCGGATCGCATGCCTGCGCAGCTCGGCTCGCCCACAGCTGGCTGATGCCACCCGCGTGGGCACTCCGCGGCGGTCCCTACAGGCTGCAGGACTGGGCTGGCGCCAGTCCTGGCTGCGCGGGCTTGGCAGGGGCGGAGGCGGCCCAGGGACAAGAGGCTGGACTCAAATCCAAGCCAGGCAGAGCATGGCCAGGCTGCGCGCTGCACACGTGGGGGCTGCGGCCCGCAGGGGGAGTCAGGGCGGAGTTGAAGCCCGCAGACCGCCCCCTTGGGGAGGAGTCAGGGCGGAGTCGAGGCTCGCGGACCGCCCCTTGGGGAGGAGTCAGGGCAGAGTCAAAGCCCACGGACCACCCCTTGGTGGAGCAGTCAGGGCAGGGTTGAAGCCCACGGACCGCCCCTTGGAGAGGAGTCAAGGCGGAGTCAAGGCTCGCGGACCGCCTCTTGGGGGCGGTGTCAGGGCGGAGTCAAAGCCTGCGGGCCGCCTCTTGGGGGAGGAGTCAGGGCGGAGTCGACGGCCTCGGACCGCCCCTTGGGGGAGGAGTCAGGGCGGAGTCGAAGCCCGCGGGGCCGGGGCTGTGAGCCGGTTGAAAGGCAGGTGCTGGCTGGTTTTACAGTGCAGTGACACCGCTGTGGCCCGCTGAATTTCCTAAAAGATTTTTAAATTTATTTGCCATGCAGAGTTACAGAGAGACAGGGAGAGCCAGAGACAGGGTTCTTCCAGCCTCTGGTTCACTCCCCGATGGCCCCAACAGTCAGGGCTGGGCCAGCAGACTAGACTTCCCACCTGGGCCCACCACATGCCTGGCAGGGTCCCAGCCCTCCCACTGCCTTCCCAGGGAACTGGATTGGAACTGGGGCCTCTGGGACTCAAGCTGGTGCCCATGGGGGATGCCAGCGTGGCAGAGCGGCGACCTAACTGGCTGAGCCACAGCGCCGGCCGCGGGGCTGCTGGATCGGCTCCCTGAGTTGGGTCTATCCCAGGCAGGTCCCACCCTGGACGCCTCCCACCAGCGCTGCAGCCTGGGGCAGGCTCTGGCGGCGTGGACCCCGTGTCCCTGGACTCGGGACCCCGTGTCCGCCTGGGCCCACCGCCCAGACCCCGCGGGGAAGCAGGCCTCGCTCCAGTAGTCAGGCCCCTGCCTCCGGCGTGGGCGGCCTGGCTGGGTTCCCTGCTCCGGGCACCAGCCGGCCCAGCCCTGGTCCTGGCAAGCACCTCGGGGTGGAGCAGTGGGTAGGCGTGCCCTCTCTCTATTTGCTTCTTAAATAAATCGTGAAAGTCGTTTCTACTTAAGCAAAGCTGCTGCGGCCGCATCGTGGAGCGGGAGCGGCCCGGCGGCTCTGTCTCCAGGAGCAGGGCCGGCGGAGGGGACACTGCTGACTCCGGGGCCAGGCCCATGTCAGGCTCTGCGCCGTCGGCTCCCACTGCCCCCCTGGTCCTCGGGCCACGGCTCCTGTCGGGTCCCAGGCCTGGGCTCGAGGGTGAGCAGGATTCCCTCCTGAGGAGCCCTCGTGAGACCGGCCCTTCCCGCTCAGCGGCGAGAGCGCCTGCCAGCTCCGCAGGTGGTGAGGGATGTGGTCTGCAGGGGTGTGGCCAATGGGGGCGTGGTCTGGAGGGTGTGGTCTGCAGGCCTGCCCTTCCTCTGGGGCTCTGGGAAGCACTGTCCACGCCCCTCTCCTGCCCACGTAGCTCCACGTGGGGCCTCCCGTGGCTGGGTCTCTGCTACTATGGTTCAGGCCGCCTCCTCCTCTTTGTCCCTGTCCCTCTCGAGGGCCGGCCGGGAGACCTGGGGTGGCCTCCCCAGCTCGCAGCACCTTTTCCCAGTCCCAGGTGTCCGGGAGGCGCCACGGACGCCTCTCCCTGGGGCCCAGCGCTCAACCTGATGGAAACCAGGCCGCTCCAGCCGGAGCAGAAAAGCGTGCGGGGAGCCTGGGCTTGGTCACGTGCTCAGGCTGCGGGAAGGCGCTGGAAATCCTGCCTGGGCAGTGGGTTCAGGGGTCCCCGATGATGAGGTCTGGGTCCCCTCTGGGCACCCGCAGCGGGGACAAAGAAGAAACCAGTGGCCGTGGCTGTGGTGTGGCTACTTTTCAAGGCTTTTTCTTTTTTAACAACTTTTTAAGAAGATTTATTTTATTTATTTGAAAGGTAGCGAGAGAGAGAGAGAGAGAGAGAGGTGGTTCATCCGTGGGTTCATTCCCCAAATGGCCACAATGGCCAAGCTGGGCCAGGCGGAAGCCAGGAGCCTGGGCCTGGGGACTTCCGCTGCTTCTCCCAGGCACATTAGCAGGGAGCTGGATCGGGAGTGGAGCAGCCAGGACTCGAACCCGTATCCATGTGGGATGCCGGCGCTGCAGGCAGCGGCTTCACCGGCGCCGCCCCGGGGTGGGTGTTGTGGGCAGCAGGTGGAGCCGCCATTGCAGTCGGTTCCAGGACTGCTTCCTGCTGAAGCCGGGAGGCGGCAGCTCGTGGCCGGGGTCCCTGCCACCCAGGAGGGAGACCCGGGTGGAGCTCCAGTCTCCTGGCTCAGCCTGGCCCGGCTCAACCCTGGCTGCAGTGGCCGTGGGGGGGGGCAGCAGGTGGCAGATCCGTCCCTCTGTCGCTGTTTTTCGAATTCGTAAAAGAATACAAAAGCTAAAATGCTTACATTTTTGTCCAAGGCACAGGCAGGCCCCCAGGGACGCCGAGTGCCTGGAGCCCAGGTTGGCAGGCGTGGTGCTGGGAGGAGACGGGCGGCCGGCGTGCCCACATCTGAGTGCCCGCCCCCGTCCCTCCCAGCTCCCTGCCGCTTGCAGCCTTGGGGACAACAGTGGTCATTCCCATCCCTGCCGCCCACGAGGGAGACCGGGCAGTTCCAGGCTCCCGGGCCCACCAGTAGCAGCAGTGCTGGCACACAACGGCACTCGGCAGTCGGCTTGGACGCCTGCTCGTACCTGCTGGGGACCAGCAAGGCACAGCACGTGGCGGGGGGGGGGCCCTGTTTTGCCTGAAGGAAGGGGGGGCTGGGCAGCGCCGGCCCCTCCTGGGCCACAGCGTCACCAGGGTGCCCTTGCTCCTCCCTGGCCAGGGTGTCTGGGGCCGGCCTCAGAGCACAGCGAGTGAACCGGAGACCAGAGAAAGGAAGAGAGACACCTGGGTTCATGGCCCCCAGGGCAGAACCTGGGAACTTTGACCCCTGAGGGCGAGCGAGGGGCCTGGAGATGAGAAACCACGGTGAAGCGATTCCTGGTGAGGTTCAAGCTGAAGTGCACCCCGGGAGGAGGCTACCCCGTGTGGCAGCCCCAGAGCGGCCACCTCCAGAGCCCAGGGCTCAGTGCCCAGCCAAGGACCCCAGTGGAAAGGTGGCAGGTGGGGGGGGCCTGTCCAGAGAGCTGTGACCCCCAGGGCAGGGCCCCGGCTGCCATGAGAGGGGCCCACCTGCCCCAGGGCCTGGCAGCGCGGGGAAGCCGATGCCGGCCGCAGGGAGCCAGGCTCGCCTGGGCAGCGGGGGAACGTGCTGGCCACGCGTCCCTCTCAGGGGCCCTCAGCGCCAACACTGCCTGGCGTCACATGTGAGACACCAAGGCCAGGGCCTCCCTCACCCGGCTTCTCCCTGTCGGAGCGCCCAGACCCCCGAGGGTCAGTACAAGCTCATGTCCGTAGGTGAAGGGTCAGAGGCCAGAGCTCGGGGTCCTCACAGGGGACTACAGGCACGAGTGTGCAGTCATGAAGAGTGTGCTACGGGCACGCGTGTGCAGTTCCTCGTGGATGTGGGGTGTGGAGACAGCAGCAGCAGGTGGGGGCAGGAAGCCACAAAGCCTTGGGGAAGGGTCACTCACACCATCTCAACTCCCAGGGCATGCATACCACCCGCATGCACACACACATATGTACACACGCGCACACATGTACATGCACACACATGTACACACGCGTGTGCACGCATCTGAGCAGACTCAGAACCCTGAGTCGCATGTCTCCCAGGAACCGGCTCAGACGTGTCCTCGCTGTCACTGGCGCAGGCCCCAGCCCCAGGCCTGACCTGTTCGCATCCCAGGCTCCCCGTGACCACGGGGCTGGGGCAGAGCAGAGCCGGGCTACGGACAGGGAGCGGTCACAGTGCCGGTGGCTTGATTCTGTTGGATTTTAATTAACTTAAAAGTGGACGGCACCCCGGGACCCCCACCCACCACCCTGGCGGGGACGCAGAGAAAAATGTTCTCGCTGCCGATATCCTTGGCACCTGCTGCGAACCCTGCGCCCATCACCCAGCGGAGCGGCCCCGGGCGGCACCAGGACGATCAAAGAATTCACCCATCAAAGATAAAATGAAGCCTAATGGCAGCCGTGAGCCTGACCTTGAGCCAGACCCTCAGACGCCTCCCCGCCACGCCGGGGGCCATCATCCAGCTCCAGATGGTTGACCGTGAGGCGCCTGAGGACTGCGGCCGGGAGCTGCCGCCAACATCGGACGGTGCAGGGCGCTCCCCGGGTCCCAGGACCACCAGGCTTCTGCGCCACCCCTGGTCTTCCTGTGCTGGTAGGAGGAGCTGAAAGGGGGATAAATCACGTCTGAAACACACGGTAAGTGCACTCTCCCCCGTCCGCTAAGCTTGCACTGCTTGACTTAGAGCGATTGTGAGCCCGTCTTCGCTTCCAGGGCGAGGGGACGATGGCGTCTTTGCCTTCTCGTGTGACCGTCTCTGAAAGTGGCAGTGAGATGTCCCTCGTAATCAAATGTTCACTGGACGCCGGCATCCCTTACGGCTGCTGGCTCGAGTCCCGACTGCCCCACTTCCGGTCCAGCTCCCCGCTGGGGCCCGGGCCCCTGCAGCCGCGTGGGGACCAGGACCGAGCTCCTGGCTCTGCCCCCACTGCAGCGGGCATTTGGGGAGTGAAGCAGGGGAAGAGAGAGCGCTCCTCTCTCTCGCTCTCGCTCTCCCCCTCCCTCCAACCCTCCCTCTGTGTCTCCAGTCACTCTGGTTTGCAAATAAACACATGTTTAAGGATGAAAAAAAGGGTTTAAACGGAAATGTGCGTAAGCGTAAAATCCACACCGGAGCTGCAGTTCCTAAAGTGGACGGAAAACAGCTCTGCCATGAGTTTCCCGAGGACCACGGGCTGCAACGGCAACACGTGGGAGAGAGTGGATTAGTGAACTCACGGGCAGTTACCAACCACTCAGGCCGGCCTGAGGGGACCCACGGCCCGCCCGCCGGCCGCCCATGCACTCACTGGACCTGACACCATGGGGGCGGTGGGGGCGCTTGTTCTTGGCCGGCCGGGGGAAGCCAGACTCAGCTGCCACACGCTCGATGGCAAATGTCCCAAAGGGGCAGCCTGCAGTGACAGAGAGCCGACGCTGGGGTGGGGGTGGGGATGACGCTGAGGGCCCCAGGTCCACTCTGGCGGTGGCACAAGGGGACCAGGATTGGCAGCCCTTGCGCCGTGGCCCAGCGGGTAAGGCCAGCGTGTCCCCGTGGCTGAGCCAGCCTCTGGCCCCTTGTGGTGGTGTGGCCACAGGAGACCTGGAGGGGCCCTGGCCGGGGCCGCCTCCCGCTGGGGTTGAGGGTGGCCCCGAGCATCCGTGAGTGTGGGGTG
>CM027406.1:91109733-91203108 GCA_015711505.1 Sylvilagus bachmani | reverse complement strand
CCTCCCTCCCCCTCCCTCTCCTCCCTCCCCCTCTCCTCCCTCCCTCCCTCCCTCTCCTCCCTCCCTCCCCCTCCCTCTCTCCCTGTCTGTCTGTCTCTGCTGTGTCTGTTATCTGTCTCTCTCTCGTCTCTCTGCCTCTCAGGAAGAGACGATGCTGTTCTCGCTGCAGAAGTTCTCGCGATCCGTGCAGAATTTCCTGGCGCTGCCGGAGGAGCCTCCTTATCTGCCCCCCCCCCCCGTTCCTGTTTGTCCCCGCGTTGTGATCGGTCACCATCACTGTATGCTGCTGCTCACGTGGCCTCGCGTGTGACCAGTGCCAGCCGCTTGTCACCCACGAGGCGCTGGGGCTGTTTATTTTTGTTAAAGGTTTATTTATTTATTTGAAAGGCAGAGTTACAGAGAGGCAGAGAGAGGGAGAGGGAGAGGGAGAGGGAGAGGGAGAGGGAGAGGGAGAGGGAGAGGGAGAGGGAGAGAGAGAGAGTCTTCTGCCCGCTGGGTCACTCCCCAGTTGGCCGCAGCCATCGCAGCTGTACGGATCCGGAGCCAGGAGCCAGGAGCTTCTTCCGGGTCCCCCGCCCGGGTGCAGGGGCCCAGGCACTTGGCCATCTTCCACTGCTCTCCCAGGTGCATCAGCAGGGAGCTGGACTGGAAGTGGAGCAGCCGGGACTGGAACCGGGCTGTGTGGGATGCCGGTGCTGCGGGCGGCGGCCTTACCCGCTGTGCCGGGCGCCGGCCCCCGGGGCTCATCTTGCACGTTCTTTTCCCAGCTCAGGAACCAGCCGCACCTGCCCCGCCCCCGGTTCTGTGGTGGCTGTGCGGGCTGTGCGGCCGAGGCCTGGGAAGGGGCGCTGTCCCAGGTGCTCTCAGAGTTCACACCTGGGGAGTTGAGTCTGTGTGTGTGCATGTGTGTGGACGCATACACAGAACATGCTTGCACATGCATGTAACATGGCTCCACATGGGTGTGTGCACACACGTGTGAAAGGATGAACACGTGTGCACGCACAGGCGTACACACACAACGCGGGCACACACACAGCATGGTTGTATTGCACACACGTGTGCATGCATACACAGGGCACATATATGTAACATGGGTAAACGCGTGGTGTGGACTCACGTGGCTGTGTGGGCACACATGCGTATATGGATGCATACGTGCGTGTAGGTGCATGGGTGTACTGCACATGGGAGCACGTGTGATAGTGGTGTGTATGTGTAGGCACACGTGTGCGCGTGTATGGGCCTGTGTATCAGCGATGCTCACACACGTCAGCACTGGCAAACAGAAGCCCGGCGGGAGCCGTGTCCGCGGTCTGCTTTTCTGGGGTCGTGGTGAAGGTAGAAGTTGGCCGAGCGTGCGACACCGGCTTTGGTTTTAGTGACTGGGAAGGCGGCGAGCGGGAGGTCGGTCGGTCTCTGCTGGGTCGCTCCCCAGTGGCCCGCAGCAGCTGGGGCTGGGCCAGGAGCCAGGAGCGCCCTCTGGGGCTGCCACGCGGCTGGCAGGGACCCAGCCACTGAGTCCCCGCTGTCGCAGCGGCAGGGGCCGGCGTGGTGACTGGGCGCCCACGACCCGTCCTGGAGTGCCGCGCTGGGCGCTGGCCGCTCTGTCAGCTCCAGCTCCCTGCTCAGGGGTCTGGGACACAGCCCATGATGGCTCTGGTGCTTGGGCCCCTGCCACCTGCCTGGGAGGCAGCCCCTGCCCTGGCTGTTGTGGGCACTTGGGAGTGAGCCAGCGGATGGACGCGCTCTGTCTCCGTGGCTCTGTGGATGGACGCGCTCTGTCTCCGTGGCTCAGTGTAGCTCTGCCTCTCTGGCAGGTGAGAACCGCACAGGCGTGGCGGCCTCCCCTCAGGAGAGCGGCTGGAAGAAATCCCTGGAAAGCCTCCGAGGTGGGGGTCCCCGGGGCAACAGCGGAACCAGGCTGGTTTCTGGAACCTTCTGTGTGGCGGGGTTCATGGCAGCTGTCGCAAGTCCAGCAGAAGTGGCCTGGCGCGGGGCGGTCAGCAGTGACCGTCACTGTGACTGGCGTTGAGCAGGGTCCTGGGGCTTGGGGCACCCTGCTGGGCACAGCTGGCCTCGGCGTGGGCGGCCTGTCCGTGCCGTGTGTCTGGGATCCGGCTCTGCTGGGGCCACGTGGAACCCAGGAGGAGCCGGCGTGAGCAGCTAGCTGTCTTGTGGTTTGGGCCTCGGGCGTCCGGCGCCTCCTGGTCCTGGGCACCGGCCCTGGGGCGCAGGCCGCCCCCTCGGCTGGAGGCGGGACCTTGTTTGGGGCCTGGGGTGTTGGGGACCTGCGGCCCTGGTGCCTGAGGCGTTCCCTTCCGTGGGTGGGTGGGGGTGGTTGGGGTGAGGGTGGGGAGGCTGTGGGTCCCGGGCTGGGCCGTGGGGAGGCATTTGTCCTCTGGCTCCCGGCCCCCGGGGCCCAGGCCAGGGCTGTGGCTGTGGCTTCCTGAGTTGGGGCTGGGACGCTGGGGCAGCTGGGTCCTGGCGGAAGGCAGCAGCCAGACCCCCGCTTCCACCGCCCCTCGAATCTGACTGCTGGCCCTGGCCCGGCCCCCGCCACCCCCGTGGCTCGCGGAGTGCTGTGAAGGGGTGCACGTGGCTGCAGCTCCCCCTGTCACTCAGTGCCTCCAGGCACCCCTCCCCCCACGGTGTCCCCATGGCCTGCTGAGGCTCCGGCTTCAGCCACACTGGCCGCTGGCCTGTGGCCTCCCCGCTCAGGGCCTCCGCCCCGCAGCCCCTCTGTGCTGCCCCCAGGCCAGGCCAGTCCCCGGGGAGGGCTGTGGCCCCGGTGTCCCCTGCGCTCCTGCGGTGTCCCCTGCGCTCCTGTGGGGTTGCAGCCCTGTCCTCATTTGCATGGGAGCTGGTCAGACAGGAAGTGTACCACAGCCTCCTGTCCCGCCAGGGGCCGCCCTGGTGACCTTGGCCTCACCTTGAACCTCCGTGGCTTTGCCCTCAGCCCCGTTTCTGGAGGAGGAAGCTGACGCCTCGGGAGGCTGAGGCCCTGGATCCCGGATCGAGGGGTCCGCGGGACACGGAAAAGCGTCGGGGACAGCGGGTGGCATACGGGCCGCGCCGGACCACGCTCTGGTCAGCGTGTGAGCAGCTCGGGTCTGAGCTGGGGTGACGGTGACCACCGGGCGGCTGCTGGGCGTGTCGGGGGGCCGCGGGGGGCCGTGGAGTGCTCCACCTCTCCTCCGGCCGCCCAGCTGCAGCCCGGCCTGCCCCCCTCTGACGCTCCTGGAAGGCTGTGCTAGTCTGCTGGCGGAGGCTCAGCCAGGGGCTCCTGACAGTGCTTATGTCCGAGGGGGGAGGGGGCTGCCTGTGGCCACACCAGCACCTCAGGGGGAGTGGGACTGAAGGGACCTCACCCCCCCCTTTCCGCTTCTCCCTCAGGGTCTCCCGGCTGGCGGGGGGGGGGTGGTCTGCTGCCGTCTTCATGGTTTGTGTCTGGTTCCCTGTGGCCAGGGTGACTGCAGTGGGCTTCATGGAGGAGGTGACCCTTGGGAACTGGATGCCTTTGGTAGCCAAAGGTGGAGATGAGTGGTGGTTCCCTGGAGAGGGCTCTGTGGCTGGGACGTGACCCCAGGCTGCCCCCTACCCATTCTGAAAATTTATTTATTTATTTGGAGGAGTTACGCAGAGAGAGAGAGGAAGAGACAGAGAGGTTTTCCATCCGCTGGTTCACTCCCCAAATGGCTGCAACGGCCAGGGCTGGGCCAGGCCACAGCCAGGAGCCAGGAGCTCCATCCGGGTCTCCCATGTGGGTGCAGGGGCCCAAGCACCTGGGCTGTCTTCCACTTTCCCAGGTGCATTAGCAGGGAGCTGGACTGGAAGTGGAGCAGCCGGGTCTCGAACTGGTGTCTGGTGGCGCTCGCAGAGCCACAGGGCTGGCTCCCCCAACCCATTCTAGATCAGGGTGGGTGGGGGTGAGCTATACGTCTGGTCCCGCAGCTCCTGTGATTGGTGGCGTCAGCTGGCCCTGGTGGCCTGGCCTGGCGCTGGGTCCCTGGCGGAGGTGTGTCCTCTCCAGCTGCCGCTGCAGACTGAACCTTCCATTGGGGTGATGGAAGGTTCCAGAGCACTGGCCAAGCCCCAGGGCCCACTGGGTGTCTGGGGCCACATTGATCTGTCTGTGGGGACCCTGGGCTGGGGTCCCTGGGAGCTGCCCGGCCCTGTCCCCTGGGGCCTGTGCGTCACCTGCTTCCAGCCTGGTGGGGGCCCCTCTGTCATCCCCCCCCCCCAGGCCCTGGGCCGTCCCTGGCTGGCGCTCTGGGTGGGGAAAGTCCGGCTGGAGACGCAGGGAGAGCCGTGGTGCGGGCTGCACCACTGCCCTGCTGTAGGCCTGTGTGTGTCCTCACTACCCCGGCCCTGCCCCCCAAACGCCGTCCCAGCTCAGAGGTGCAGCGGGCGCCGCTCGCCGCCTGCCCGGGCCTCGGTCAGCGCCCGGCTCTGGCAGGCGGCCGTGGCTCTTGTCTTTGTGTTTCTGCCACCAGGAAGTCCCTTGTCCGCCCGTCCTCCGGCCCATCCGCCCCTTCCTGGAGCCCGGGACCCCAGGGCCCGCCCCCTCTGCCGAGCCCTTCCTGTGCAGCCGCTGCCTGGGGACGCGCTCCGCCCACCTGGGCCCGCCCCGCCCCCCAGGTCCGCAGGTGGGGACACCACGCCTCTCCCTCTGGGCTCCGAGCTTCCTGCGTGCTGGGGGGCTCCCTGGCAGCCTTGGGGGGACAGAAGGGGCCCTGCAGGGTGGGGACGTGGCCCTGGGTTTCAGGCACGTCCAGGGCCTGGGCCGCCGTCTGTGGTGCTCCCTGAGCAGGCTGGGGGGCTCTAGGACCTGCCGCCTCGCCTTGGCCTTGGCCCTGGCCGCGCCGTGGGTCCCGCTGCTCTGAGGGTTCACACGCAGCCGTCCTGTAGCTTCTGGAATGCTTTGGGTTCTGAGTCCGAAAACAATAGCAAACCGCAGTGGGCAGGGAGGGCAGGGGTCTGCGCCGCGGGAGCCGGGGCGGCCGCACCCCGACGCCTCCAGCGCGGCTGCGGATTCTGCCCCGGGTTGGTGCCGACCACGCCCCCCCAGGTTAACCTCGGTTTGTCTGGTTTCAGGGGCAGGGGCCCACCCCCAAGGGCCCCTGCGGCCCCTGGAGCCCCGAGTTGTCCCGGACTTTCAGAATGCTCCTTCTCATGTCCTGACCTCCCCCAGACTCGGCGTCCCCCGCGTGGGGCTGCAGGGCCCGGGCGGGAGACGGCCTCCAGGGCTCCAGGTCCAGCTGTCCTCTCTTCCCCCACTGCCCCCGGGACCGTGGTTTCCCCAGTCTCACGCTGGACTCGCGCACTGGTGCAGGTCCTGAGCCACGGGCCAGGGCCACCCTGCTGGTGTGAAGCCTGGGCGTGGCCTGGGCCTCCCTGAGCCCTGGGGGCCGTGCCCTGGACGGCGCTGCTCCCCAGAGGCTGAGGTCCGTGTTTCTCCTCTCCTGCCCTGTCCTCCCCTGGGCGTGGCCCCGCGGAGGAGGGCGTGGCCCCATGGAGGAGGGCGTGGCCCCGTGGAGGAGGGCGTGGCTCTGTGGAGGAGGGCGTGGCTCCGTGCTGAGTGCTGACATCGGCGCGGGACCGAGGCACCCGGTGTGGCAGGGCCTGTTTGGCACTTGGGCCTCCCCTTCTTTTTTAAGACTTGTTTATTTGAGAGGCAGAGTTATAGAGAGGGAGAGAGAGAGGGAGAGGTCTTCCACCTGCTGGTTCACTGCCTGAATGTCCCCGCCGTGCCGCGTTCGTACTCCTGGGGGAGGGCCTGGATGGAGACATTGGCTGCGGTGTTCCTGGAGGACCTGGGCCTGGGCCTTGTCCGGCCTGGTCGGGGAGGGGCTCTGGGTAGAGGTGGCGTTAGGAGCATCGGTTTTTTCTTTATGGTCTCTGCAACAGGTGGTGCGCCCCCTCCCCCAGGTAGGCGTCGGGGGTCTCCCAGACGCGGGGCAGGCCTGGCTGCTGCTGGGGTGACCTGGATGTCACCTGGTTGGGGGTGGGGTGTGGGAGGGGATATGGGCTTTCTGGAGCCCCTGGGGGCGGGGGACAGCTTCGGCCCCTCTGCCCGGGGCAGGCCAGGCCCGTCAGCTTCCTGGAGTAGGAGCGGCCCAGGGGCCAGGCTGGGGCACCTCTGCCTTTCTTGGTGTCTTTGTTCCGGGGTGGAATGTGGGGTCCCAGGCCAGCTTGGGGTGACTCTCTGATGTCACGTGGGGGCTGGGAGGAACGTGAGTAGTGACGGGGTGGTGCAGGGGCTGCAGGGGGCGTGTGTCTGTGGGTGGGTGGGCGGGGGACTCCCTGGAGGAAGCCGGGAGCGGGCGGGTGCTCCCCAGCCCTGCCTGCCCGGCCCTCGGCTCTTGCAGTCGCCCTGCTGTCCCTGGCCGCCGGCTGCCTCTGCCATCCGCCGAGCGGGACTTGGTGGTGACTGGGGGCCTGGGGCCCATGCTTTGGACTGAGTCTCTAGGGACACACGCACGTGTGCGCTTGCCGGGTGTGTGTGTGTGTGTGTGTGTGTGTGTGTGTGGCAGCCACACGGTGACTGTGTCCCTGGGGTGCCCGGGGCTTCCTGTCCCCCAGCTGGCAGCCGGGGGCTTGAGGGACCGTGCAGGGGGTGTGTGGGCCGCCCAGCCCGGCTCCCCTGTGCCCGGAGGCCCAGGGTCCCCTTTCACCCCACCGCCTTCTGGGACAGGGCTGCCTCCAGGGTCCTGGCCGTGGCCGCCTTGGGATGCTCAGGGGACGGGCTGAGGGGTGGGAGGCGGCCGATGTCCCCACGCCCGAGTGGCCGGGCCCTGCTGGGGTGGACGGAGCCCAGCTCTGACCTCCCGGGGTGTCCTGGGACCGCGCTGCAGGTGCGCGTGAGGACTCGGCGGTGCTGTTCCGGCCGCCTGCGCGCTGCCGGGCCTGCCGTGGCCACGGGTCCCGGGTGCCTGCCTCGTGGCCTCTGTGAATCTTGCCCGTGCCAGGTCCCCCCCGCAGGCAGCCACGGGGCGCGGGGGCGCTCCTGAGGGTGCCGTTGCTGTCCCCAGGGTGAAAAACTGAGTCCATAGGGGCTGTGACCCCGGCTGGTGCCCCAGGTGTGCACGGGTGCGTGTGTGGACATGTGCATGCGTGAGTGTGTGTGTGTGCGGTGTGGACGTGTGCGGGTATATGCCCGCGCGCATTCCAGGCTGTGTGTTTTGTGCTCGGCTGACCTGTGTAGGAGTGGGGGGTGGGTCCCGGTGCGCTGGGCGTGGCCTGTCTTCCAGGCTGTGCCGAGCGCCCGAGCCGCCCCGCCCGGTGCTGTCCGCATCTCTGATGAGCCGCGGCGATGGCGTCCACCTTCTCTCTGGCTTGGGGGTTCACACCCACGCTTGATGCGGGGCCCATGCCTCCGGGGTTGCACAGCCGAGGAGCCCCAGTTTGTGCACCTTGGGGGCACCTTGCCAGAGGAGGAGCCCCTCTAGAGGGGACGATGGCTGCCTCCCCGGCGTGAGTGGGGGCCCAGGTGGTGCAGGGCGGGTCCTGGGGGCCGTGACTGACCCAGGCCTGGCCAGCTCCGGGGCTCCTGCCCCCCCCCTGACCTGAGCCTCAGCCTGCACGTTAGCGGGGCCCCTCGTGCCGGCCGTGGCTGGCCTGTGTGGCACCGGAAATGGTCAGCCTGGGCTTGGGGCCAGGGCGGCACAGCCACGGCCTCTCGGCCTTTCTCCGGCTTTGTTTGTCTGTCACCTGCCATGGGAGGCTGCCCTGGGCGGCTCCCAGCCCGCGTGCCGCCGGGATCTGGTCACAGCCAGGCACAGAGGGGTCGGCCTTGGGCCTGGCCCCCGTGAGGCCTCCCCTGCCTCCTGACAGCCCCTCGGAGGAGCAGTTCACCTGCGGAGCGCCTGCTGGCTCCGCCCAGGGCTCCCCGCACACCTGCGGCCCTGGTGTGCTCTGCCGTGGGGTGCGGGCAGGCGCCCGAGGCAGTGCCGACGTCCGGGACTCCTGTGTGGCCAGACCTCCCGTTTCCCCTTAGCCTGTGTGTGATAAGTTGTGGAACGTTCGCACACCACTCCCTCATGCACTTGAGCCCTGGGAGAAACGAGCTGGCAGCTCCTTGGCTTCGTCTGGTAGGAATTCAGCTGTGAGCCAGTGGGGCTCTGGGCGCACGTTCGAGTTCACCGAGAGGAGGGAGGAGTCAGACCCAGCTTGGGGCAGAAGGGGAGCCTTTGGCACCAGAGGTTGCTGTGCAGGGACTGGGGTGTGAGGGCTGGCGCCTTTGCAGCTGGCCCGCCCCCTCAGGTCCGTGAGGACTGTGGACACAGTTTTGTGGCTCGACCAGAGGCTGGGTGGCCTCCCAAGTGTTCGGTGCTCCTTGCAGTGAGGTGGGCTGGGCCCGGGGCTCAGAGAGGAAGTGGCCCCCATCCCAGCCATGGACTTTGACCCGCCCCCACCTCGAGTGTATTGGCCCAGCTGGGACTCGGGCCACTGTGGGTTCTGTGAGGTCCCCAAGTCTCGCTCAGGCCTCGTGTGGGTGCCACGGTCCCTGTTGGCCCCCGGGGCTGGGTTCCCGTCTGCATGCGGGTAGTGGTTGTCGTCTGAGTCGCTGGCCCAACTCCACCGGGGCCGGGCTGTGTCTGCCCCGGAACAGGTGGTGAGTCGGGGTGAGGGCAAGGTGGGTGAGAGCCCCCTCCTGCGGACGGGGGGGTCCCCGGGCAGGAGCCGAGGGCGCCGAGGGCAGCAGGTGCTCACCCCGCAGGCTGGGGAGGCCACAGGAGCCCTGCACCCTGCTTTGAAGGGCAGGAGGCTGGGCCGCGTGGGCAGGGGGGACTTCAGGGAGCCGCGGGAGGGGCTGGTGAGAGCGTGGCGGGCTCAGGCGTGGCTGCACTGCTGGGGGAGGACCCACGGCCAGGCCTGGAGTCCTAGAGGTGGACGTGACTGTCCAGGCAGGAAGACTCACGGGGCAGGGGCGGGGGACATGGACAGGCTCCGGGGAGGCTCCCGGGCCCGGGCGGGCGCTGGCCCAGCGCTGGGTGACCGGCAGCCGGGGCTGGACGGTCGTGTCTGGGACTTGGCCGTGGCGTTTGCCTGTGGGAGGCGTGGTTTTTCCTAAGGACACGGGCTTCCATCGATCGGAGACGGCGTCTCTGCTGCTGATCCCGAGGCACTTCAGGCGGGAGGGGCCTCCTGGGGCCTCCGCCCGCCCGGCTGCTCTCGCTGCCTCGCGGTGGCCACGCCGCGTCCTCAGCCCGTGAGCCGGCCGTCTGGGGGCTTGTCCTCGGGTCTGAGCGTGGGCCCGTGTCCTGCGCTGGTGGGCGCCGGGGGCAGACCCTGCGCTGGGCGAGGAGAGGGTGGTCATGCCCGTGTGGTCTCCGTCCCTGGTGGTGCCGGCTGTCCCGGCCCCTGGGGTGACCCCGTGGCTTTGGGACAGTGCCGTCGCCTATTTAAGTAAGCCGTAGGGTCCTTACTGGTGGACATAGTCAATGCAAAAAGAAAAGTCCCCGGGGCTGGCGTGGGCGCAACGGATTAACCCATGTCCTGTCCCCGAGTCCCGGCCGCTCCTCTTCCCATCCAGCTCTGCTGCGGCCTGGGGAAGCCGGGGAAGATGGCCAAGTGCCAGGCCCCTGCACCCACGGGGGACACCTGGGTGGAGCTCCTGGCTCCTGGCTTCCGCCTGGCCCGGCCCCGGCTGTTGGGAGCTTTGGAGAGGAGTGAACTGGCAGACAGAAGACCTTGTTCTCTCTCCCTCTCCCTCTCCCTCTCCTTCTCCCTCTCTTTTGTTCTCTCTCTCCCTCTCTCTCTGTCTTTCAGTAAGTAAATACGTCTTGGCTCAAGCAAACAGACAAGTAACTGGGCCAAGACGTGTGATGTGCGTTTGTTACTGCCGAGTGGGGGAAGAACTGGGACCTGTTGGGCTCACTCTGGATGGAGCTTCCCAGGGTGTCCCGCCGCCGGGAGCCTCCCAGGACGGCGAGGGCGTGGGAGTGGCAGCCAGCGGACGGAGCCCGGCCTCCAGGAAAGAGATCCGGGCAGGCGGCCACACCCGACGGTGGTCCCGGTTGAAGGAGTTGATGGACTCAGCAGTGTGCCAGGTCTCAGGCTGTTTTTAATTTCCTCCGCGATGATCGAATGGTCGCTAAAATGCTGCCGGTCCCCGCCTGGAGTCCCCGGGCCCGGGAGCTTCGCGGAGTGTGGTGGTGGCGACGGTGGTGGGGCTGCCGCCTGTGCTCGGAGCGGCGGAGCTGGGGCGGGGCCTGCGTGGATGTCCAGGGCACCCCGGGAGCCTGTGGGTGGGTCCTCCCTCACCCTTCTGTCTGTGCCCAGCTGAGTGTCCCCCGAGGCCCTACTCTCAGCCGCCCACGGGGTGGGCAGCGTTGGGGTGGGCACCCATGGTGTCCCGTCTGGGGCAGGGTCTTGCCCAGCCCCTGGCTTCCACGTGGCCCGGGTGGGGTTGCTGGTGGCCTGGGGGGTGGGGTGTCCAGCCCAAGAGGAGGGGACGGTGCTGAGGTCCCTGCGGGGACCCCTTGGGGCGAGAGGTTGGAGTTGGGTTGTCTCCGCACCCCGGAGCCTGGCCTGTGGGGAGCACGGAGGAGGCTCTGCCCCTGGCCCCCGCATCCCTGGGGACGGCATCTTCCCAGCTCCTTGGGGCTCCCCCGGGGGGCTTCTTCTCTCTCTCTTTAATTAATTTATTTGAAGGTCAGAGTTACACAGAGAGGAGAGGCAGAGAGAGGTCTTCCATCTGCTGGTTCACTCCTCAGTTGGCCTCAATGGCCGGAGCTGCGCCGATCCGAAGCCAGGAGCTTCTTCCGGGTCTCCCACGCGGGTGCGGGGCCCAAGGACCTGGGCCATCTTCTACTGCTTTCCCAGGCCAGCAGAGAGCTGGATTGGAAGTGGAGCAGCTGGGACTTGAACCGGTGCCCATATGGGATGTTGGCGCTGCAGGCCAGGGCGTTAACCCGCTGCGCCACAGCGCCGACCCCATGTCCTCGGTTCTCTTAAGGAGTGAGGGTCCCCTAGCACGCTGGCCTGGGGGTTGGCCGCTGGCTGCCCGGGCCTCACGCTGTCTCCTGAGCTCTCTCTGGCTCGGTCAGCAAGGTGGGGCGGGTGTGGCCGCTCCAGAGCCTCAGGAGGTGGACTAGCCTGGCCGCTCCCGCCTCGGTGGGGGGTGTGGGGCTCTGGGGTCGCGCGAGGCTGGGCAGGTGCCGGCGTCGGCTCTCGTCAGAGGACGGACTGGTCAGCCGCGGAGGCGCCGTCCGTGAGAGCGCCCGTGTGCTGCTCTGCTGCCCTGGGGTGGCCGAGCCTCCGCCTCCCCGGCGGGCTCCGCGTCCTGGTCTGGGTGCCAGTGGTGTTCTGGGGGAGGGGGACCCTCCCCTCCCAGATGTCAGGTCTAAGGTTCGTTTGCCCAGAGGTGATTTTTCCTAGGGGCCGCTTGCGGGGGGTCAGCAGTACCTGCACGGGCGCTGTGGGTGGGAGGTGGCTCTGGGGCGTGGCCGCTCGGTACAGTCAGGTGGATTGGTGATGTCTGCGCAGCATGAGTGATTGGTGATGTCTGGAGTGGGCGCGGGCATCCACCAGCTGGCTAGGAGCGCCCGTGGCGCGGCTCTTCCCCGGCTGTGTCCTGCCGTTCCTGCGTCCACTGTGCCCCTCGGGGCCGGCTCAAGCGCCCCCGTGGGATGGCCTGCCCTGCACGGCCTTCCATTTCACCCCCAGAGACCCCCGGCCCCCACGCAGGGGGCGCTGCAGCTGCCCCAGGCCCCCTCTTTCTGGGCTGGGCCCCGTGTCTCAGGATCCTGGCCTCCGTGGTGCCCAGAGGGTGCGGGGAGCAAGGCGGAGGAAGCGGCGCCGGGGAGTGAGAGGTCGCCCCCTCCCCATTGCGGGCCCACCGCCCCGGGACAGGAGAAATACTGCACCCGGCTCCCTGGCCGTGGTGTGGAAAAGCGGTCACTGCTGTGGTTCGTGGAGCTGTGCCCACGGCGACGCCCGTGCGTGAGGGTGCTGGAGGCGGCTCGGCTGGCTCCCTGGGGTCCCACGCATCTCCCGAGCAGCCTCCATGGCCTCCTGGGCCTCTCCAGTGTCGGAGGCCTGGCCAGGGACTGGAGAGAGTGCCTGCCGACTCTGGTGGTTGGGAACTTGAGCTGCGGGGCGATGGGGTCCCCACAGACGGGTCCCCCACAGACAGGGGGGACCTCAGCGTGTGCCCCCCGTGCCCATCGGATCTGAGCAGGACTCGGCATCACTGGGTCGCGGCCCGGCCTTGGCTGTCAGCTGCTTTCCCCGGCATCTGTGCCACGGAGACCCCTGGAGGGCGGGGGGCGTGGGCAGGGCTGCCTGGTGGGGAGGGGCGGAGGGCTTGGAGCCTGGGGACCGGAGAGGCTGGTGGGGAGGCCCAGGAGGAGAGCCCAGGCCCAGAGGGTGGGCACGGGTGGACGTCATGGTGGGCGTGTGGGGGGTGCGGCGAGAGGCGTGGGTGGGGCCCGCTGCGGGGAGCTGGGGTCTGGACCCTGGTTTGCAGCTCGGCCCCTGTCCCAGGCGTTTCCTAGGCTCCTCCGGAGGTTTGGGGTGTTTTTCCTTTCAATTTAAAACAGTTTATCTAAGAGGCAGAGAGCAGCCAGCTTGTCCCCACCTGCCGGCTCACTCCTCTAAGGCCTGTAGTGCCTGGGGCTGGGTCAGGCGGAGCCAGGAGCCGTGAACTCCTGTGGGTGCGGACCCTGTTGTGTGAGCCATCGCGCTGCCTCCTGGGAGTGCAGTGGCTGGAGACTGGGGCGGGAGCCCAGGAGGGACTCTGATGTGGGAGGGGGCGGAGGGTGTGCAGAGCCAGGCTCCGCCCCACGGGCTCCCGCCAGCCCAGCCTGTGAGCCCCACCCTGGGCCCCTGCTCGCCCCAGGGGAGTCCTCCACTCTTCCTGAAAGTGACACCTGGGGTGGGGGTGGGGCCCTGACGCCCCTGTCACTGTGCCCAGCCTATCAGGGCCCTCCAGTGGGGTCGGTCACTCCTGGGGCACAGCGAGGTGGGGCCCTGCCAGGTGCAGGGTTTCCTGGGACCCCAGGCCCGGCTCGGCTTGTCCCAGTGCTGGGTGGGGGAAGACCCCCAGGCCTCGGGTGGACAGAACTGTTCACGGCCACACGGGTCGTGACAGTGAGGCGGGAAGGGACCTGATGGTCCCAGGGGAGGGGGCCCGAGAGGAGGAGCCGGATGTGAGACCCACATTAAGGAGGCCGGCTGCTGCAGCGGTGGTGCTGGGCCCCCTTTATGGCTGTCGCTCCCCGGTCTGGAGCGCCGTTTCTGTGCCGGGAGAAAAGCGTGGAGGGAGGTGCCCCCCCCCCGGCGCCCATTACAGTGGGACCTGTGGGTGGGCAGCCAGTGCGTCGGCTGCCTCCGAGGGCCAGGCTGGGCCTCGGCCTCCCCACTGGGCTCCACCAGGACTGCCGTGGCCCCGGTGCCCGTGGCAGAGCTGTGGCACGGTTCTTTCAGCCCAGAGCACCCGACGGGAGGGCGTTTGAGACCGGCAGACTCGGCGGCTCAGCCCCCGGCGCCCCTGGGTTCCTGGCAGCCTGCCCTTGCCTGACCTCGGGCAGGTGGGGCTGGGGCACTGCCCGGCCCATGGCACCCACTTCCTGCCCCTCCCCTCCCTCCGGCTGCTGGGTGTGGGCCCCCTCCCCACCTGCTGGTCCCCTGTGAGCTCTGCCCTGGGGGCCTGGCGCTGGTGTGGCCCGAAGTTCCAGGAAGCACAGCCTCTCTGGTGACTCAGAGGCCGGCTGAGACCCTTGGCCGGCTGAGGGGGGCTGCTCGCACCGGCTCGGTTCCCTCCCCAAGACTTAGCCGGAAGTGATGCAGTTCTGAGGAATTCCAGCTTAGGACTCGCCGGGGGTGGGGACGAGACAAATAACTCAGAAAGGTGAAAGGTTAAAGATACTCCTCCTCCTGGGGGACCCAGGCCCTGCCCGAGCCCCTGCGTGGAGGTGCTGTGGGGCTGAGGGCTTCTTGAGCGGGACCCCCCTCCCAGACCTGGAGTTCCGAACCCCGAGCTGGGAGGCTGTGCTGACCGCTCGGGGCCTGTGGGCTCTGTCGCCCTGAGCGTCCCCGTGGGGGGGTCCCCAGGAGCAAAGCCACGTTTCAGGGGCCTCCCTGCGGTGGGGCGGGCAGGCATGAGGAGCTTCGGGCTGGCTGTGTCAGCGTCCCGGGTTGGCCTTGCTCCGTGGAGCCGCAGAACCAGGCCCAAATGAGGGACTGGATGAAGGGTTCGGGCCCCCAGGAGGCAGGAGCAGTCTGGGAACCCCGCGCACAGGGGCTCAGAGCGCCCGAGCCCCTCCCCACAGACCCGGCTGTGCACCCGCGACCCCCACCTCTGCCTCCCTGCTGTGAGAGCCCCGGGCAGGGCAGAGGGAGGGAGCCTTTCTCCTCGTCTCATTGAACTTGCGTTTACTGCAAACCCACAGGGGCGGAATGAAACTGAGGCGTGTTCAGAAAACAGGAAAAATACCACAACAGGAAAAATACCATGACGAGGCGTCGCCCGCCCCCACCCCCCATACCATGACGAGGCGTCGCCCGCCCCCACCCCTGCCTGGAGCGCAGAGCGGCTCGGTCCTCGTCCTCCTGTGGATGTCTTTGCTCCCATGGCACGCACGCCACCTGTGGGCATGGGTGCACACGGCACACAGAGCCAGCCGCACGTGCACACACATACACACGCATGCGCACACACGCACCGTGTGCCCAGGCAAACAGGTGCATCCCTGTGCACTCCCACAGCCCTGCTGGCTGGGGTCCGGTCGCGTCGCCCAGCTAGCAGCACGGCGAGTTCTGGGAGCGTGAGGAAGCCAGGAGGGCCTGTCCCATTGGGCACCTTGTGGACGCACCGCTCCTCTTCGGGCCTGGCCGCTGCCCCTGCCCGTGGCTGGGCTGAGCCGGCAGCGTCGGGCGTGCGTGTGGGCCTCAGCCCTCCACAGGTGGCCAGTGGCCAGCCCAGAGCTGCCCTGGGGGCAGCTGTTCACACAAGGCCCGCCCACTTCTCAGAAATCCCTGGGTGCGCTGGGTTGCTAGACCGCAGCATTTTACTCCGTCTCGAAATGAGGCAGGGGACGCCCACAGGACACGCAGCAGCCCCTGGGGAACAGGCCCGGGTCACGGGGCGCGGGTGGTGGGAGTGGAGGTCAGGGTTTGGATTCCAGTCTGAGAGCCCCCCCCCCCCGTGCCCAAGCCCCCGCCCCCGCCCCGTGCAGCCGCGCCTGCAGCTGGGGGTCTCGGTGCCAGAGAGGGTGGCTCGTTTCCTGGCTTCCCACCTGACTTGATCCCCGGAGAGGCCAGGGTTGGGTCTGGGGCTCAGAAACCCTCTCTGTGAGGGGCCGCAGGGAGCGAGGTGGCAGAGGTCGGTGACAGGGCGCAGAGCCCAAGAGGACTCTGGCCTGTTCTCCCCAGAGCGCATCTGCCCGCACCTCTGACATCGCACCCCCCATCTGTCCATCATCCAGTTAGCCACCCACCCAAACAGCTGTCCATCCAAACACCCATCCACCCATCCATCCATCTGTCCACCTGTCAATCTGGCCATCCATCCCCCCACCCACTCATCTACTCACCCAGCCACCCCCCCACCCACTCATCTACTCACCCACCCATCCCTCCATCCACTCATCTACTCACCCATCCATCCCCCCACCCACTCATCTACTCACCCAGCCACCCCCCCGCCACTCATCTACTCACCCACCCATCCCTCCATCCACGCATCCATCCGTGCTTCTACTCCTCTGTCCATCCAATTATCCATCCAATTATTCATCCAGCCGTCCACCGACCCACTCATCCATCCACCCTCCCACCTGTCTGTCCACCCACCTGTCCGTGCACCCCCCGTCCATCCATCCATCCACCCGTCCCCCACCTGTCCATCCACCCACCTGTCCGTCCACCCATCTGTCCGTCCACCCATCTGTCCATCCACCCACCTGTCCGTCCACCCACCTGTCCGTCCACCCATCTGTCCGTCCACCCATCTGTCCGTCTGTCCATTTTTCCCCCGCCCCATCTTTTGCTAGTTGCTCCGCAGACGCTCGCCCAGGGCCTGCCGTGTTGGGTGCGCAGAGCACAGCGGGTCAGGGCAGGGGGCAGCCTCTGACCGGCAGCCCCGCCTGTGTCTGCTGTGGTCGGTGACCCCGGACTGCCCCTCGCAGGCCCGGGGGAGGGGAAGGCCAGTGGCCCGTCCAGGAGCAGCTGTGACATGGAGGCAGGCGAGGCTGAGGGAGGTGACACGTGGGGGCCCCGCCGTCCCAGCTCCTTGCTGTGGGTCTCACAGGGCCTGGGCGCTACGCTGGGTCTGCACCCACTGAGTCTGCAGGGTGCTGCCCTGGGAGGCTCCTTGGTGACTGGGACACTGGAGGTGACCCCAGGAGGCTGACGATGGGGCCCCCGGGGCAAAACATCCCCGAAGCCTGCGCCTTCCCCTCCCCTCCCCCGAGTGCCAGCTCCTGCCCACTTGGCACTGGCCTGGGCGAGTGTGGAGGGTTTGGCGCGGGTGCGGCGGCCTTGGGCCTCCAGCGGAGGGGCCAGCCCCCGCCGGCTGCCTTCCCGGCGAGGCCACGTGTGCCTCTGGTTCCCAACGGGGAGGGAGGCCGGTTTTTGTCCCCCTGTTTGGGATGCTGCGATCACGGCTTTGCTCCAGCGTTTTCTGCTCGGCAGGACGGGATAATAGTGAGATCCGGTGCGTGCCGGCCAAGGGGGATGCTCCCAGCGGACGGTGGGGGAGTGCCTGCCTGCCTCAGGCTGTGTGTGGGGGGGTGTCCGCAGGATGAGAGGGGAGCCTGGAGGAGCGGGGAGGGGGCGGCTCTGGGGCGACCTCGGAGAAGAGACGGAGCAGGCGAAGCGGCAGAGATGCGGCGATTCCCCGGCCGGCTTGCGAGCCTTATGCACCCGTGGCAGAGAGAGGAGGGCCTGGTGAGAGCTCCGGGGGTGGGGGGCTCATCCCGGCGAGCTGTGTCCGCCTGCAGAGCCCCCAGCCAGGGAGCGGGATTGGAATCTCCCAGCATCCAGGCTCAGGGAAGGTGGTTATGCACTGGGACACTGGAAAAGCCATTCCCGCTGGCTTTGTGGGAGACCTTGGCCCTGACCTTGAAGTCTTGGTACCACTGCCCCCTCCCCCGCCCCCTGCCCCTGCAGGTTGCTGCGAGGCGCTCCCGTCCAGTCTTGGGAGGAGGGCTGGCGGCCATGGGCCTGGTACATGGTTGGTGCCTGTTACGTGTCAGCAGGCTGAACGGGGAGGCAGAGCCGAGAACGAAGCCCCCCGGCCCCGCAGACGGGCAGTCGGGCACTGGGCCAGGTCGGCTTTGCTTGGTGGCTCCCCGTGCACCCTGGCATCAGCCTTTGCAGCTTGGCACAGCCTGGGCGGGTGCCCCTGGTCCGCCCACTCACCCACAGGGGTCACTCCCCAGGAGCCTGCACCGGGCAAAGCCAGGAGCCTGGGGTTCCTTCAGCCGCCCACGGCGCGGCAGGGACCCGAGGACTCGAGCCCGGGCTGCTGCCTTCCAGGGTGTGTGTTCTCGGGGAGCTGGAGTCGGCAGCGGAGCCGTGGGCTGGGGACCCCGAGCGGCGTTTCACCTGTGCCAGGTACGGTTGCCGTCCCACAGTCTTGGTGCCACCTGTCGTGGTGGTGCCGGCGTGGCCAGCAGTGGGATGGCCCACGCATGCTGGGGACGGCGCACGGGTCAGGCTGGGGACGTGCACGGGTGCTCGGGACCGTGCATGGGTCAGTCTGGGGATGGCCCACGCGTGCTGGGGACGGCGCACGGGTCAGGCTGGGGACGTGCATGGGTGCTCGGGACCATGCATGGGTCAGGCTGGGGACGGCCCACGGGTGCTGGGGACAGCGCACAGGTCAGGCTGGGGACGGCGCACGGGTCAGGCTGGGGATGGCCCACGTGTGCTGGGGACAGGGCACGGGTCAGGCTGGGGATGGCCCACGCATGCTGGGGATGGCACATGGGTGCTCGGGACCGTGCATGGGTCAGGCTGGGTACGGCACACGGGTGCTCGGGACCGTGCACGGGTCAGGCTGGGGACGGCGTGTCCAGGGTTTCGTGGCCGGGCCCCAGAGCCTGCACTGCTCAGTGTCAGCTTCTTCACCCTGGCCCTGAGTTTTCCCTGAAAGGACTGTTTTCTTAGATTTTTAAAAAATATTGTATTTATTTGAAAGGTAGAGCCACAGAGAGGCAGAGGCAGAGAGAGAGAGAGAGAGAGAGAGAGAGAGAGAGAGGTCTTTCATCTGTTAGTTCACTCCCCAGATGGCCACAATGGCTGGAGCTGAGCTGATCTGAAGCCAGGAGCTTCTTCCAGGTCTCCCACGCGGGTGCAGGGGCCCAAGCACTTGGGCCATCCTCCGCTGCTTTCCCAGGCCACAGCGGAGAGCTGGATGGGAAGTGGAGCAGCCGGGTCTCGAACCAGTGCCCATATGGGATGCCGGCACCGCAGGCAGTGGCTTTACGCGCTACGCCACGGCACCAGCCCCCCTGTTTTCTTCTTAGAAGTGTTTCTGTTCTGCCCCGGCTCAGAAGGCTGTGGGCCAGCCGGGTTAAAGGTCAGTGTCCTGGCGGCCACCCAGCTTTCCACGACCTTGCTGTGAGAACCCAGTCTCCCTCCTGGAACGTGGGGGCTTTGCCGTGATGGTGCAGGGCTGCTTGGAGCCCGCGCCTGGTGTTCTGGGGAACTCCGGCCACGGCCGAGCTTCAGTGACCCGGGGACTGGAGGCACCAGAGGGTCAGCGCTGGAGGGGTCCCAGCGCCCTGGGCCAGCCCCCCAGTGCAGAGACAGGTGCACCCAGGCACACACTGGCAGGGGGGCCAGGCCTGGACGGGGTGGGGGTGGGGGAGCCACACCCCCGAGGGCATTAGGGGCCGCGCTGTCCTGCATGGGCCGCACGGGGTGAGGAGCCAGCGCCGGGCCGGCGGGGCTGCTGGACGTACAGGTGCTGGGTCGTGTCCTTGGTGGGGCTCCGAGGCCCATGTCCACGCCACCTGCACCGCTTACCCTGGGCCGGGCCGCGGCCCAGCTGCTCAGACCCCCAGGCTGTGCCTCTGTGGAATGGGCAGGGGCACCGTCCGTGCTGGGGCGCATCGCCGGCTGAGGGTGGGTTGTGCCGCTCCGCTCCTGTGCCGCCTCCCTGGCCAGGTGCAGGGCGTCCTGGATTCATGACGGAGGCCCTGCCCGCTCCCGGACTCAGTTTCCCCATTTGCGCCCGGCCCAGTGCTGGGGTGTCTGCGTGTCTGGGGCCTGGCAGGTCTGGGGGGCCGGGGTGGGGGGTCCCCGTGGCCCCTCTGCTGTGGTCCTTTTGCTGGGCTGCAGGTGCTCCTGTCAGGCCGGGACTGTCCCTGGTGGCGTCACCCACTGTCGCGAGCCGACTTCAAAGCGCCCAGGAGATGGGGCTGTGGGGGGGCCGCACGGGCACGGCCCTGGCTCTGCCCCCCGGGGGGGCACGCAGCCCGGCTGGCAGCCCCGCCTCCCACGCTGCACCCCCGAGGGACAGCTGACAGTGGGCTGTGTTGTCCAGCTGAGCTGGGGAGGCGGGGGCTGGGCGCAGGGCAGTCTGATTGGCCCCGAGGCGCTGACTGACAGCTGAGAAGCAGCTGACGTCCAGTGAGCAGGCGGCTCCCGCCCGCCTCCTGACCCTCCGCCAGCCCTGAAGGAGGCATTGTTTGCAGCAGGGAGGCGGAGCCCTGGCCGCCGTGGGGGCTGTGGGGTCGGGAGCTGGGGCGGCCCTGTCCCCTCTGAGTGCCCTAAACAAACACAGCGGGACCCTCTGCCCACTAGGCTGGGCTGCTTGTCACAGGGCCGGCATTTTGGGTCAGGCCCGAAGTGTGGCCGCGCAGCCTGGCTCCCGCCTGGGGCCCAGCCCTGGCGTCTGGAGGCTGGGGAGGCACTGGCGCCGTGGTACCGAGGGGCCACATGACATCCTCAGACTGGAACATTCAGGAGACACAGGGTCCCCTTGAGGGGTGGGCGGGGCTGGGCGCTGTGGCGTAGCGGGTAAAACTGCCTCCTGCAGCGCTGGCGTCCCATATGGGCACCAGTTCGAGTCCTGGCTGCTCCTCTTCTGACCCAGCTCCCTCCTAATGCACCTGGGAAAGCAGTGGAAGATGGCCCAAGTCCTTGGGCCCCTGCACCTGCGTGGGAGACCTGGAAGAAGCTCCTGGCTCCTGGCTTCAGCCTGGCCCAGTTCTGACCATTGTGGCTATTTGGGGAGTGAACCAGCGGATGAAAGATTCTCTCTCTCTCTCTCTCTCTCTCTTCTCTCTGTCTCTCTGTCTCTCCCTCTCTGTAACTCTGCCTTTTGAATAAAATAAATCCTTTTTTTTTTTTTTGACAGGCAGAGTGGACAGTGAGAGAGAGAGACAGAGAGAAAGGTCTTCCTTTTGCCGTTGGTTCACCCTCCAATGGCTGCCGTGGTCAGCGCGCTGCGGCCGGCGCACTGCGTTCATCCGATGGCAGGAGCCAGGTGCTTTTCCTGGTCTCCCATGGGGTGCAGGGTCCAAGCACCTGGGCCATCCTCCACTGCACTCCTGGGCCACAGCAGAGAGCTGGCCTGGAAGAGGGGCAACCGGGACAGAATCTGGCACCCCGACCGGGACTAGAACCCGGTGTGCCGGCGCCGCAAGGCAGAGGATTAGCCTGTTGAGCCACGGTGCCGGCCGAATAAAATAAATCTTTAAGAAGTACCGGGGCCGGCTGGAGGGTCCTCCACCTGCACACAGTGCCCTCTAGAGAGTCTTCCTGCACAAGCAGACGTGGGCCCCTTGTTCTGCCTCCTGGTTTCCCGTGGTCTGAAATGGACTGGGTTCCAGAGGGGGAGGGGTCAGCGCTGGGAGGGAGGAGGGGGCCTCGTGCTGCCTCCCGGGGTGGCGGAGCCGGAGCCGGCGGCGTCCAGCCTCTTCGTCCTCCCCTCTTTGTCTTTCCCGGCCCTGGAGTCTGTGTCTTCCGGGGCCTGGGCTGCCCTGGGCTGGGGCTGGGGAGTGGCTGGGGTGGGCTGGGGCAGGCCGGGCAGAGGCCAGGTCCTCCCTCCCCTCACCCCGCCCCAGCCTGGGGCTGGCGGCTCTGAGCCCCGAAAGGAAGCTGGGGTCTCGCCAGCTGTGATTACGGGCAGGGCCTGTATAATTAACTCTAAAAATGGGAGGCTGAGGAGGGATTAAAATAAACACGCAGGGAGACTGCCGATGAGCTGCGTGCAGAGAATGGGCGGGCTCAGGGCTCAGGGCTCAGGGCTCAGGGCGGGGGTCCCGGGGGCGGACGCTGGTGTGCCCGGCCTGGGCTGTCGTCACGAAGGCGGCAGAGTTGGTGGCTCCCAGCAGCAGAGGGTTCGTGTCCCCGGTGCAGGGCCCCGGGTGTCGGCAGGTTGGTCTCCCTCCGCCCGCGGGGGCTGCTGGCCGTCCGGGGTGGGCGTGGGTGTTCCTGGCCTGTAGCTGTGTGGCACCTGCTGCGGGGCCGCCTCTGGGTGGGTCTGCGCACGCCTCTCTCTCTGTCTGCTTTAATTAGTCTCTTTACTGTGATAAAATCCACAGACAGCGTGTGCAGCTCCGGCTCTTTCGAGGGGCACCCCCGAGTGGCGGGAAGCACAGCCCCACCCCGAGCCCTTCATTCCCAAATGGAACTCTGGCCCCGAAACGCTGTCTCCCACCCCCTCGCCAGCCCCTGCACCCCCGGTTCCACTTCCTGTCTGTGAATCTGAGAAACCCGGCACCCGTGGAGCCCCGGTGTTCTGTCGGCCTCCTGTGTCGGAATCCTCCAGAAACGTGAGGTCACAGAGAGACAGGGGCAGAAGCCGTTTGTGGCTTTTAATTAACTGGAATGAAAATGGGGCCGGTGCTGTGGTGTAGAGGGTGAAGCCCCAGCCTGCAGCGCCGGCATCGCACATGGGCGTGGGTTCGAGTCCCGGCTGCTCCATTTCCAATCCAGCTCTCTGCTGTGGCCTGGGAAAGCAGTGGAAGATGGCCCAAGTCCTTGGGCCCCTGCACCCACCTGGGAGACCCGGCAGCTCCCGGCTCCCGGCTTCAGATCGGCGCAGCTCCGGCTGGTGCAGCCATCTGAGGAGTGAACCAGCAGATGCAAGACCTCTCTCTCTCTAACTCTGCTTCTCAAATCAATCTTTAAAACATCCAGCTTTTCGCCGGCGCTGTGGCACAGTAGGTTAAAGCCCTGGCCTGCAGCGCCAGTATCCCATATGGGCGCCGGTTCTAGTCCCAGCTGCTCCACTTCTGATCCAGCTCTCTGTTATGGCCTAGGAAAGCAGTAGAGGATGGTCCAAGTCCTTGGGCCCCTGCACCCATGTGGGAGACCCAGAAAAAAAAACTCCTGGCTCCTGGCTTTGGATCAGTACAGCTCTGGCCATTGTGGCCATCTGGGGAATGAACCAGCGGATGGAAGACCTCTCTCTCTGGCTCTACCTCTCTCTGTAACTCTTTCAAATAAATAAAACAAATCTTAAAATAGGCCGGCACCACGGCTCACTAGGCTAATCCTCCATCTTGTGGCACCGGCACACCGGGTTCTAGTCCCGGTCGGGGCGCCGGATTCTATCCCGGTTGCCCCTCTTCCAGGCCAGCTCTCTGCTGTGGCCCGGGAGTGCAGTGGAGGATGGCCCAGGTGCTTGGGCCCTGCACCCCATGGGAGACCAGGAGAAGCACCTGGCTCCTGCCATCGGATCAGCGTGGTGCACCGGCCACAGCGGCCATTGGAGGGTGAACCAACGGCAAAGAAAGACCTTTCTCTCTGTCTCTCTCTCTCACTGTCCACTCTGCCTGTCAAAAAAAAAAAAAAATCCAGCTTTTCAGGTGGAGCAGCCTGTCTGGTGGCCCCCCTCCTCACAGCTGTCTGTAGGACGTGGCCCTTGTTCTAGAAAGTTCTGCCGAAGGCTACGGCTCCAGGGCAGGGAGAGACGGGGCAGCTGACGTGTTGACCCAGTCGGGCTCGCGGCCAGCTCTTGCTCCTGTGACGTTGATTTTATTTCATTTCGCTGTCAGGCGTTGCGGCTGTCCTTTGCCGTGGGGAGGTGTAAGGTTACGGGTAACTCGGCTCCGGTTAATCTCCCGCGTCTGACCGCCACGCTGCGGTTGGGGAAGGGGGTGTCCTTGTTCTCAGGAAACCGTGTCTGCCGGGAATCTCAGCGGGGAGAGGATGGACGGGGGAGGGCAGCGGCCCAGCCAGGGACGGCCCCCGGGGGGAGTGGCCCACGCTGTGTCCGGCGGGGGTGGCTTGCTCCGGCAGGTCTCCGTGCGGCCTGTCCTGCTGAGCGCATCCGTTTGTCTGTCTCCCTGCGGGGCTCGTCTGGGCGGGTCTCGGGCCAGGCGTGCTGGGGTCCTTGCCGCGTGACTACCCATGCTGGGCTGCGTGGGGAGCCGGTGGCTCCTGCTTGCCGGATGCCCACCTGTGCGAGGCAGGTGTATCAGGAGACCAGGCTGCAGGGGCGGGGCCCCTCTGCCGAGTCTGGTGTGTGGCCACGGGGACTGGGGGCCCGAGGCTCCACAGCCCGCACCGCCAGCCCCTCCTGCTTCCCCCCGCCCCCGGCTTCTCCAGCCGTCTCTGCACCAGGACTAGGAAGCTGCCGTCCTGCCCCAGTGCGTCTCCAGTCCAGAGCAGGCTAGCGGTGGGCCTGGCGATGGAAGTTCGGGGATTCTGACCCATGTGCCCATGCCCTCCCACTGCGTGGCACACGGGTGAGTCCTGGCTACTGGCTTTGCCATCTTTAAGCTCTTCACAGAGCTGTGTGCCACCAGAAGCCCTGTGCGTGTGCACACGTGTGCGTGCGTGTGTCTGAGATTGCTTTGAGAGTCATCGTGGGAGTGGGCTGAAGCACCTGGAGAGGGTTGTGGTGGGTGGGTTGTGCACGCTGGGCGAGGGGGCTGAGCTTCGTGACTGGGTAGGGGCCGGGACCTGCGTCTCCTCAGAGCGCGAAGAGCCTCCCCTCCTTGGTCCGAGGCTTCCTCAGGTCCCTGAGTCTGTGTGTGGTATGTGGTCCAGGGTGGCAGGTGCGTGTCCAGGTGAACGCTGGGCATGGCCTGGGGCTTCCCCAGGTCCCTGGGTCCCTGGGTGGTCCGGGCAGCAGGTGGGTGTCCGTGTGGCCGCAGGGCGTGGCCCGGGGTTTCCTCAGGACCCTGGGTCCCTGGGTGGTCCGGGCAGCAGGTGGGTGTCCGTGTGGCCGCAGGGCGTGGCCCGGGGCTTCCTCAGATCCCTGGGTCCCTGGGTGGTCTGGGCAGCAGGTGGGTGTCCGTGTGGCCGCAGGGCGTGGCCTGGGGCTTCCTCAGGTCCCTGGGTCCCTGCGCGCTCCGGGCAGCAGGTGCGTGTCCGTGTGACCACAGAGCCGTCCTGGCAGTCCGTGCTGACGCCGCCCCCTCTCGTCCGCAGTTCCTGTGTCTGAAGAACATCCGCACCTTCCTGAAGGTGTGCCACGACAAGTTCGGGCTGAGGAACAGCGAGCTCTTCGACCCCTTCGACCTCTTCGACGTGCGGGACTTTGGGAAGGTGAGTGGCTGCCTCCTCCCCGCCCCGCCCCGGCTGCGGCTCCCTGACCTGGTGGCAGGCCAGCGGCGTCCACAGCGCGGGCCTGGCCAGCCGGGCGCAGAGCTGAGCGGGGTCTCTGCTTGGGGCCAGGCCTCTGCGTGCGTGGGCCGTGGGGGCAGAGATGCCCCTCCGCCTGCCGTGACCCCCGCTGATGAGGGGAAGCAGTGTGGGCATCGCTGGCCCCGCCTTCCCAGCCTGGGGACCGAGTGCTTCCTTCCCGCTGACCCCTGCTGCCGGGGCGCCCGGGGCGCCTGGAGCAGGAAGAGCTGTTCTCACCTGGGTGGGGTGGGGCCAGGAGGGCGGCAGGCGAACAGCCCCGAGGTCTCCCCGTGTGCCCGGGGTCACTCGGTGGGTGTCCTGCGGAGCCCAGCTGGTGCTGGAGAGGGGCCTCTGGGGCTGGGCGGGTGCAACCAGGGGTCCTGGCTGAGGGTCGCGGTGGCTCCCTGACCCTCGGTTCCCGCGGCTGTGGGAGCTGGGGAGGGGGCGGGCAGGTGCCACGGGGCTTCCCTAGCCGGGAGCTTCTGCCCCTGCTCCCGGCCCCCGACCCGACTTCGCGTGGGGGCAGCCTCCTCTCTGTTGCACCTTGGGGGCCGGAGTTGGGGAGCTCAGCCTGTGCGCCCCAGGCCCCGGCAGGCTGGGGGCGAGGCCTGGCCTGGGTGCCCGAGTTTCTCCAAGTCCCACTGCTGAGTGGCCACGGCGCCTTCTATATGGTGAGCGGGACTGGGGACCAGGCTGGTGGGGCTGTGCCTGGGGGGCCGGCGCCCTGGGAGTCCACGGCACCAACCGGCACCTGCCCGCCGCGGTTACCAATGGTGTCCGTGCCGCACCACCTTCCTTCCCTGAACCCCCCGCAGCCATGGGCGGCACCGCGGTCACCTGTGCTTTGCATTGCTCTCTGGGATTTGGCCTGGGCCGGCACGGGCTCAGGGTCCGGGGTCCCCTGGCTGCTCTGGGCGTTCTGGGCGGTGCCCGCTGCGGGCAGGAGGAGGGGGAGCGAAGGCAAAGGACTCGCTGGGGCTGCCGGGCCCTGGCCGCCTGCCTCTGCCACTTTGTGGATGCCCGTTGGCCTGGTTCCTTCCTCGGGACGTCTCGGGCAGGTGGGATGCACGGGCCCCTGTGTCTGCCGGGGCCTTCCCCGAGCTTGCCCCCTGCTCAGCCGGCCAGGGACGCCCACGGCTGTTCCAGCTCTGCCCAGCGGCCCTTGGCATCGCCTGAGCAGGAAGCGGAGCCTTGCTCTGCCCCCCTCCTCGCCCCAGCCCTGGTCCTAAGGAGGCAGCCAGCAGTGTCCCGTCCAGGAGGCAGGGGGCCTCTGTCCCCTCCAGGCGTGGTGCCGTCGGAGGCAAAGGACCAGCCGCAGGGCGGCCCTGCTGGGGGCCCTGCCGTGGGAGGGATCGGGCGGTGAGGCCGCGGGCCCCAGCGCTGTGACGGCTGCTTCCCTCGCCAACTCACCCTGAGCCAGCAGGACGGAAGGCTGCGGAAAGTTGTTCCAGAGGTTTCCTCCTGTTGGCTGCCTTCCCTGTGTTTTTCCGGAGGGCCGCGTTAGATACCAGGTTTCGGCTGAAATACGTCCTGTCTGACTTCCCGTGCCACGCGGCGTGGGTGTGCCACGGGCTGAGCTGTGGCCGCCTGGGCAGTGCGTAGGTCAGCGGGCTTTGCTGGTGGCCGCCGTGGGCCCCGCTCCTCGCTGCTGGCATTGGGAGCCTGACACCGGTTCCTGCGTCGTCTCCGTTGTGGGTGGTTTGTCTGGTCCCACGGGGCCGGGGGTGGCAGGCTCACGGTGGCCGGCCCGGGGCGAGAAGTCTGGGTTCTGGCCTGGCTGATGGGTCTGCGTGGCTTCCTTCCCAGGCCCTGGTCCCTGGAGACGGCCGCTGATGACAGCTGTGATGGCCGCGGCCCCGCCTCTCACTGCCCGCTCCCATCATCTCTGCTATCTGGGACCTGGGTGCGGAACAGGAAGTGGAGGCTCCCGGAGGGCCAGCGACGAGCTCTGGGTCACGTGGCTGGGAGCATGGGGCCCCAGGCCCTCCATCTTCCCCTCCCCCTCCTCCCCAGACCCTGCCAGCTCCAGAGCAGGGGGGAGGAGAAGCTCTGGACGCCGCTCAATGTCTGCGCGTTGGCATCGGCGAAGCACCCGGCCAGCCTGGAGCCTCGCTCTTTTAAACAGAGTGGCAGAGCTTCCGTCCGCTGGTTCCCTCCCCAGATGGCCGCCACGGCCGGGGCTGCGCTAGGCCAAAGCCAGGAGCCGGGAGCTCCACCCGGGTCTCCCACGTGGGTGCAGGGGCCCAAGCACTTGGGCCGTCCCCCGATGCCTTCCCGGGCACATCAGCAGGGAGCTGGACCGGAACCAGAGCATCGGGGGCAGAACTCCGATGGGGATGCCGGCGTCCAGCATGGGCAGTGGTGACTTGGTCAGCTGGGCCACACCGGCCCCTGGCCTGGAGCCTCAATTTTGTCCTCTGGAAGGAGGGTGACACCACAGGGGAGTCCTCGGGCCGGCCAGCGGGGCTGGGGGCGGCGGTGAGATGCCGGCCGTTGCCGCTGTTAGCGCCACGAGGTTGGGGCCCCCACGAGGTCAGGGGCGCGGGGCACGGGGGCGAAGGTGTCAGGAGCCCAGCTCTTCCTCTGGGATGGGGCTGGGGAGGGAGGAGGGGCTTCTGCTGCAGCAGGGGCTGGGGCCTGGCCAGCTCCTCTGGACAGAGTGGTTCCTGTCGCCCCGCCCCCTGCTTCCCACGACCGGGGGCCTGACCCAGCCATCCTGCCCCCGCCTCCCACCCCATGTGGGAGGGCCAGGCCCTGGCTTGGCATGGCTCGGCGTGGCTGGGCCCTGCGGGTGCTGTGGGTCCAGGCTCTCCTCGGGCGTGGCCTCCTCCTCAGGTTCGTGGCCTATGGCCGCCTCCCCTGGCTGGGCCGTGAGCGTCCGGCGGGCAGGGCGAGCTTTGCGTTGGAATTCACGTAGCAGCTACGTGAACGCAGGGTCTGAGCAGGGAGGCTGCGGTGCCCTCCAGGGGTCAGGAGGCCCAGGCCGGCCCGGGAGCCGCGTGGCCTGTGTGCAGGACACGGTTCCCCCCACGTGCCCCTGCCAGGCGCCTGTGGCACCGCCCAGGCTCAGCCTGTTCCCCTCGGGGCGCGAGAACCAGGAGGAAGCTGCGGGGCCGGGCGCCCGGTGAGCAGCGCACGCCTAGTGACACTTGCTCCGCTAGGGAGCTCCCAGGGCGGCGACACCCGGCTGCCCGCAGGGCCGGGGCAGGTGGACAGCCCCCGGGTGATGGTGACACGGGAGGGCCGGGCCCCGCCTGCGAGCTCGTGCGTTGGCCTCCCCGGGCGCCAAGACCTGTCCTGCTTGGGCCTGGGTAGCAGCGGGGCTGGGGTAGGGGCCGAGGGGCCGCGTGGGGGCGGAGTCAGGGGCTGTGCTGGGTGAGGCAGAGTACAGGCCTGAGTTGGGAGGGAGGGTGCTGACCGCTGACCACAGCCCTGCAGAGGCCGGGCGTGGTGGGCGCCGGGTGGGCACGCCTCCCCCAGCCGCGCCGACCTCGCTGGACCTCCAGCCGCGCTCGGGAGCAGGAGCGGCCCCTCCCTTCTGTGTGTTCCTGTCTGGCGTTTTGCTTTCTAGAAAGGGCCTGAAGCGGCTACAGACAGGACCGAGCCGTCGGCCCATGGTGCGGGGCTTCCTGCCCGGGGGTGGGGGCAGGCTGGGGGCGGTGGGCTCTGGGGGCGGAGCCTGGTTCCTGTGATCTGTGTGCCTGGCCCTGCCGGAGCAGTCCTTTCTCTCTCACCGTCCCCAGCCTGCGCCTGTCTGCCCGAGACCCTCTCCCACAGCCTGGGGGTCCCTCTCCTGCCCGTGGCGACGGAAGTGCCTGGCACTGGGCCCTCGGTCCTCCTGAGCCAGGCATCACCAGTCGCTCCCAGCACCTCCCCACTGCGCCCTGGCAGCTCTGGCCCCAGAGAGCCCAGCCTCCCCATGGCCCTGCCGCCCCTCGACCCCAGGGCCCTGTGCTGTGGGCTCAGTGGCCTTGAGGCGTGGGCAGAGGTGACACTGCGGGGTGACCTGGGACCGGACCCGACCCACAGCTCCGGCCTGCGCACGCATGGCTCCCGTGTGGCAGCTGCAGCCGACCCTTCTGTGCGGGGGCCCAGCCGGGGCGACAGAGGTGACGCAGCTGTGTGTCCGCTGTGCCCGTGCTCTGAGTGGCCCCCCGGGGCGGGGCTGAGATTGCTCCAGTGTCGGCCCCCGGCTGTGGCCAGCTCCCTGCCTCCTTGGATTTCTGTCCGTCATCTGCGCACACGTCCCCCAGGCCCTGTCGGGTCAGGGGCGAGCACCGCAGGGCCCGGGGCTGCCGACCCACCCGCTACCCCCTCTCCAGGTGCAGCCCGGCCTCCGGGGCCTGCTCACTTCCCCTCCTGTTCGCCCCTGGGACTGGCCCGGCCCTCGCTGGCTGCCGTCTCTGACATCAGTGGGACCCGCTGGCCTTCCACAGTGTCCATTCCGCACGCTCGCTGGCCGCCAGGAGCAGAGTCCAGCGCAGGGCCATTAACGTCCGAGGTCTGCTTGGGCACGTTTCCTCCTTTTATCTGTGCTGCACGTGTTTGCAGACCCATCCTGCGTGCACACACGTGCACACATGCAGGCGCCCACACACGCGTGTGCATAGCCAGGGTCGAAGACGCCCAGCAGGTTCTGACCTGCCATTTAGAAAAACTGATCTTTTTTACTTATTTGAAAGGCAGAGAGAGAAAGAGAGAGAGAAGGCTTTTTTCAAGATTTTAATTTAGAGTTACAGAGAGAGAGAGAGGTCCTCCATCTGCTGGTTCACTCCCCAAATGGCCACAATGGCCAGGCCTGGGCCAGTCCTAAGCCAGGAGCCAGGAGCTTCTTCTGGGTCTCACTCGCAGGGCAGGGGCCCAAGGACTTGGGCATCTTCCACTGCTTTCTCAGGCCACAGCAGAGAGCTGGATCAGAAGAGGAGCAGCCGGGACTTGAATTGGTGCCCATATGGGATGCTGGCACTGCAGGTGGAGGCTTAGCCCACTACACCCCATTGCTGGTCGAGAGCGGGAGAGAGGGAGATCTCTCATCTGCTGGGTCACTCCCCAGCGGGCTGCAGTGGCCAGGGCTGGGCCAGGCAGAAGCCAGGGCCTGGAGCTCCATCCGGGTCTCCGCGTGCGGGGACGCAGGGGCGGTCAGGGGAGCTGGCTGGGGTGGGGCCCGCTATAGTAGAGGCAGGGAATGGGGTGCAGGGGTGCGGCTGAGACCTGGGGCGGGCTCCCCAAGTGGCCCGTGTCCCAGCACCGTTGTGGGAAGACTGTCCCCTCCCCACTGTGTGGGGCTGGGCAGGGGCTGTGGGCCTGAGTTCCCGCTGTGGCTGTGACCTTGGGTGGCCTCTGCCTCTTCCCTGGGAAAAGGGAGGAGCTGAATTGAGAGGGCTGGTTAATCCTCATTGGTTGGCAGTGGCTGGCTGGGGAAGGGTTCTGAGGCTCAGCCATTGACTGGTGATGTCTGCCTGGGCCGTGTGTGTGTGTGTGTGTGTGTGTCCACTCCTGGACTGGCTGGTCCTCGCGTGTTTTCCCCAGAGGCTCCGGGAAGCTGCTCTGCTTCTGCTCGTGCGTCCTGATGCCAGGTTTGTGGTTGGCACGAGACTCCCCCAGGAAAGAGAGGAGCCAGGTGGGCGCCGGCGGGGTCTGGGGAGTGGACATGGCTGTGGCCAGGGATGCCGGCTGGCTCTCCCAGGGCCTCTCTGGTGGGCCGTGTCTCCCTGGCGCAGCGTCTCGCCCGACTGGGTTGGGGCCGTTGGAGCCTTGGCAGGGCAAGAGCCCGGGGGGTCTCCGGCAGCTGAGGTGGTCCTGGAGGGCCTCCTGGAGGAAGTGCCGGGGCTGGAGGACTGGGTGGGTTCGCCGGGTGTGGGCGGGTCCGGGCGGCAAGGGCAGAGTTGCTGAGGCCGGCAGAGGCGGGTCAGCTCAGGGCGCAAGGCGAGGAGAGGCCGCAGGGCGGTGGGCGTCGCTCAGGCGTCCGGGGTCTTCAGACGCGAGACTTCGGTCTGCAGGGTGGCCAGCCGGGCAGCCGGGAGGGGCCGTGATGAGCTAACAGGCACCTGCCGAAGCCTTGCGCCGGGCCAGTCCTGGTGGCCGGCCGGCACCTGGGGGCTGCCTGCGTGTTTAGGATTCGGCCCGGGGTGCGTGGTGGCCGCAGGCCGCGCCTGACAGAGCAGCAGGGACAGGGGACGGCTGCAGCCCTGCGGCGGCCACTGTGCGTCCCCGTCCTGGGCCGGCCTCTGCTTGCGCTTGGGCCTCGGTGCCCCCGTCCGTGGATGGAGTGTGGCCCTCTTGTCCCCTGGGGTGTCCGTTCCCCCCGCGGGGCCACCCTGAGTCTCGTGGACCTGTCCTGTGAGGTCACTTTTGTTCCGCCGGAAATTCGGTTTTAATTGGCCGACGGTTTCCCGTGGTTAACGGTGGCAGCAGAAGAGCTGAGGCTAACAAGGGGCGGGAAATGGGGCAGGCGGTGCCTCTGGAGTCACGGGAGCGTGGCCGTGGCCGTGGCCATGTGTGTCTCTGAGGCTGTCCCCAGCACTGGCCCAGTGTGAGAGGATTCTGACTTCAGAGAAAGCCTTCTGTGATGAAATGGGAAGAGCAAGCTGCCACGTTAGGGTTGCGCTGTGTTTGCTAGTGTGACCGTTCCACTGAGTTCCCAGTGGCCGCCTTGTGGCTTCGCTCTGCATCTCCCTGAGGGTCGGTGGCTCTGCGCCGCCTTCGTGTGCTTTTGGTCGCTCTGGAAGGCGCAGCTGCCCGGAGAAACACCGCCCGCCTCTCTGCCCGTCGTTGCACCGGGATCTTCTGCCTGGTGGCGGCTCCCCGCCTGCCCTGGGCGTCCCGCGTGGCCCGGGCGGTTGGCAGGTTCGCGGGGCTGTTCTGGGACGGTGCTTGGTGCCGTCCCCCCCTTGTGTGTGGTTGTTCTGGCGGGGCGCTCCCGGCTCAGACCCAGGCCGTCCTTGCCACGTCTCATGCCACGAAGTCTCCCCCATGTGTTGCACCGTCAGCCCTCCTGGTTGGGTCGTGGATCGGCTCTGAGTGGTTTTGTGTACGGCGTGAGGTCGGCGCTCAGTGCCCGCCCCCGGCACGGGGACGTCCATCTTGCAGGAAGTTCCCCATGGCCCTGTCGTGGCCCCTCTGCAGCACTCCAGCGACAGGGGGTGGGAAGACGGGCGTCCCGAGCGGCCAGCCACCTGCAGCGTTCCGGCTCCGGGCCCCGCTCTCCTCTGCCCCTGCGGTCCGGCTGTCGCTGCCAGGCCCTGAGCGCTCAGGTTTCTGTCGCCACAGCCGAGCCCTAGCGGCTGCCGGGGGGGGGGGGCGGCTCTTCAGCTCTCGGTGTTGGCCAGGTGAGCTCTGTGGCCTTGGCCCCTGGTGGGCAGAGGGAGGGTGGGGGGTGACGCAGAGCGCAGGGGCCGTGTGTCGGCCGAGTTGGCAGTGGGAGCGCGGGCGTCGTCTCCTTAGGAAGCCACTGAGCCCCGATGTCGGGGCCCCGCCCTGGACCCTAATCCACCCAGGCCCTCCCCGGGGTCCCGCCTCCCGCACCAGAGCTGGTGTCATTTCTGCCCGCATCCATCGGCCACTCAGGCTCACCCACCGGCCCCGACGTGAGACTTTGGGGAGCAAGCCTGTTGCACCTGGGTCTTTGGGGCCCCCACACTGCTGCAGGTCACTTCCTGGGTCTGAGGGGCCGAGGCGGGGGACACTGGGGTCGCGGCTGTGACAGAGCCAGGGCAGTCCAGGAGCAGGGGTCAGCCCCTCCCCGGCCCCCTGCCCGTCTGTGGGTGTGGTTGGTGAGGGGCCCCTGCACGCCTTCCCTGCCCTGCGCACCTGCTCAAGGGGCGCGCGTGGGTTCACCGGTGGTGGCAGCGGCACCGGCCGAGCACTGCCCGCCTTCCCGCTGTCCCTGGCCGGGCTGACGCCTGCTCTGCGTCCATGGTCATTTCCTGTTCTCCCTCAGGCCCCTGGCCACCAGCGGCCGGAGCGGCTCCTGGGCGAGGGCCGGGAAGTGAAGCCGGCTCGGGGGAGGGCCGGCGGGCGGTGCTGGTGCGGGCTCCCGGCCTTTGTTGCCAGCGTGTGCCGGGGCTGGCGCTGGGCCGGGTTTGCTGCAGGAAGGGCAGTCCAGGCCGGCTCAGCGCGGGCACCAGGCTGGGAAGGCCCAGGCCCTCGGCCTCTGCGGCCCCTGACCACGCTGGTGTCCAGGGCCCTCCCTGGATCCCGGGCTGTGCCCCTGCGACACTGCCCTGGCAGCCCCCGCTGCCGGCCTTCAGCCTCGGGGTCTGGGCCCCTGGGAGGCTGGTGCCCCCGTGTGCAGGTCCCCGGCCGCGTGTGGCCATCGTGTGTGTTCCTGGCTCGGGTCGCCGGGCTCCATGTCCAGATTGCCGACCGGGGGGCTGGGCTTCCAGACATTCCCCGAGCTGAAGAAGCTGTTCGGTCTCCATCTGCTCACTTCAACGCCCTCCGTGGCCTCTGCGTGGGGGGGGCTCCCCGCGCGTGGCAGAGCCGAGGGCACAGCTCACCCGCACGCCTGCTCTGCCCTGCCCCCAGACCACACGCAGGCGCGCCCGGCGGCGCTCGTTAAGTAATTAGTTCTCGGTTTTTAATTAAAGACTCAGTCGTGTCTTCATTCAGTCTCCAGTCCACGCACGGCGGCCGAGCCCCACGCTGAGGCCGCAGGGGCTGCTGGGACGCCGTGAGCAGTGAGACCTGGGGGTGTTCGGGGCCGGGAGCCTCAGGGACCCCACACAGGCTCTGTTCCCGGGGGTGGCGCTGCCCACCGTGGGGAAGCAGCAGATGCAGTTCGGAGGGACCCAGGCCCAGGGTCTTCAGTGCCTGGTGGGGAAGGGGCGCCTTGGTGGGCGGGGCCTGAACCAGAAGGGTCAGCCGGGCATGTAGGGTGGCTGCGTGGACCCCCAGGCTGGCAGGGCAGCGGTGGGGGCCCTGGCCACCTCTGCCCGCTGGCCAGGGTTTCTCATGGACCGCCCCAGCCACATGGAACCTCCCCTGGGACGCCGGCCTGGGTTGCCCCAGCGTGTGACAGGAAGCACCGTGCCCGGCATGGCTGGAGCTCTCTGCCGTCCTGCGGTCACTGCCGTGGGGGACTGGACACCTGCCCCGAAGCTGCCGAGCGCTGGAGGCAGAGCCCGGGCACCCAGATGAGGCTCTGGGCCGTGCCTCTTACCGTGTGGGTGCCCCCGCCTGTCCAGCGGCTGCTTCCACACCCGGCCCCGCGGGAGGGAGTGCCCGGTTCCCCGACAGACCTTGGGTCCTGCGCAGGGGTCGACGGGAAGGGCCAGCGGGAAGGGTGGCCGTCCGCTCCTGCCCCCGGACGCCGAGGCCTGGACAGACCACGCCCTCCTGCCCTGGGCCCCGGGCGCTTCCACCTCACGTTCCTCTCTGATTTGGGTCTGAAATATGTTTGCTGGCGGCGACAGCCCGGCCCCCTCCCCCTCCAGACGCAGGCGTGAGCAGGGAAGACCCTGTGTCCTGGCGCCTGTGCTCGCCGAGCGGCAACCCCTGGTCCGGCTCCGGGCGGCCGACTCCGCCCCGTGCCCCCCCAGCCCCTCCCTCCCACCTCCCGGTCCCCGCTGATGCCGCCGCAGGGTCAGCCCCAGGTGTTTTCCGAGTGGGAAGGGAGCCGTGTCCGGGCACCGTGCCGTTGGGACAGAAGTGGCGAAGTCCCGTGGCCGTGGTGGGCGTGGGGCCCAGGGCCAGGAGCCGCGGGGGGGCCCGGGGACGGAGGTCGGGGGCTGGCTGGACATTCTCCCTCCACTGCTCTGTCCCCTTCCGTGCTGTGTCCCGGGGCACAGGCACAGATCAGCGTCAGAACCAGGCCCGCCCTGAGCGGGAGCCGGCGGGGAGGGGCGGGGCGCAGGTCCGGTGCTGTGGGCTCCCAGGGCCCGGATGCGGCCCTCGGGCGCTGACGCAGTGGCCGGAGTATTTTGTTTTCAGGCTGCGGATGGTGCCGTGGAGGTTCCTGGTGCCTTTGCAGTTTGGTAAAAGGGATCCAAACGGCCTTGAGCGGAAGGACCAGGGAGGAGGGGCCGTGGCGACCGTCCTGGGCTCGGCTCTCTGATCAGCCTGACATTGCACCGTCAGTCACGCCTTTGACCGAAGCGTTTGTCCCTGTAGATGTGCGTCCTGTGGGGGAGGGGGCTCTGCTCGGACAAAGAGCTTGGGGGCCGTGTCCCCCCAGACCTAGCTGGCCCTAGGCCACGGCGGCCGTCCCGCCTGACCCAGGTGGGCACACGGAGGGCCCCCCCCCGCCACTGTGCTGGGAGCCACTTCTGGACTCAGCGGCCGGGCCTCCCTCCCCCATGCCGTGGAGACCCCCCAGCGGGGCTGCTCCTGGGCTGTGTGTCTGCTTTGTGTGCACACCGCCCTCCCCGGGGACCAGGCCGCGTCCCAGGAACCCTTGCTCCTTTATGTTTCTCTTATCTGCTGAGCCCCAGCCGCTCTGCCTTCTCCCAGGAGCCGGGAACCAGTGGGTGGAGGGGCAGGGCCGGGACCCCGCCCCCGCCGCCGCCCACGCCCACGCCCGCTTCCTGCCAGGCTTCAGGCAGGGTGGGGTTTTCGAGAGGGTGTGTGCGGGCACGCGTGTGCAGGCGTGTGCAGTGCGTTGAGGTTCGCGGCCCTGGTTCTCCGCAGAGACCAGGCGGCTAGGTGTCCCCGGGGTGCTCGGCAGGAGGCAGGGCCCCTCCCCGGCTCCTTGGCAGTGGTGCCCCGGGGCCCCCAGAGCCGTCCGACCTAGGCACGTGTCCAGGGGCGCGGGCAGAGCACGCCTGGTCGTGGGTCCCTGCCCTGGCTTCTGGCTGTGGACTCGCCCCACGCTCCCTGGGATCCTGGTGTCAGCAGAGCCATGGGGACCGGAGCCGGGCCTTGGAAAGTGGGCACCGGGCCTGCTCCTGGGTGCCGGGGCAGCGCCGGGCCGAGGGCCCCCAGGCTGGGGGAGGGGAGGAGCAGACACAGCGGGAGGCCCTGCTGGCAGTGAGTGGCACGCCTGTCCTGGCCTCCTGGTTCTTCCTGCTGCGCCACCGGAGCGAGGGCCGCACAGCACCGGATCCTCGGCCAGCTCTGCTGGCCTGCACAGCCCTGCTCTCGCTGGGTGCTGGGTGCTGGGTGCTGGGTGCTGTCTCTGCCCTCCCTGGGTGCTGGGTGCTGGGTGCTCCGTCTCTGCCCTCCCACGGGTGCCCGGGGCTGCCTGAGTGTGTGTTCCTCTGAGCAGTGGCACCAGCCGTGGCTTCTCATGCACCATGGCGGGGGCCGGGGGGTTGGGGGAACTGCAGGGTCCCAGCGACTCTGGCCGAGCAGGTCTTCGAGGGGCCCAGAGTGTGACTCCAGCCGGCAGCCGGGTGCCCCCAGGTGGAGACACAGCCTGCAGGGGGCGCGCCAGACCCGCAGGGAGCCCGCAGCCACCTGGGCCGCGGAGCCTCAGGAAACCCCATCCATCCCTCCCTGTTCCCAGGGCCAGGGCGGGAGCTGGGGGGGGGACTCCGGGGGCCAGCGTGCTCCTGGGGGGGGCTGCTGTCTCCGCAGGCCTGCTGGCCGCCCCTCCCTCTCCCCAGGCTTCCGGAAAAGCGCCCAGGTCTGTGCCAGACGCGGCTCGGCGCCTCCCCTGCCCCCACACCTGCCCGGAGCTGCCTCTGGTTCCGTAGGGAATTGTCCTTGAAGGGCCTGGCTGGTGGCCCTGTCGGGAAGTGCGTGGCGCTGGCACCGGGCTCCTGGTGAGGCCCCGCTTCCGGCTGGCCGCCAGGACGCCCCTGCCCCCATTCCCAGCCCTGCCTCCTCCCGGGAGCCCGCTGGCCATGCTTGTCATGTGGGACCCGTCTGCGTGCCGTGCGGTTTCGAGAACGTGGGGCCCTGGGCTGCTTTACCTCCACGAACAGCCGGGCTGCAGGCGGAAGAGGGTGGGGCTTCTTCGCCTTGGGTGCGGGACGGGTTTCAGTCGTCCAGAGACATCCCGGGCGGCCTGGGCCTTCAGTGCTGCCCCCACGCCGGGCTGCCCGTGCCCCGTGGATGAGGCTGTCCTCGGTGAGTGCCCGGGAGCAGCTCCGCCTGCCTGGTGACATTGGCTTCACGCCCGCGGCCTCTGCAGTGTGTGCGTGGTGGCGGGGTCTTGTCCCTCCTGGCCGGGGACTGGTTGCTCAGGGAGGGAGTGGGGAAGCCGCGGAAGCTCCCTGCGGGCAGGAGGGGCCGGAGCTGGGAGTCCCGGTGGCTTCTGTGTCACTTGCGCCGGCCCTTCGCCCAGTGTGCCGCAGGGGTCGTCTTGGATTCCCTGGAGGGGCGGCATTTCCGAGAATTCCAGAATTTGCGCAAGGTCAGCTTTTTCCTCCAACCCTGCCTCAGGCCTCGCCGGGGACCCGGCCCCTCCCGCCGTTTTGCTCTGCCTCCTTAGCACCTGCGTCCGTCCTCAGACCCCTGGTCCAAAGTGGCTGCAAGAGCTCCAGCCATCCTTTCTCCATTTCGTGTGGTGGAAAGGAAGCCAAGTTAAGCAGACTTTTTTTTTTTTTTTAAGATTTATTTATTTATTTGAGAGGGAGAGAGAGAGGTCTTCCATCCTCTGGTTCACTCCCCAAATGACTGCAATGGCCAGAGCTGCGCTGATCTGAAGCCAGGAGCCAGGAGCTTCTTCAGGGTCTCCCACGTGGGTGAAGGGCCCAAGGACTTGGGCCATCCTCCACTGCTCTCCCAGGCCATCAGCGGAAAGCTGGATTGGAAGTGGAGCAGCTGGGGCTTGAACCAGCGCCCACATGGGATGCTGGCACTGCAGGTGGAGGCTCAGCCCCTGCGCCACAGCCTGGCCCCTCTCTGCCTCTGCCCCTCGTGGACTGCAGCGGGCTGTCTCACGTGGATCACGTGGCCATTGCTGAGGCTGAAGGCTGGGAGGCTGTGGTCCTGTGCCCGTCCTGCGGGCAGCCGGGTTCACGAGAGAGAGTTTGCCAACTCGCCCCGGGCCCCGGGAGGGGCCGGATCCCATGGCACTGTCTCCAACAAGGCGGCCCTGGGGGTCGGCTGTGCACCTGTGTGCGTGGCCAAGGCCAAGCTCGACCCTGTCCTCCGGCTCCAGCTGCCCAGCCCGAGGTCCACCGGGGAGGGGGCACCAGGGCAGCTCTGCTGGGGTCAGGGGCTACGGGGCCCCACTGCTGGGCCGGGTCCCCTCTTCTGCGGGTCTCTGCGTCTGCCTGCGGTGAGGCAGCGGGATGGGACCTGGTAGGCTTCCCCCGTCCCTGCCCCCACTCTCCAGGCATGGGTGCTGGCTTCTGGGAGGGGAGGGTCCGCGTGCTCTGTGCAGAGAGCCGAGGGAGGGTGGGGTTGGCGTCTTGGCCTCTGGGAACCCCCGGCAGGGCCCCCGCTGTGGTGCTCCTGGGCAAAGTGCCGTGCAGCGGGACCGGGCTGACTGCCCGCGGGTGCCCCGTCCTCGCGGGGACCAGTGACCGAGCATCTGCCACCCTTACCCCCACGGGACAGCTGGGGCGTGCCAGGCCCGAGCTGGGCCTGGGGGGAGGGGACCGTCCTAGACTGGTTTCTCAGGGTCCGGCTCAGGAGTGACCTTGGGCAGCTGACTTGAGTGTGTTTACAGATGGGGGGGCGTGATGGTGTCGGCTTTCGCTCCCCACGCCCTGGGCCCCCGCATTTCCAAAACAAACAGGCGTGTTTACACTGGCGGGGGTGGGGGGACACGCCTGGGCTCACCAAGCATCTGCACCAGGGTGGCCTCCAAGATGCTGGTCCCAGCCCTGCTCCGTCTTCCCCTCACCCGCCAGGCGGGGGCGCTGTGCTGGGCCTTGCTTTGCTGGTGAGGGCCCTGGGGGTGGGAGGAGCAGGCGGGCTCACTCCCTGGTCCCCGACGGGACTGGTCCAGGGTGAGTTGTCCGGAGGGCCGTGTCCTGGGCCCGCTGTAATCTCGCCAGGCTGTGACGGAGCCGGTTCTGATCCACAGAGCCGTGCCTGGGCCCTGGCTTCCCGGCGTTGACCCTCGCAGTCTGGGCTGTCCACGGGCAGGGCCCCGTGCGCAGCTGGGCTGTGCAGTCCCTGGCCCGGGCCGCGTGGGGGCTGAGCCGAGCACCTGGGGCCGGCGGCGAGGGCTTTACCAGGGCACCGGGAGGGAAACACCGACTTGCCGGGTGGGCTTGCTTGGGAAGCGGTCGCCGTGCGCGGTGCCCGGAGGCGGCAGCTGCCAGGCCAGGAAGGGGGCTGTGTAGGGACCCAGCGCCTCGGGCCCTGTGGTCCCCTCTGTCTGCAGCCCTGTGTGGGGGCTGCTGCGGCCGGGGGTGGGGGGAGCCGGCTGCAGCCAGAAGCAGCTCAGGGCGGTGCAGAGGAGGAAGGGGTGGCCACAGCCTGTTCCTGGTCCTCCCGCCGAGCCCCCCGCCCCGTGCCCTGTTCCTGGCCCTCCCGCCGAGCCCCCCGCCCCGTGCCCTGTTCCTGGCCCTCCCGCCGAGCCCCCCGCCCCGTGCCCTGTTCCTGGCCCTCCCGCCGAGCCCCCAGCGTTCTGTGCAGTCCTGGCTCGCATCCAGGGGAGAGACACTTCCAGCCCAGCACCCCCGTCCCCCTGCCCGCCCCGTCCCCGTCCCAGGAGGGGAGGAAGACCGCGTCCCGAGCCGGCTTCCTCCCGGGTTCCCTGCTGAGTGGCCCGGCCGCCTTTCCCTGGGGAAGCCCCAGTCAGGTGCGCTCGTCCTGCTGAGGGCCGCCTCGGTGTGGACCTTCCACGCCGAGGCTCTGAGGACAGCCAGTGGCCGAGGCCTTTGGGAGCAAGTCCCTTCACTCGGGCTTGCGATTGCTCTTCTTTTTAATATTGATTTTTATTTTATTTGAGAGAGAGAGAGAGAGAGAGAGAGAGAGAGAGGTGTCTTCCATCCACTGGTTCACTCCCCAGATGCGTGCAGTAGCCAGAGCTGGGCCCGGCTGAAGCTGGGAGCTGGGGACCCTCTCTGGGTGTCCCGTGTGGTGGCGGGGACTCAGATACCTGGGCCACCACCCACCCGCTGGCCCCGGCCCGCGGTCCCCCCACTCCACTTCCTGTCTGGCTTTGACTCCTCAGGGCGCCCTGTGCCTGGGCTCCCCAGGGGCCGCATGTGGGGAAGTGGAGGCTGCACCGGCCACCCCGCCCTCACCGTGACCGCGGCAGCCACCTCCCATGTTGGGCCACTCGCTGGGGCCTCGTCCTGTCCCCCGCCCAGGTGCTGTGGGGGCCCAAGGGGGTGTGGGTCTCGGGGCGCTGGGACTGTCCGGCTGCTCTGTCACCCAGGTCACCGTTTGCCCTGATGTCACCCATCAGCTCCTGGGGTCTGGGAGAGTCTGTGGGGGGTCCCTGTCCAGGGTGAGTGGACTCTCGGGCAGGTCCTGGGGAGTGTGTGTTGGGGGGTGTATGTAATGGTCGGGGGCTGCTGGCCTGAGGCCCTGGGCTGGCTCTGTCTCTGCTGGCTTCCGCGGGGCGTCCCCTCCCTGGGAACACCCGGGGTGGGCTGGGAGCCGTCACGCTTAGTTCCCCCTCTAGGGGCTGTGGGGCCTCATGCCCCGCCCGCACCCCCCGCTGGGGCATGGAGGTGAGAGGGGTGGGCCTCCCTCCCCTTGTCCCAAAGGAGGCAGGGGCTTCTGGGTCCTCCCCCCCGCCCCTCCCCTGAGAGAGCCAGGCTGCCCACGAACAGGAGCCGGCCTCCGGGCCCTTGGCCGGCCTCGTCCTCCGTGTGGCCTGGGAAGGTGCTGCCTCGTGGGGCTGGACGGGGCGAGAGAGGCCCGAAGGGCCATGGCAGGGCTACAGCGGCCTCTGCCTTGGGGGGATTGGCCCCCTCCCCGCACAGCCCCCTGACCAGAAGCCGGGGTGTGTGTGCACCCAGTGGTCCGCGCGGTGTCTGCGGGGAGGGGGCTGGGCCCTCCCTGGAGCCACCTGCCCGCCGTGGACGCAGGTGCTGCCCAGCGGGCCCGGGACACACACCGGTGTCTGCGTTGCTGGCTCTCGAGCCGCTTCCCCCTGCGCGGTTGGAGCCGCGCGGCCCCTGCCTGGGACTCTGCTCTGACGCTGGACATCGCAGGCCGGGTGACAGCCAGGCCTCACCGGGGCGCTGGAGAAGGCGTCTGAGGCGAGGGGATTTTGAGCAACCTCGGGCAGGGGCCTGATGGGGGCTGAGGTCAGGTGGGGGACAATGAGGGACGTGGGAGCGCCTGTGCCGCGTGAGTGGCAGCTGTTTGCGGCTTGTGCCGGGCAGAGCCGTCGCCGCCGCAGCCGTCCGCGGGCAAGACCGGCCCTGGCGTCGCTGGCCTGGAGTGCAAGGGTCTGAGAACACGGGGGCTGGCCGCGCGTGCTCCTCCGTGCTCCTCCGTGCGGCAGGGCCACCCCAGCACGTGGCCCTGAGACACGGGGTGGGGGATGCGGCCGCAGGGGGCTGCCCGCTGGCTCGGAACAGGTGTGTAGTCCAGGTCCTCCGGGGAGCTGTGCAGAAGGGCCGGGCGCGTGGACTCCGCCTGTCGGTGGCGTCTCGGGACCTAGAGGGAAGTCTGGGTCGCGGGGCTGACGATGAGCGCTGGGGACAGCGTGGTCCCATGCCTGGCTTTGGGGCTGACGATGAGCGCTGGGGACAGCGTGGTCCCGTGCCTGGCTTTGGGGCTGACGATGAGCGCTGGGGACAGCGTGGTCCCGTGCCTGGCTTTGGGGCTGACGATGAGCGCTGGGGACAGCGTGGTCCCGTGCCTGGCTTTGGGGCTGACGTCGGAAGGGCTCTGGGCTCAGGCTGGGGTCAGGGGCTCCACAACCCCGGTGTCCTCCAGGGGGCCTGGGCGTTGTGCTTCTGTGTGAATCCAGCGGCTTCTGTGTCCTTGGAGGCAGAGGGAGAGGCACCCGCTGGGAGCCCTTGGCGTGGGGTTCAGGTGCAGTAGCTTCCCGGACGAGCCACCGCGGGCTGCACGCGGGAGGAGCCTGGCGTCCAGCCTCGAGGTGGGGAGGGACCGGCACGGGCGTGGGAGGCGGGACATGGAAACGGCCATCATGATCACGCACTCAGCCGAGAGTGTGTCAGTGACCTGTGCGTGCATTGGTGGACATGTGCACACGTGTATATGACACGTACATCTGCATGGGTACGTGCGTGGATGTGCGAGTGCATGTGTGAGCACGTTTGTATGTGGTGGGCATTCGTGTGCACACGTGTGTGTACATGGGCGGGTCATGCACATATGAGCACACGTGTATAGGCAAGAATAGGTATACTTGCGTGCGTGCACATTGTGTGCATGTACACAAATGGGTTGTGCACATGTGAGGACACACATGTGAATGTGCACACATGTGAGTGGACACATGTGCATCACACAAATAGGTGTGCATGAGTGCACAAACGTGTGCATGTACACGGCGGGCTGTGCACATGTGAGCACACATGTGTATGAGTAGGTGTGTGCACACGTGTGTGCATGTCATGGGTGGTGTGTGCGTGTGTGAGCGCGCAGCCGTGGGTGTACACGTTTATGTACCGGTGTGCACTGGTGCTGGTGTTCTGAAAGCTCACCATTCATCCTGAACTCCCTCGGCTGTGTCTGCCCAGTCGGGTCAGTCCCCCGTGGGCGTTGGTGAGGGGTGTGGGTGCGCCGGCCCCTGGGGAGGCTGCCCGGGCACCGCCTGCACCCGCTTCCCCGTGGATCCCGTCACGGGGAGCTCGCGACCCCCGCTGCAGCCCCGGCACTCTGGGGGCTGCTCTGATGGGGCCAAACCTTTCTCCTGCCGCCTCGGTTTCCCCGTGTCCATCTCGGCCCCAGCACCCATCCAGGACCCTGCATCCCCTCCACCTTCTGCTGATCCTCCTGTGTTGGCCTGTGACCTCTCACCTCTGTGCGTGAGGTCTGGCCAGTCAGCTCAGGTCTGCTCGTCCCTGTGGGCAGGCCCAAGACCACAGGGCTCCGACTGCATTGCCCGAGGCCACAGGTGTGCAGTCGGCTGTCCTGTGGCTCTGCCATGTCCTGGGGACACCTGCCGGGGTGTCTTGTGGGACAGGTGTGCCGGGGACTTGGATGTGCGCTAGTCTACCGCCCAGGTCGACAGCACCTCCTCCAGGGGGCCTCTCTGATGCCCCTGTCCGGTGCCTGGTGAGGAGACCCCTGTGGGAGCTCCATGCTCCCAGCACAGTGCTATTGACTGAGGCCTGGGCGCCCGGGTCTGCAGTGGAGACAGGCTCCAGAGCCAGGGCTGTGGTGTCCAGCCCGGCCCTCTGTCCCCGGGAGGCTGTGCCGGGGGCCCTGGTGCACCACAGGCGGAGTCTGAAGCCGTGGCTGGCCCCCGCTCTGGGAAGCCGAGGGCCGAGTGCGTCTGTGTCCGTGGTCCGTGGACTCGCGAGCATGCTCATCTCTGGGGAGCCTGTGTGGGAGCCGGGGAGGAGGTCGTGCCAGGCTGGGGGGTCAGCCATGGTCCTCGACCGCTCCCGTACGGCTCTGAACCCCCACCAGAGACCACTCGGCCTGGGCGGCATCTCCCGGACATGGGCCGAGGGACGGGCGCTGCTGGGACACCTCGCCGAGGCGTGGCTTCCTGGTGGGGGGCTGGTAGGGGTGGCCTCTCGCTTAACTCCGCCCAGCGACAGGTGCCCATGGAGGACCTGCAGCGGTCCGTGTGCTCCGTATGTGTGACTGTGCACGCATGTGAGCAGCTGTCCGTGTGCTCTGTGGCTCACGCTCCTGGGTGGTCTCCCTGGAGGCTGTGGGTGCCAGGGAGACGGTGTCTATGCTGGCCGGGAGCGTCCGGGCGGCTCAGGGAGAGGCGGAGCACGCCTGGGAAAGTCTTCCGTGGGTGGACCAGGCCAGGTCCTGCTGTCACCTCTTAGGGCTGTGACCCTGGGGGAGAGGGGAGAGGGGAGGGGAGGGAGGGGTCTTAGAGCTGTGTCTGTGGGGGGAGGGGTATCAGAGCTGTGTCCCCAGGGGGGAGGGGTCCTCCGGGCCTGTTTCCTCAGCTGGTCCCCCTGCACAGGGCAGCGGTACCCAGTGTGACGGCAGAGGTGTGGGCTGTGGGTGGAGGAGCCCCCAGGGACCCCCGTGGAGCCGCCCGTGGAGACGCCTGCTTCCCAGTCCCTGGTTCACCGTCTCCACCCCTGGGAAGAGAGAAGGTCCCTGGAGTAGGTTAGAGCCGCTCGCCCGCCTGCCCGCCCGGGGCTGTGTTCCCGTAACTCCAGGCCTCCGCTGGGAGCGGGCGGCAGCCTGGGGCTTCCTCTGGGATGCGAGTACCTTGCAGGCAGTGACTCAGCCGCTGCCCTGCTCTGGGAGAGTCCCTGTGGTGGCGTGAGCACCTCTGTCCCACCTCCCACGCGGTGCACCGGGGCGGGGACGGGGCAGGCTCTGGGCGTCTCCGCCCCTCGTGCAGCTGGGCGTGGCAGGGAGTGTCGGGGCGGGCGGGAGCGAGCATTCACAGACAGTGAGTGGCCCGGGCCCACCCGGCAGGCTCCCCCGGCCCCCGGCCTCGCACAGCCACGGGGCCCAGCCCCGGGCCCTCATATTGATGTCGGGGGCTGTGGTCTGTGCACCCGGCTGCTGCCCTGGCCTTCGGGTCCAGACGGCACCCCTGGGCCTAGCGACGCCCCAGTAAACCCAGAGGACAAACCACAAGGCCGTCTGGTGTGAAGCTGGCAGCCGGAGCCCACGCAGAGGTCGGCTGCCGTGTCTGGGGCTGCGTCAGGCCGGCACCAGCTTGGGCTGCAGAGGGAAACCCCTGGTTCCGACCGGGCCCTGCCTGGAAGTTGCTGGGTGGCCGTCACGGGTCACTTGCGCCTCCCCAGCTGGGTTTGGGTTTTTCCTCTGTGAACTGAAGAATTGGACCAGATGGGGCCACGCCCCTTCCCCTAAGGGCTCTGGTTCCAGCCAAGTTGCCCGGTTGGAGCAGAGCGACACGACACCGCAGGGCCTCACAGGACGCTTGTCCTGATGTCGTGGGCTGGGCAGGGTGTGGTCAGTGTCGGAGGGACTCCACGGCGGATCACAGATGGCCAGGGCCTGCTTGGAGCTCTGTGCCAGGAGGGCTACAGACGCAGCCTCTGGTCTGCGGGATCGATTGGCGATGCCTGCCCTGGGCGGAGCAGCCCACGTGCCATCTCCACAGCCCGGGAACCGGGGAGAAGGGGTGCAGCTGGGGGCTGGGTGACGACTGGAACCCTGGTCTCCGGCATTTTGTGCTGGCTTCTGCCTCTGCCGGTTCATCGTGATCTCAGATCAGTTCCTGGCAGAGAGCACAGTGCCCGCCCCACCTGCCTCCCCCGGTCTCCCCTCCCGGCTCCCAGGCTGTCCAGGTTTCCTGGCTGGGTCTCTGGCTCCCCTCCCTGGGGGTGTGGGAGCTGAGCCTTGGCCCTGTCGACCTCAGCCCAACAGGGGGCTCCGTCACTGCGTGCTGGCGGGCGGCCTGGCCAGTGCAGCCGATTGCAGTGGGGGAGGGGATGGTGGGAGGGGCGGGGGGCACTTGGGCTGGCCCACGCCAGCTGTGCCGGAGACGAGGGGGAATAAACTCAGCCCCCCGTGTCCGGCAGCCGTGGAGACGTTGTGGGGGAAGGGTGTCGGGGGAGGACCAGGGCCTCACTCTCTTCTCTCCCCTCCTGGGCTCCGTGTCCTGGGGGGCGGGGTCCTGAGGCCTCCCCAGCCCTGCCCTGGACGGTGTCCTGGTCACAGTGTTGATGTCCTTGGGGCTTCTGCTGGGCCTCCTGTGGGAGGGGCTCGCCCGTGCCTCCAGGTCTGTTCCCTGCACGTGGCTGGCGACCCCTAGATGTGATCCAAGCCGGGGGGCTCCTGCCAGTCAGACTCCTGCAGGGAAGTGAGGGTGGGGCATTCCCCGGGGACCCCAGCCCTGGGTGGCTGCTCCCCAGTGACCCTGCCGGGTCGGCGGCCACAGAGACGCTCGGGCTGCTTCCTGCTGGTGGGTCCTGCGAGGGCAGCAGCTGGGTTTGGGTTCAGGGTCAGGCCCAGGGCCACCCCTAACATGGGACCTTGGGGAAGTCAGCTGCCTCCTGGACCCCGCCTCCCCCTGCGGGGGGTGCGTGGAGGCGGGGACACACACAGGGGAATCGTAGAGGGTGTCCAAGGGGCTCGGGGAGGCGGATGGGTGACTGTTCGGGCTCACTCTTCCCTCTTCTCCCCTTCCTGCATCGGGAGGGGTGGGGGAGAGGGATCCATCCATCTGATCAACATCCACCACCCCTACACCTGTCAGTCATCCACCCACCCATACACCTGTCCGTCACCCACCCACCCATACACCTGTACATCCACCCACCATACACCTGTCCGTCACCCACCCACCCATACACCTGTCAGCATCCACCCACCATACACCTGTCCGTCACACACCCAGCCATACACCTGCCCATCATCTATCCAACCATTCATCCACTCATCCATCAACTTAGTGTCCACCCACCCATCCTCCCACACCTCCATCCACTCATCCTACAGCCCCCCATCTATCTCCCACTCCGCATCCCCCGTCCACCGCCCCCGCCTGCTTGTCCACCCACCGGTAGAGCAGACAGGGCTCCAGAGGCCGAGGCGCAGGGGCCAGGCTGCTGCCCAGGACCTTGGCGGCCTCCCCCACGCTTGCACCTGAGGGTGTTGATCAGACCCTGAGAGCGGGGAGGTGTCTGGATTTGGGTGGCTCCGTTTCAGATCATGTTGAAAGCTCGAGCCAGGTGCAGGCAGGAGGACCGGGCCGGCTCTGAGACCGCGCCTGGGTGCGCCCATCCGTTCCCTTTCCTGCCGGTGGCGCTTGGCTCCGCCCCTCTCTGGGGACGGCTGAGCCTCCTCTCTGCTTCCAGGGGTCCCAGTGAGTGCATTTCTTGGTTTTGCTGCTCAGCTGTCTTGGGGCCCGAGGTCCTGCTCGTGGCGCCTTCCTGCCCCCTCCCCCTTCCCTGCGTGCTGCCCTGCGGGGAAGTGGCCGAGGTCTCTGCCTCGGGGTGAAGCTTGCGGTGGGCCGTGACCGTCTCCCGACAGCCGCCCCTCGCGGGCTGCACCAGGGTTTTCCTCCCCGCGCTCCCCGCGTGTGGAAAGGAAACACAGGATGAGGGCCTGCGCGGGGGGAGCGGCTCCCGGGCCCGGCACTGCAGGTGCAGCCGCGCTGCCTCGGGTTTCGCTGTGCAGGGAGCCCCCCCGGGCAGCGTGTCCAGTGAGTCTGCCATCCGGTGCCGAGCGGCATGTCCCGGGGACGGCTGATGGGTCAGGCCTGCGGCTCGGGCTGGGGCCTGCTGACCCCGCTCGCCGGTCCCCAGTGCCCCTGGCGTCGGGGCCAGAAGGCCCCCTTGAGCTGTCCATCCTTGGTGAGAGGTTCCGGTGTTGCCAGCCCTGCTGTGCCCAGGCAGGGGCATCGGGCAGGTTGCCTGGGCTGTTTCTGCCCCAGGGGGAGCCCTGTGCTCCGGTCCTTGGTCCCAGCTCTGGGGAAGGCGAGGGGCTGCTGGAATGGTTAGGCGTGTGCCGTGGCGGCTCCCACAGGGGTGCGGCCGACCCTGCAGGGGGTTCCTGGTGGGCGGAGCATGCATGGGAGGGGTGGGATCTTCGGGGACCCAGGCTCTCGGTGGCAGCTTTGTCATCTGTCAGGTAAAGTGAGGTTGAGCAGTTGGGCGGTTGGGGGGACATCGTGAGACTCGTATGGGCACCCCTGCGCCCCTGCACACCCCGGGACGTCCGTGGCCACAGAGCCTGGTGGCATGGGCACGCTGGGGTGAGGCCGGCCACTTCCTGAGGGGTCGCCGGGTGACCTGGGCCACATGCCCTCCGCGCCGGTTCTCAGTGTGTGCACCTGTTCCGCAGAGGCCGCACACAGGAAGTGACGTCATCTGGTGCTGATCCAACAGCTCGGCAAAGGTGAGCCACCATGAGTGGTGGCTCATGTTCCGCCCGGGTGCTCATCCGCCCCGTCCTCTCCACCCCCGCCCACCCACTCCCCCACCCGAGTCAACACTGGCCAAGTGACCCCCGCATGCCGGGCGCGTGGACAGCGGGGTCGTTTCCTGTGGGTCCCGTGCCTGCTCACCTTCCCGGGACCTGGGCCCTGCTGGTCTCCTGGTGCTGCAGCTTGAGTGGGGGGGAGGGGCGCTCTGCGGCGACCACGGCAGCGGGAGGGGCTTGAGCTCCTCTTTGCACCCGTGGCCGAGGCCCAGATTTGGTCTCTTGGTTCGCTGACAGCAGGGCTCATGTGGGGCTTGCAGAGAGGGGGTGCGGCTAATGAGCCCCAGCCGGTGCTTCCGGGCCAGAGACATCCAACCCACGCCGTTCTCATGAGCTCTCCACGAGTGGTTTTGTGTTCGGAGACACCTGCTGCGTTGGGCGCTGTGCATGGTGGCCTGGGAGTCGCCTGCGGGCTGTGCCTGGCTGCGTGGGCGCTGTGCGTGGCAGCCCGGGAGTCACCCGCAGGCTGCACGGTAAAGGCCCGGGGCTGCCTCTCAACCCTTCCTGGACGTGCTGGCCCCTGGGAAGGGGCTGGGTGGTGCCGTGCGCCCGCGGATTCACAGCCAGCACCCAGGCCCTCACAGCCCCCGCAGCCATCCTGGGCCCTTCCCACCACCGCCTGCTAATGCCGGTCACAGCGGCGCCCAGGCTGCCGACTGGGGGAAGAGAAGGGGAGCCGGCACTCACTCCTTGCCGGCCAGGAGGCTGGGGCCGCACCGGCGCGGTCAGTTCCACCGAGACACGGGAACCTTGGGCAAAGCAGATTCCCGGCCCCAGAGCCCCTGCGAAGAATCTTCCAGCTGCCTGTGCGGACACCGGTGGTCTGCTGGTGTGTGGGGCCCGGGGGTCCCAGCAGCCCCGGCTGGGTGGGGCCGGAGCGAGGTTGGGGACCCACTGTGCAGACTGGCTTTGGTTCCGTGGTGGACTCGGTACGCAGGGCCGCGCACGGGATTCCGTGCAGGACTGGTCCTCCTGGGGGGGCTCAGCTTCTCCACGTCTTGCTCCCCAGCTCCCCCCACCCCCGCTCCTCTTCTGAGGGGCTGGGCTGTCTGTGGGGGAGGGAGGGAGGCAGGGCCCGGTCTTCCTTCACTAACTGGGAGTGGGGATAAAAGCTGCGAAATGTCACGCTGTGACATTTGCGTGGTAGGAGGAGCCGAGGCCCCGGAGCGCTGCCCGCAGGGACCTGGCGGTCTGTCCCGCAGGGGGCTCCAGCCAGGGGTTCCCCGGGGAGCTGCCTGTGCCCTGTGCTCCTCACTCCTCCGGAGGGTAGCTCTCGTGTGACCCATGGCCGTCCCAGGGTCCCCTGTGTGCTCCCAGCCACACTTGCCTGGGCCTGGCCGTCGCAGTGGGGCCCCCACGTGGGCCCCCAGCTCTTCCCTCCCTGCACGATGCCAGCAGGGGAGTTCACAGCCTCGGAGGACAGAGGGTGGGGCCCCCGGCACAGCTGGCCTGAGCCACAGCCGGGCTCCTGCTGGCTGGCGGCATGACCCCAGGTGAGGAGCTGCCCGCCCGCTGCTCCAGACCCGGCTTCGTGCAGGAAGAGGCTGGGTCTGTCCCTGGGGCCGTGGCCGGCCGGACCCCTGCCGTGGTGCCACAGCACAGAACAGGGCCTGCACCTCTGGGCCGGCAGCGGGCTCTGTCCCCTGCATCCTCACTGGCGCTAGCACCTCCCCGCTCTCCGCGGAGGAGTCTGTGCCGTGTCCGGCTCACCGAGGTGCAGTGCCGCAGTTGACTGGCAATGTCTGCGCGGGCGGCTCATGTGGCCCTATGCGTGTGGCTTCCATTTCTGCCCCCTCTGAATGTTCAGAGCTGTTGGCCGGTGCCGCGGCCCACTAGGCTAATCCTCCGCCTGCGGTGCTGGCACCCCGGGTTCTAGTCCTGGTCGGGGCGTCGGATTCTGTCCCGGCTGCTCCTCTTCCAGGCCAGCTCTCTGCTGTGGCCCAGGAGTGCAGTGGAGGATGGCCCAGGTGCTTGGGCCCTGCACCCCATGGGAGACCAGGAGAAGCACCTGGCTCCTGGCTTCGGATCGGCGCAGCTCTGGCCGTAGTGGCCATTTGGGGGGTGAACCAGCGGAAGGAAGACCTTTCTGTCTCTCTCTCACTGTCTAACTGCCTGTCAAATAAAAAAAAATATTCAGAGCTGTTGAAAGCCGAGAGTCAGAGCGAAAGCCCAGTGGCGGCTGGTGTCTGAGAGCCCCCTTCACTCTGGCTGGGCCGCTGCGTGAGAAGTGGAGCAGGCACAGCAAAACACTGTGGTTCCTCGGTCACAGCCCCCGGGGCCCAGCCCCCGCCGCACCACCCCCAGGGAAGGCGGCACACGCGGCCCGCCCAGCCGCGGGCCCAGCTGAGAATGGGCCCTTCTGTGCGCTGGAGAGCAGAGCGGCCTGGGAGGACGTCTGAGGACCGAGCCGCGGCCGGGGGCCGGCACTAGAGCCCTGTGGCAGGTCTGTCTGCTGCGCCTCCGCCCTGCGACCGCCGGCACCCGGCGGAGGCGCCCGTGGATTCGGTAATCCGTCTTACCACCCGCAGACATGTGCACGTGAACTTGCTGCACATACATGAACCCACACGTGTGTGCTGTGCCCTGTCCGCGTTGCGGCTCGCCTCTGCCCGCTTCAGGTGCCGTGTCTGGTCCTGGGTGTCCCCATCTGTCCCTCCGAATGACTTGCGAGCGGCTCCCTGTTCTGGGTGTTACACTGTGTTCAGGGGTCAGCTGCCTCAGTTTCCCCCAATTGTCCGTGGAGTGGCTGCGTTGGGGTTGTGGGGGCTGGGAGAACGACTGGGGGCGCTGTGCGTTATCACACGGAAGCTTCCGGAGCGGCAGTGTGGGCCGAGCCCTTTGCACTCGCGGCCTCGGCCCGGGAGGGGATGCAGCCCCGGGAAGGGCGCCTGCCGGGGCCGGGGGTGCAAGAGCCAAGACCCCCGTGGCCCTTGGCAAACAGGTGCTGTGCGTGGGCAGGTGTGAGCCCAGGAGCGCCTGGCCAGTTTTGGTGTCTACAGGTGCATGTGTACACGTGTGTGTGAATGTGTGCACAGGTGTGTGCTGTTCAGCAGCATCCATGGCCCTCGTGAGTGACAGGCTCTCATCTCCCCAGGTCGTCTCGGCCGTGTGTGCGTGTGAGCATGTGTGTACATGTGTGTACGTGTCCCGTGCAGCTACAGGTTCTCTCTCTCCTCCCAGGTTGTCTCGGCCATGTGTGCGTGTGCGCGCATGTGTGTACATGTGTGTGTGTGTCCTGTGCGGTGACAGGCTCTCTCTCCCCCCAGGTCATCTTGGCTGTGTGTGCATGTGCGCATGTGTGTACACGTGTGTGCGTGTCCCGTGCAGTGACAGGCTCCCCCAAGTCATCTCGGCCGTGTGTGCGGGTGTACACATGTGTGTACATGTGTGTACATGCGTGTCCCGTGCAGTGACAGGCTCCCCCAAGTCATCTCGGCCGTGTGTGCGGGTGTACACATGTGTGTACATGTGTGCACATGCGTGTCCCGTGCAGTGACAGGCTCTCTCTCTCTCCCCAGGTCATCTCGGCCGTGTCGCGACTCTCCCTGCACAGCATCGCACAGAACAAAGGGATCAGGTGAGCTCCCCGCGGCCCCTGTGTGCTCTGTCCCCGTCCCCATGTGCTCTGTCCCCGCCCCCGTGTGCTCTGTCCCCGCCCCCGTGTGCTCTGTCCCCACCCCTGTGTGCGGCCGAGAAGGCTGGTGGAGGAGGCGCCTCAGGAGCCTGTCCCTGGCAGCTGCGAAACCTCTTTAGATTTCGGTAATGAGATCGGCAAATCAGTCCTTCACGGCTCATCCCCTCCTAAACTCGCCGTCCACAGGGCAGGACCAGGGGCTGTGGAGCCTGAGAGGCCGGGGTGTCGGCGTTGGTGATGGGGCCGCGGCGTGGTGGACTCGGCCGGCTCCGGGGCCGTGGACCCCAGGAGAAGCCACGCCCAGGGTCTCTCGGTGCCGCGTTGGTTTCTGCCTCGGTCTGAGGTTCCCAGCCTCATCTCGGGGACCCCGTGGGCCCTGGGGTCGGGCCTTGCGGATGGGGGCGCAGGGGCCTCAGGAGAGGGGCGGGAAGCACAGGTGGGACTCAGGTGGGTGCCGAGCTGCCGGTGGGCGGGGTCGTGGCTGGGAGCTGTGTCATAGTGGGCTCCAGAGACGGGGGGTGACGGCAGGGTCCCCGAGAGGGGAGGGGAGCAGACCCTGCCTCGTGTGTGGGTGCCCCGGCTGCAGGCTGGGGCTGGCTGTGCCGAGGGGCGGGGGCTCCCGGGACGCTGCGCTGGCACGATTGTGGAGTACGGAGGCCCTGGTGGGAGCCGTGAGCTGGGCCGGGAGAGCAGGGGCGGGGTCGTTGTGCCCACCCGGGGTTTCCACTTCCACCGGTGCCCTTGAGTGGGTGGCGGCGTCTGGTGTCAGACGTGGGACAGACCTTTGAAACAGACTTGAGATGAAGTGGAAACAGGAACGATGACACACGTCCCTGGGCGCAGGGAGTGGCCGTCGGGCCGGGCAGCGGGGGCAGCGGTCAGGGGACGCCCGCCTCTCGGGAGGGGAGCCGGGGTTGGTCCCAGCCCCACGTCTGACCCCAGCTTCCTGCTGCCGCCCACCCGGGAGACCCAGCTGGAGCTCCTGGCTCGGCCTGGCCATTGCAGGTGTTTTGAGGGTGAATCGGCCTCGCTCTGGGTCTCAGGTAAATAGAAAGGGAGGGAGGCAGCATAAAGGCAGCCCAGAGCCCTGGCCCCGCGCCCAGAGAACCTTCTAGAACGCAGCTGACGCCTCGGAGGCCCTCCCAGTGACTCCCTAGCACCAGGGGCTGGTTGTCAGCTGTGTGTCCTCTATGCCAAGTATGCTGTAAAGTGCAGATTTCTTTTTTTAAAAAAATAATTTATTCTAAAGGCAGAGTCATATAAAGAGAGGCCTTCCATCCGCTGGTTCACTGTCCAGTTGGCCACAATGGTCGGAGCTGAGCCAGGCTGAAGCCAGGAGCCAGGAGCTTCTTCCAGGTCTCCCACGCAGGTGCAGGGGCCCAAGCACTTGGGCCATCTTCCACTGCTTTCCCAGGCCACAGCGGAGAGCTGGATGGGAAGTGGAGCAGCCGGGTCTCGAACCAGTGCCCATATGGGATGTGGGATGCCGGCACCGCAGGCAGTGGCTTTACCCACTGTGCCACAGCCCGGCCCCTTGAAGGCTTCTTTAGAAAGTTTCTTTAGAAAGACCCAGGTGGGTCTGCCGGGGCAGCTCCGCAGAGAGCCTTCCCCTCCGGCCTGGCGTCAGCCGTGTGGCGGGCGGGGGGGGGGGGTGACGGGGCTGGGGGCAGTGATGACCTGAGCCCAGCTGTGCCTCACCGGCCATCAAGGCTGCGGTCCGGCCTCCTGCTGCCGGGCTGCTCCTGCCCCGACTGCGGGCAGCTGGCCGGCTCGTGGGTGGGCGCTTTGTGGAGCCGCCGCCGGCCTTGGCTGCTGCCGGCTCCCACACCTGGGCCCCGCTTGCCCGGCCAGAGCGCAGAGAGCGCCCCCCAGCCCCCAGCGTCCCTCGTCCTCACGACCGCTGTGTGTAGCTGCTGCTGCTCTCTTCCCGGGGCTCTGCGCTTAGGCAGAACCACTGTGCGTGCAGTACATGTGTGCACATGTGTGTGCGTGTACGTGAAGCCTGTGTGTCTGCAACCTGAGAGCCCCTGCGTGACCCGGCGTGTTCTTGTGCAGCTGAGCCCGGGATGTCCCGGATCCCCAGGGCCTTGCTTGTAGGTTCCGGAAGGGCCGCTGCTCCTCCCGGGGGAGACCCGGCGTGGGCGAGGCTGCTCGGCCGGGCGGCCCAGGCGGGGTCGGAGGAGGGAGCCGCCGGCAGCCAGGCCTGGTCATTTTGGTTTCTTTGGGTTTAAGAAGCAGGAGCCACGGAGGCTGCCAAGGCTGGCGACAGGGCTGTCCCTGGGCAGGGACGGCCTTCAGGCCGAGTCAAGGACCCCAGTGAGATGGCACGCGTGGGCCTGTCTGGCTGGTTCCCGCCCGCCCTGGCCTAGCAGGTGTCATCCGACAGCACCTGCCATACACCTGGGGGAGCAGCTGCTGCAGGTGGGGCTCAGAGTGGGGGGGGCCGTGAACGTGGGGGCTGTCCTACCCCCCCGGGCACCGGAGGGACCCCCGCCACAGGGGAGGACTTCAAGCCCACCCCCACAGCAAGCCCACACGCCTCCCCCGGATGCCTGAGTGGCCCAGAAAGGTGGGAATCCCAGCCCTGCCACCTGCTGCCGAGACCTGGGGCACGTGTGTCTCTGCGGTGGTGCCGGCACCCTGCGTGGGGCTTCCTAAGGACTGAGGGACACACCGGTGACTCGCTTGTCCTGCCACATGGATGTACGTCCAGCCCAGCTGCCCCGTCACCCTGCCGCTGGGCAGAACATCTGGGGAGTGCTGCCACGTCCTCTCTGCCACGGCCCCTTGGCACCGTGGTGCAGTCATGTGGCCTGGGCGGGGCCAGGCAGGAGGAACGGGGACAGCAGCCACAGGACGGGCGTGGACAGCCAGCTGGCCCTCCACGGTGAGCGGGGGCTGCCTGTCTGTTTTTTCTTTTAAAGATGTATTTATTTATTTGCAAGTCAGAGTTACACAGAGAAAGAGAGGCAGAGAGAGAGAGAGAGAGAGAGAGAGAGAGAGGGAGGGCTTCCGTCTGCTGGTTCACTCCCCAATTGGCCACAACGGCCGGAGCTGCACCGATCTGAAGCCAGGAGCCAGGAGCTTCTTCCGAGTCTCCCACACAGGTGCAGGGGCCCCAGCACTTGGGCCATCTTCCACTGCTTTCCCAAGCCACAGCAGAGCTGGATTGGAAGTGGAGCAGCCGGGACTCAAACCAGCGCCCATAGGGGATGCTGGCACTGCAGGCGGCGGCTTTACCCGCTACACCATGGTGCCGGGCCCGATGCCTGTCAGCTTTTAGAGTTGAAAATGCAGCTGAATGTCCGTTGTTGCTGTCCCAGGTCGTCACAGGCGTTGTTAGGAGTTCGCCTGGGCTGCAGGGGCGTCCACAGACACCCGCCCGGCTCGGCTGGAGGCCTTTTAGGATTCTTCGCTCCTTCTCCCCAACTCCGACCTGCCCATCACCTGCATCTGTCCAGTCCCCGTCCGTCCGTCTACCCGCCACGTGTGTACACACATTCACCCTTCCACTGACCCATTTATCCATCTGTCCACCTGTCACTCATCCATCCGTCACCTACCCCTCCACCTGTCATCCATCCATCCATCATCAACCTTTCATCCATCCATTATCGATCCACCCATCCATCCATCCACCTGTCATCCATCGTCCATTTGTCCTCCTTTGGCTGCTCTGCACGGCCGTGGGGGGCCAGCCCTGGTGCGCTACTCCGTCATTAGGGTCACGACCTCCGTGGTCCCGCAGTGGAAGGTCAGCACCCATCAGCAGGCACCCAGGGGTCTTATGAGGGGCGGGGTGGGTGAGTGAGCAGGACTCGCTTCCCGTGGGTTCCGTGGAGACACTGAGTCAGCTTCCTTTGCCCGAGCCTCACTCTCCTCCCTGGCAGGCTGGGCCCCCCTCACCGGGTCGCGGGCACCCAGGAGACAGCATCTGAGATGTTCTCAGTGTAGGGCTCGGCACGCAGTAGGTCCAGGAGAGGGGGGAGCTGCCCCTTTGTGCCTCAGTCTCTACTTGCAAAGGGGAGGTCTTCCAGCTCCCCCTGGAAGGCTGTGGGGGCAGAAGGTGGCCGTGCACACGGCAGGAGGCCGGGAAGGCGACTCTGCTGGTGCCGGGTGGGGGCGGCCGGAGCCGGTCCCCAGAGGAGCTCGGTGATCTCTGGAAGCCCCCAGGCGGCCCCCGGGCTGCGATTGTGCAGAGAGGCGGCGGGAGATGTCGGCGGGCAGCGTGCGGCTGAGCTCGCCTGTCTGCTCCGGTTTGCAGCTCAGACCATCACAGCAGCGCCCCGGGCCGCCTCCGGGCCGCACGCTCTCCCGGCCTCGCCACGGGGGAGATGTCACAGGTGCGCCGGGGACGGCGGAGCGGCCGGCTGGCCCTGCCGACAGGTGTCACTTGTGTCAGGATGAGGGCACGGGCAGTCGGGCGGAAACCCCGCGAGCTCCCAGCCAGAGCGAGCGCTCCAGGCGACGAGACGGAAAACAAGGCGCCCGGCGGCCGGTCCTGCGTCACCGTCGCCGTGGGAGGGCCACGCTCGCTGCCAGGAGCCTCCCCCCTTCACAGATGGGGCGACTGAGGCGCAGCCGCTGCCACCCTGCGAGGTCTCGGGCCCCGCTGGCCCAGGGAGTCGCCGCCATTCGCACGCGGGCTCCTTTGTCCCCACTTCCTTCACTCACACATTCCCTCCTCTTCCCTCTTCCTTCCCTCCTCCTGATGCTGCGGGGCCCGGGGCCAGGTGTGGGGACACCGAGGGACCCAGTCCTTGGGCTCTGAGGGGCCCTGCTGGCCCTGTGGGAGATGGACACTGTCCCTGGTTCCGTGCGGGTAAAGGCAGTGCAGAGCAGGCGGCGTGGAGGGGCGCACCCAGGGCTGAGGGCCTGGCCTGGGGTGCGGAGAGCTGCGCTGGGGCCTGGCTCCTCGTCATTGCTGTGTGATTTTCAGCAGTGTCTTGGCCCTGAGCCGGTTTCCTGTCCCAAAGGGAGGCCCGCACAGCCCGGCAGAGTGTGTACCCTGGGCCACGGTCAGAGAGGGCCGCCTTGGGGGCCCAAGACCTGAGCACCCTGGCCCCCAGGGGCAGCTGAGTGGCACCCCCAGAAGCCAGGAGTGGACAGAGGTAGCTAAGTGAGGGAGCGCTAGGCGGGGGCAGCCTGGACATCCGGGGGCCTAACTCCAACGCCAAGGTCCTCAAGAGAGACGTGGGAGAGGACGGGGTGGGGGGTGCTGGCAGTCAGAGACCCGAGCTGTGCAGCTGCGAGAACACCGGGGCCACCAGCCACCCCGGGGCTTCCCCCGGGCACTCTGAGGGTGTGGCCCTGCTGTGGCCATGCGCCCCCCGGGATGTGGGCTTTCCCAAGCAGCGAGCGTCAGGTCAGGTGTCAGGGGTCAGGGGTCCCTCGGCTCTGTCCCCAGCTGCTAGCCTGCCCTGGGTGACAGAAGGCTCTGGGGCCGAGGTCTTAGCAAAGTCACCCTGCCTGCTGTGTGATGGGGGCTGTGCCCATTGTACGGATGAGTAAGCCAAGGCGGGGCGTGGGTCACCTGGCAGGGTCGCGGCGGGGTTCCTTGCCCAGGGCTGCGACTCGGGACGCGGCGGGTCCTCACCTCTTCCTGCGAGAGGCCCTCCCCACTCCCCGCCTTTGCCCTCCCCTGGAGGAAGGAGCTGAAGGCAGTGGGGTCTCAGGGTGGGTAGAGCCGGAGCCCGAAGCTCGTGGGCAGACGCCAGCCCCGTGAGGTGGGCACCTGCCCTGTGCTGGGGCGGAGGGGTCCCCCGGGAGGCAGGGCCGGCCATTCCTGCCCCTGGGCTGCCACATGGGCCTGCACCGTGGAGCACCAGGTGCACCTGAGCGATGCAGAGGAGACCAGCCCCCCCAGGGCCAGAGAGCCACGTGCTGCCCCCGAGTGAGCAGAGGCCAGGCAGGGCTGATGCGGCCCGCGGCCCCTCCCATGGGCTCAGCGTCCAGCGGCGGTCAGGACTGCACGCTCAACATTTGTGCATAACTCAGAGCCAACCGTGCTCCACCCACCCACCCATTTACCTACTCAGCCACTCACCGTCTCGTCTTCTCACCCATCCATCTGTCTGTCTTGTCCGTCCATCCACCCCCTACCACTACCTGCTCATCCACCCACCCACCCACTGTCTTGCTAGTGCCATGCTGGAGGGGGCGGGGAGAGGGGTGCAAGTTCCTTGTGGGGGGTGGGGTCTCCCTTGAGCCTAGGAGGTGCTAGGGCTGGGGGGGGGCAGGGGCCTGAAGGCAGAGGGGGCGGGGCATGTGCAGGGAGTGGAGTGGACAGGCCCGAGCCTGACCAGCCTCCCCCTGCCCGTGCCTTCCTGCCGCCCTCACACCAGCGCCCTGCAGCCTGGCGGCCGAGCCTGCAGGGTCTCCGGGGCGCCGCCGCCCTCCTGCCCCCCCAGGCCGGCGTAGCCTGTCTGGCTGTGGGTGGCACTATGGTGCTTGTGGCTGACGATTCCTGCTTTGTCTCCATGGGTCAGGGCAGGTGATGGGGTCCAGCTGAGACCCTGAAAGGGACACGGGGAAGGGAAGTAGAAGGAAATTGCCTTTTCAAAAAAAATAAAATAGAAAGGGCAGAGATCTGTGAAGTCGCTGTCTGGGTGTTATTTTGGTGGCTCGAGTTAGGAACAGGAATGGGGAGTGGGGCCCTAGTGGGGCGTCGGAAGTGAAGTGTCTTGGTGTGTAGAAAAGCCTGGGTGGGGTGAGGGAGAGTCTAGAAGCAGCACGGAGCGCTGGCGTGTTTTGGGTCCGGGGAAGTGTGGGACGTCCGAAGTCCTGCACCGGCAAGCTCCAGGGCCACAGAGAGCGGGTGGTGGACCTGGGGTTCAGACCCGGGCTGGCCTGGCTCCAGGCCCTCCCTCCCGGCCAGGCCAGGTGGGTCTCGCAGGAGTGTAGGATGTCAAGGATAGGGGTGCTGCGGTTGATTAGTGATGTCTGCCTGGGCGCAGGAAGGGTGGGAGGAGGTGCTCGATGCGGGGGGGGGGGGGTGGAGTCCCCGGCTGGCCGTTGTCCACCTGCTGCTGTGGCCACTGCTTCCACAGACCCCCAGCCACACCCCGTGGTGGGGTTTGGACAGGGCCACGTCCTGGAGAGTGGAGGACATTTTCTGCCTCTTCCCCCCCACCCCCCACCGTGTTCTGCACTTGGGGGCTCAGTGCTATGCGTGTTGAATGCACCACGTACTGTGTAGGGCAGGGCTGTTTTTTTTTTTTAAGTTGATTTATAGGAGATACATTTTATATGGGTAAGAATTTCATGTGCACTTATTATTAGGAATAATCTTATCATGGAAGCAACCTCATCGCCACTGAAATTTCGGAGAAAGCAGAGACGGTGATGTCCACCTGAGCGGGTGGCCGGGGACCCCCGAGGGCCTGTCCTTGGAGTGGGCTTTCCCGCCGGAAGTGGGGAGGGCCGCCTCGGGTCTGCAGCACGTCCCAGCCTGGCCCGAGCCTTCCCTGGACGCGTGTGGTCACTGTGGGCGCTCCAGGTCCTTCGGCCGTCGGGGTCAGCCGAGGAGCCGGGTTGTGGCTTCTGAGCCCTGCCACCGTCAGCCACGTGGGACCTGCCTCGGGCTCTGGGTTATCATGGGAGGACGTGGAGTCCTGGAGGGGTCTCCAGGCTGTGAGACAGTGGGGACCATCCTTGCCCGTGGCCTCAGCTCTGTCGCTGACCCTGGGACACACACCTCGGCTGGGGGACGCTGCTGTCATGGTGATGGGCTGACGGAAGCGGGAGGGAGAGAGCCCAGCACAAGGCGGCCACACTGGGCCAAGCTGTCCGCTTGGACGCGGGCTGCAGCTGTGAAGCCAGGGCAGGGCAGGGTGTGGACTTGGAGACCTCGGACCTGAGGCCCAGGACCTCTGCGGGTCTGGGACAGAGCCCGGGGGGCCCAGACCTGCCCCAGGCCCAGTGGTGGAGTCTGCAGAGCAGCAGGTCCTGCCCCCGCCCCCCCATGCGTCTCTGCCCTGCTGAGCCGATGTCCACTGACCGCAGACAGGCAGAAGTCCCAGCTGGGGCTCCTGTGGGAGCCTCGGTAATAGGTTTCCTGCGGAACACGGCCCGGGGCTGAGTGACATGTGTGGTTTAATTAAGGGGGCACGGCTTCTCCAGACAGGGTGGTCAGCTGGCAGCCCCTCCCCCGGCCTTTGATCCACCCCCCCCCACCACCCCCCCCCGCCTTTTGGCATTCTAGCAGCACTCGCAGCCGGGAGCCCTGGCCCCGGGGCCTCGCCCATCTGTCTCAGGGCAGAGCGAGCCTCCCTGCCGGAGAGGGAAGGAGCTTCCTGCCGGCGAACTCGGCTGCCCTGAGTCGGGTTCACAGGAGAGCGATTTGAATCCCTACCCAGGCGCAGCGAGAATCCCGACTCGGGGCGGCGCTGTGCCGCGGGGGTCAGGCTGCCTCTGTGATGCCAGCCTTCCTTGTGGGCACCGGTTCGAATCCCGGCTGCTCCACGTCCCACTCAGCTCCCTGCCGATGCACCTGGGAAAGCAGCAGAGGATGGGCCAGGTGCCTGGGCCCTGCACCGCGTGGGAGACCCGGATGGAGCTCCTGGTTCCTGGCTTCGACCTGGCCCAGCCGTAACTCTGCCTCTGAAATAAGAATTTTTTTTTGGTGAGACTTAGAGAAGGGCCGGATGGGTGCCATGCAGAGTTGCCACTTGGCGCCCCAGAAAGGGAAGGATTTGGGCTCCCGGGGTGGGTGAGGTGGGGGGGGCGGGAGGGTGGGGGAGAGGAGTGTCGTAGGCAGGAGTCTCCCGGGTGGAGCAGCGTCTTCCCGCGCAGGTGCCTCTGGAATGGGCGCTGTACCCGGCAGTGCGGGGCTGTTTTACAGAAGTGGGGGTGTCTGGGGGCTGTGGGGGGCGTGGCTTTCCTGGGAGATCTGCGCCACGTGGCTCTCAGCCTGTTGAGGCTCAAGGTAACCCGTGTGCCGGGGGCTGTTTCAGGTGTCAGCTGTGGGGGGGTGCTGACCTCTCTCCCGGGGGTGCCCACCTCTCTCCGCGGGGTGCCGACCTCTCTCCCCGGGGGTGCCGACCTCTCTGGGGGGGTGCCGACCTCTCGGGGGGGGTGCCGACCTCTCGGGGCGGGGTGCCGACCTCTCTTGGCCGGGCCCCTCGCTGCTGGAGTGCTCCGTGCCTGGCGGGACGGGACAGCATGTCGTCCGCAGGCACACGGAGGAATCTGGGTGCCACCCTGCCTGAGCCGCTGCCCTGGGGCCCCTCTTCCCACCCACGTTGCTCTTGGACCAGGGTGCCCTGGACGTGTGGGGGTGGGGCCCCAGGGGGCCGCTCGGTTCTCTGAGTTCTCACGGGATTCTGAGCTGCTCGGCGGACACACGCGTGTGCCCAGGCCTGCAGGGGCTTTCTGACACCTGGTCTCTCGTCCCGTTCTCTCCCTGGGTGTCCTGGGACGTCAGGTGGGCATCCTCCAAGTGGGGGGCTCAGGGCCTGCCCTCGGCTCCCGGGGTCTCGGTGCCGTGGGGACGGGAGAAGCCCCGGCAAGTGTCCGCAAAGCCTCTCCCCTTCCCAGCACCCGGGCAGGTGCGCCCCATGTCTTAGCCTCCGTCCAGTGGCTGAGTGTTGTGTGTGTCCCCCTGTGTTGACCCCGGGGAGTGGGGGCAGCGAGGGAGACAGGGTCTCCCCCTCGTTGGGGTGGGGAGCTGCGAGCAGGGCAGCAGGCAGGGAGCGTGTGTGGGTGCAGGTGTAGCGGGGTGCGGGCGGCTCCCCGCCTGTGAGCACCTTCTGCGCGGGAGGGAGTGCTGCCCATGTCCAGAGGGGCGGGGCCGAGGCGTGTGAGGTGGGAGCCACCAAGGGCCAGAGCGCAGGAAGGTGAGGCCTGAGCAGGTCTGGACCATGTCCTGACCGCTGGCCCCGCCCCACTAGCCAAGCATAGACTGGGCGGGAGCCGGGGTCGCGGCTGGAGATGGCGAGGCAGCCGCTGCGCTGGCCCCAGCAGGGAGATGTCGGGCGGCCGGGCCGGAGCCCCTGGCCGTGGGAAGCCCAGGTCAGAGGGATAGGAGAGGGGGTGGGGGGAGGGTGACCTAGACCCTCCAGTGTCAGAGGTCGGAGGTGAGCCGAGGAAGGGTCCAGACAGGGATGGTGGGGCACGCGCTGCTGGATCTGGCAGGGGGCGGGGGTGCCCGGAGCACCCTCGGGATTCTGCCCTCGGTAAGAGCAGCTCTGGTTTGGAGGGTGGAGGCAGCCCGTGGCCCCACTGCTGAGTGTGCAGCTAGGGGAGGAGGGCGCAGCAGGGCTGGGGGCTGCCGGGGGAGGCTCGGCCGATCTGGGGGTTGGGGACGCTGCTGCCCAGGGCGGGGGGACCTGGTGCGAGGGGCGCTGGCCGGTGTGGGGGGTGGCAGCCCCCCGCCCAGCCTGTGCAGCCCTTGTTCACTGACCCAGAGACCCCCGCCCTGGTGCTCCGGGATCCTCCAGGCCCCACACGTCGTCCCCTCGGGGGTCCCCACAGAGCGTTTCCAGGCCCCGCTCCCACCAAGGCAGCAGGGTGACTGGGACTGGGGTGACCTGACTCGTCCTGCGTCCCGGGGTGGGCCGGGCCGCCTGGCTGCCCCTCTGGGCCGGGCCGCTTCCTCCCAGGGCACGGAGCCGCCCGTGCGCACCCCTGCGGCCAGCCGGGCCCGCGGGACGTGCTGAGCTCACTGTCGCTTTCTGTCCTGCAGGCCTTTTCCGTCGGAGGAGACCGCGGAGAGCGAGGATGACGTGTACCGCAGCCTGGAGGAGCTGGCCGAGTGAGGAGCTGGCCGGGCGGGCGGGCGGGCGCCGGGTCCTGGGGTCCCTACGAGGGCCAGGGGCCCCCAGAGGGGCCCCTGCTTCAGGAGGAACTCGGAGAGAGGAGCGGCTCCCGGCGTCGGCCGTGGCCCCGGCTGTGGCCCCGTGGGCAGCTTGCTGGCTTGTGTTCATGACGACGTGGGACGGCCGGGGCAGGGCGGGGTGGGCGGGGCACTCTCCCGCGCCGACCCCTGCCCTGTGCTGGCAGCACAGGTGTTCCTGGGGCAGAAGCCCCGAGCGCAGGCTGGAAGCAAAGGTTTTGGTTGAGATCCAATCGTGGCCGAGCTGGGCGTGGGGGCCGGCCGGGCCTCTCCTTCCCTGCGGCCTGGATCTGCTTGCCTTGGCCCCTCCCCCACCTGGCCTGGCCGGGCCTGGTGCAGCTGCTGCGGGAGGAGGAGGCGGGGCACCGACTGCGGGGGCCGGACCGGGGCTGAGATGCGTGGGCTTCGCCGTGTCCTGGCGTCTTCCTGGTGCTGCTGCTGGCCGGCGGGCGTGGCCCCTGCCCTCCGCGCCCCCTGGGCTTCCTGGCTGCCCGGGAGCCTGAGTCCTGCTTTACGACAGCACTTGCTTCTGTTGCTGGAGGAGCCACGCGCTCCTGCCGGGAAGGCGATTACCGGCGCTCCTGCCCTGCGCCTGCGGCCCCGCCGAGAATCCGATGCCAGTAGGAGCGAGCGCCAGGACTTACTGAGCGCTGGGGCTCTGTTTGCGGCACCGCGCGCCCCCATCCAGGACTCCCTGTAGGGCGCGGGGCCCAGGTCTGAGCAGGATCCCCGTTTATATAGAAACACCGAAGTCGCCCACAATTCAGTCCACACCACGCCCGAGCCCCCTGGCGTGCGAGTCCGTGAGAGGAATTTCTCCCTCTGGAGGTCTTCTTGGAGGTGGGCAGGCCAGGGGCCCTGCGGTGACCTCACGGTGCGGATCCCAGAGCCCCTGGGACAGCTGGGGGCTGGAGGGCCAGGGAGCTCCTGGACCGGGCGAGACAGGGCCCTGGGCCAGGGGCTCGCCCGCTGCGTGGCACCGCCCACTCTGGGCAGGCCTGGAATCAGAGGAGGACCAGGTGAGCCCCGCACGGCGTCCTGCGGTGTGGGTCGCTCACAGGGAGGAGCCTGGAGCTCTGAGAGCCGGGGATTCAGGCCAGCAGCACCGGTGGGCGGGTCCCCCGGGGCTGAGGGCCTGGCGCTTGCCGAGTGAGGGTTGGAAGTGGCCACCTCCTGCCCTTTGTAGGATTGGCCCTGGGTGTCCGGGTTGGCTCCGCCATGGGGGGTCTGACCCAGACCCTTTGTGCGCCCTCCGCCCCCACAGCAGGGCTGGTACTGCCCCTCCCCCTTGCTCTGTGAGGTCTGTGTGGTGGCTGTCCCTGTGGGTCCAGAGAGGGGAGGTCCCGACCCGTGTCACTCAGCTAGGGGCTGGAAGAGCCACCGTCTGACCCCAGGTCTGTGCCCCCTCCCCTCCCCTGTGCAGTGAGTGCAGCCCCTGACCCGCCCGGGGCCCTGGGAGGCAGAGGCTTGGGAGGGCGGGGCCCTGGGAGGGCTGCCCATCTTCCCCCGAGGGCCGTGCCTGACCAGGCCTGTGGCCAGTGGCTCAGGGTGCACACGGCATGTTGACTGCCGTGTGCTGGGCCAGGCCTGGGCCGCAGGGTAACCCCAGCCCTGTTTCCCTCCGTCCGGTGCGCCCCTTCTCTTGAACCTGCTGCGCAGTGGGGTTCCTCCAGGGTGGCGCCTGCCCCCGGGGGTGTCGTACTCGTCTGTGACGTCACCAGGGAGGTCCCCAGGACTGCGGTTCCTGCCAACGTAATCCGTCCGTCTGGGCGACGGGGAGGCGTTCGAGGGTTCCGCCTGCGGTTAGGGCCCGGAGGCTCGAGTTGGATACGTTCGTGCCATTCACTCCCCCGCCCCCTCACGGGAAGGCCTGGCTTCCTGGCACGAGCAGGACGCCGTGTCTGCCCAGGGACTTAGGAAGGGAACGCGGTGCGGGGAGCGGCCCAGGTCCGAGGCCAGGTGGCGACAGGCGATTAGTGGGGCAGAACAGACCCGTCCCTTCCTTGGGGCTCGTGCCCCAGTGTGAGCATCGCGGTCACCATGCTTGTCCAGAAGACCCCTTGCGGCCCTGCAGCTGTGGGCGGGAAGCCCCCTCTCCCCCGCCGTGCCCCTGGGGCGGGACCAGAGAGGGACCCCGTGTGGGAGGTCCTGGTGTCCCCGTCCTGCTGGACCTCACACCTGAGCCGGAGCCCGTCCTGCTCGGGCCCAGCCCGGGTTGGAGCCCGTGTCATGGGGCGGTCGGCCTCAGGTGGACGGGCGGTGGCTCTGGGAGCCGTGTGAGTGGCTGGTGCCTGGCAGGCGGCCCGAGAGCCGAGAATGCGACGTATCTCCCCGCCGCCCGGTGACGGTGATGGTGGGTGCGCGATTGTCAGTTCTCAGCCTGAGAAGAAGCAGGGCAGTGAATCACGGCTGAGCCTTGGCCAGCTCTGTCCACGCTGCTGTCGGGGCGCCGTCTCATCCGTGTGACAGCTCTGCCCCGGGCACTTCCCGCTCTCCCCGCTCGCACCCAGTCTGGTGTGATGGGTGCTCGGCCCGACAGCCTCACGTGACTGTGGCCGGGGCCGGCGCGCCGGGCAGCCGGGTCTCCAGAGCCGCCTTCCAGGAGCAGCGCGGAGCCCCACGTGGGGATGGTGAGCGCCAGCCCGCGTCCGTCCTTCTCTCCAGCTGCGCGTCTTGAGAGCCCTGAATGCTGAGTCATCAGATGCAGCAGCTGGCTGAAAAAATCAGCGCAAATGTCGCCTCTTGGAAACGCTTCCTCGAAGAAGCCAGAAAGGAGAGGCCCGGTCTTAACCAGCTCCAGCACCCGAGCCGGGCATTTGCATCGCTGTGGGTCCCTGGCGGGGCTCTGCCCCTCCCTTCTCAGCCCTGAGTGCCTGCCTGGGGCGGGGCAGGGCGGGGGTCTCCTGGCCCGGGTCTGGAGGCTGGGTTGTGCCCGCAGGTGAGACAGTTCCCTGCGGGAACAGAGAGTGAGAGTGGCAAGAAAGCAAGGCAGGCTTCCCAGAGGAGGTGACAGCCGGGCCTGGGAGCAGGGTGCAGGCTGAGAGGCTGGAGGACGCCTCCGGGCGTTTGGGACAAATCAGGATGACCAGGGCTCCCCAGGGACCCCCTCCCACTGAAGGCACAGGGGTCACTGCGGCTCCCAGCGTTCCAGTGACCACCCCACGGGGAGGTCAGAGCTGCTCACCAGCGGTCTCCTCCCTCGGTGGCCAGCCCCAGGCCACCCCTGCAGCCGGTGCGGGGCCTGGCCCCTTCTGCCTTCGGGAAGTGCGTCTCTGGCCTCCGTTCCTGGGGCCCCTGCCAGGGCCCCCCAGTGCCCCCACCGCCTGCGTGCTCAGCTTTCCCTGGTCACCGGTGCAGGTGCAAACAGTGCGTCTCCCGGGGATACGTGGAGGGGAGGGGCCTGTGGAGGCCACACCCACCACAGAGCCTGCTCTGAGTCAGGACTGGAGGCGCTGAGGGACCCTGGGAAAGTGAAGGCTCTCGCCTGGCCTGGCCGGAGGGCAGAGCAGGGTCGACCCTCCAGAGCCGACCGCTTCACCTGTGCAGCTGAGCAGGGGCTGAGCCCAGGCCCCTCCCAGGCCCCCCTCTCCTCTGCGGGCCCGGGCAGGGGTGTCGTCCCGTCCCGCCTGCTGTCTGAGGAGGCTGCTGGGGGTCTTGGGAGCCTCCGTGTCTCTGTGCTCAGGGTCTGGGGCGCGGGGGATGCTGGGGACTGACAGCTGCTTGCCTCTGCGCTGGTGGCGGCCGGCGCTCAGCCGTCCTGGCCGGGGGGAGGGCGGGAGGAGCAGGTGCTGGACCTTTGGGGCCAGGCCCAGACGGGTCCCGCCTCATTTCCACGGAAGCTTCTTGGCGAGGTGCCCATCTGCAGGGCCGGGTGCCGGGTGCCGGGAGCTCAGGGCTGCCTCCTTGTCCATGCAGCAGCGCTGAGGGGGCGTGCTCCTCGCACACGGCCAGGCTTTCTAGAATGACGTGTCCTGGCCCGGCCCGCTCCAGAGAGCAGCTGACCAAGGCCACCTGGATGTGGGGCCAGGATGCTGGGGGCCCCCACGTGGGCTTTTCCACATTATTTCTGCGCATGCAACATGGGCCAGACATACGGCGGCACGCGAAGCACGCGTGGGAACTGAGGTTTGACTGCCTGGCAAACCCAGCGCCAGTCCCCTGCTCCAGGAAGCTGACCCCCGCCCCGCCCCCGGCTGACCCTGGCTGACCCCGGCTGACCCCGGCACGGTGTGGCCAGTGTGGACCTGCACGGTTCTCCCTCCTCGAAGGCCGTCCCTGGGGGGACGGAGCCTGGGGGCGGGTCCCCACGGGAGGGGGACGTTCCCTGGGGTGCTGGCAGCACCCTTTTTCACAAGGGCCCTCGTTGGGGCTCCTGCTGCCGCCCCGCGCCCCCTGGGGCCAGGCCCCGCTCCGCTCTGCCCCACGGGGCTCCGGACCCCATTTTGCATTGAGGAAATCGAGGCTGGGAGGGGAGAGTGACTTGGTGAAGGAGGAATTGAAACTGGCGCCTCCCCAGGGCCTGGCCTCGTGACCGGCCCCAGGTGTCCTTCCATTCTGGTCCTGAGTGTCTCAGACGGTGGGAGGGGGTCTTCCGCTCCCTGCCTGAGGACAGGAGCTGGGGGGAGGGTGTGCAGTGTGGTGGGGGGCAGGGCCCCGGAGCTGGGAGCTGGGGGCTGAGTCTCGTCCTGGAGTGATTTGGGGGCCCAGGGGCCCTCCTGCCCTCTCTGGTCCCACCGGGAGAGCTGCCCCCGCCTCCTAGGGGTGTTTGGAGTCTGCCCAAGGCCTGGGAGGCTCGGCCCCTGGCGTGCAGAGGTCCTCCTGACTGTCTGTCCCCAGCATGACCGCCCAGCTGCAGCCCGCCCCCGTCTCCTCCGGGTCCTGGGCGCCCTCTGCCCCCATCCCGGGCCCCAGGCTGCGAGCTGCGGGCAGACGTGGGGCAGCGGCTCCCTCCTGGGCGCAGGTTGGTGGCGGCCGAGCGCCAGGGGCCAGCAGGAGCCGTGTTTCATGTCTGTGGCACGCAGTCCCTGGAGCAGGCCGCGTGGGCCTCACCTGGTGGGGGGGCCAGGCTGCGGGGGCGGGGCAGGGGGTCTTCGCGGCTCTGGAGGGCGGCAGCTGGGCCCCCGCCGCCGGCTCTGGGGCCATTGTGGAGGCAGAAATAATTGCCAGGATTTAGCTCTGTGGGCACAGCTGAGTGCCTGCGAGGAGACGGCTGGGGCGGGGGCGGGGTGGGGGCGGGGTCAGTGTCGGGGTGGTCGCGGTCCTGCCCCGGGCTGGGTCACCCTCTCACTTCCTCACGGCACCGGGACGGGGAGGCCCAGGCCGCCTCAGCAGTGGGACAGTGACTGGGGCAGCCCCGAGGCCCCGGGCCGCTGACCGCCCCGTCTCTGTGTGGCTCTGAGCGTGGCCCCCATGCTAGATGTCGTCTTGTTAAAGGATGCTCCGTCCACGGCCACCACTGAGCGTCTGCTGTGTGCAGGGCCACAGCCATCATTGAGTGCCTACTGTATGCAGGGCCATCACTGAGCGCCTGCTGTGTCCTAGGCCACAGCCACCACTGAGCACCTATTGTGTGCGGGGCCATGGCCATCATTGAGCACCTACTGTGTGCAGGGCCGCAGCCACCACTGAGCACCTCTTGTGTGTGGGGCCATAGCAGCCGGCGCTGACGGACACCGGGGAGAACACACAGAATTCTGTGTCTCTGCAGGCCCTGAGGGGGACTGAAGCTGAGAACTGGAGGGCGCCTCCCGGGAGGGACCGACTGCAGCCGGGGCGGGGGCGGGGGTGGGGTGCAGCCCAGGAAGAACCTGGGCTGGGAAGTGTGGGAGCCGGGCTCCCCAGGTCTCCCCGTGGAGCCCAGTTGCATGCTTGGCTGACCAGCGGGCCTCAGCGGCACAGCTGAGACGCCGAGGTGTCCGGGAGAACCCAGTGGCCGCCGGAGGCTGGCTCGCCGCGGGAAGGCAGAGTGCGGTCCGAGTCCAGCCGAGGGAACCGTGGGAGCGGCTGTGGCTCTGCAGGGAAGCTGCAGGGCCCAGGGCAGCTGCCTGGGATCCCTCGTTGCATCCAGCGTCCCAGTGAGAGAAATCGCCGTGGAGGCAGCTCCCAGATGGTGCCGGCGCCGTGGTCAGCAGCCGGGCTGGGGCCTTGCAGAGACAGAGCCCATGGGGTCAGGGAGACGGAGGGGGTTTCTTACGGGAAGCGGGGGCTGGGTTCATCGAGGCAGAGCCGTCCCACCATCTGTGGCCTCAAAGCTGGGGCCCCAGCACAGCTGCTGCTGGGCCAGGCTTCGCCCCATGGCCTGCGACCGGGGTGCAGGGGCGGAAGCCTCAGGCCAGGGCCGGCGGGAGGACGCTGGTGTGGCCCAGAGCCGAGGCTTCCTCATTCCGGGAGAGGGAGAGTTCCTCCTGTCTCGCCCTTTGGCTCTGTTGGGGCCCTCAGTGGTCTGGGGTCCTGACCCAGCCAGGTCAGCCAGGTTCTAGTCCCGGCTGCTCCTCTTCTGATCCAGCTCCCTGCTGTGGCCTGGGAAAGCAGTGGAAGATGCCCAAGTCCTCGGGCCCCTGCACCCGTGTGGGAGACCAGGAAGAAGCTCCTGGCTCCCGGCTTTGGATCGGTGCAGCTCCGGCCGTTGTGGCCATCTGGGGAGTGAACCAGCGGATGAAGACCTCTCTCTGTGTCTCTGCCTCTCAAATAAATAATAAGCCTCTTGAGAAAGTTCAGAAAACTGAAAATCAGGCTGCGAGCTGCCGGATGTGTGTGATAAAAGCTTGCAGGTGGAGGGGGCGCGGACCCTGGGTGGGCTCAGTGGAGGGGGCGGAGCTAGAGAGGGGTGAGAAGATGGGCGGGGCAGCGGCAGCCAGTGTAACCGGGGTGGTGTTGGAACCCAGAGGAAGGAGAGAGTGAGGAGGCGGGAAAGAAAAAGCCCCAAACCTCCAAATTTCCAAAACCTCTGATAAGACTGCAGAATCCTGCTGGGGGAAGTAAAGACCCAGGGCCGTGGAGGGTCCGCGGCTGCAAGGTGAGCTTGGTGGTTGGCAGCTCTGCCCAGAGCGAGCAGCAGGTGCAGCCGGTCCCCCGCACGGTCCCAGCCAGCTTCTGGACAGGAGGACTGCAGGGTTCGTGCAGGAGCACCCACTCGTGAGAGCACCCAGCCAGAGATGGGCGCGAGCTGACTTCAGGCTTTCCTGAGCAACATGGCGACCGACTGGGCGCCTTGGGGACCACGCAGAAGGTTCTAGAACAGAGTTCTAGAAAGAGCTGCACGGACGTGGTCTTGCTGCAGTCCTCAGTGGGAGCAGCGCGTCTGGCCAGCTGATCTAGGACACCTGGGTGCTGGGGGGGGGCCCGCTCATGCCCGGCACAGGAGTGAGCCTGGGGGGCACACAGCAGAGCTGCGCTATCACAGGGAGATGTCGGAGCAAGTCCTCGGTGGCTCGGGGCGAGCAGAAGCCTCGTGGACAGGACACGGGGCAGTCGGGCCGCTCAGGGGAACGATTTGGAAAGAGCGCCCAGAAAACAGACCAGGGGGCCTCACCGGAGACAGAGCTGGCAGGGGCCAGGGGCTGGCGTACGTAAAGAGCTCCCAGAATTCAATAAGAAAGTGACAGGCAGCCAAGCGATGGAGGTGGACGGGGTCTCGCAGGCCCGGCAGTTGCTCAGGGTCGTCAGTATCAGACAACCCCGGGAACGGCTCACCGGCAGCAGCGGGACGCGGCGTGCACGGCGGGTGGGGACGGCACTCGGGGCGGCGGCCTGCGGTGTTAGGCTGGCACCGGCTCTCATCCAGCACAACCATGCCGGATCGCCAGACTCCCTCCCTGTAGAACTCCTGGGGTCAGGCCCGGTGCCCTGAGCACCGGGGTCAACCAGTAATCTGGGTGGAACAGCGAGTGTGCACACATGCGCGCGCGCACGCACGCACACACACACACACACACAGCTTCTGTTCCTGCCAGCCGCCCACAGGCCCGCGGAGTGGACAGTGGACGGGGGCTAGTGCTCGGCGGGGCGGAGGCAGCAGCGTGCGTGATGGCCAGGGCGGGCGCTGAGGACGCGAGGCCGGGCCCGTGAGCGGGCGCAGCGTGGAAGCCCCAGACCGGTCCGGCCGGGTGTGCACTTGCTCCTTACAAGCCCTGTGAGAAACCTACGCGTGGCATTTCTCTCCGTGCCCTGTGAGTGCCCAGGTGTGTGTGTGGGGGGGGCTCTGACCCTGGCTGGCCCAGGGCGAGGAGCTGGGGCGGAGCCAGCGTCCCCAGGGTTCCTGGGCCAGTCTGTTCCCGCTGTGGGGGGCAGGGGTCAGCCTCGCCTCACCGCAGCACCGGGACGCCCTGGAGCTCTGGAGAAACGAAGCCCGGGGCCGGCTCGCCAGTGGGAGGCTCCGGGCCGGGCTGTGCGCCCTCCGCACCTGGGAGGTTGTGGCCCGGCGCTGGCGCTGGCATTGGCGTTGGCATGGCGGGCGCCCCGGGCTTGCCGGGTGCTGGAGAGCTGCGTGTCTCTCGTGAACACCTTCAGGAGGACTAGCTTTGTCGGGTCGAGGTCTCGCAGCTCTCGGGGTGCCCCCAGCAAGGCAGGGGGAAGCGGGAAGGGGGCGTCCCCGCTGGTCCCCGCCCCATGAGGCCCCCTTTATGTCCATTCCATCAGCGTTGGCTTAGTCGGCCACCAAAGCCCGGCCCCTCCCCGCTCCCCGAGGCGTTGCTGGGTGGTGGCGCTAAGCAGGTGTGTCACACCTCGGTTCCGCGCCGTCAGACTCTCGGCAGTAGCCTGGCTCCGCTGCACGACAGCCCGGGGGCGCCGGGCACCTGCTGAGCGCGAGCCCTGCGGCCAGAGCGGGGGCGCCGGGCACCTGCCGGGCTGAGTGCAGGGCGCTGATTTGTGTGGTCGAGTGTGACGGTTGCCCCCCGCCCCAGTGGATCAGCAAGGAGACCCAGCGCCCTCTCGGCTTCCTGGGTGCTCTGGGGGGAGCCCCTGCCAGGGCCCACTCCCCGGGTGAGTCCACGCCGGCGGACACGGGAGGGCGGCGGCGCGAACCCCGGCCGGCCCGGCACCTGCCTCGCTCCTTCCTGCATTTGTCTCACCTGCCGGCGCTTCGCTTCCTTCTTCTTTTCTTTGTTTAAGATTTCTTTTTATTTACTTGAAAGAGTTACAGAGAGAGGTGGAGACAGAGAGAGCTGGTTCACTCCCCAAATAGCTACAACGGCCGGATTTGGGCTGACCAGGAGCCAGGAGCTCCATCCGGGTCTCCCTCGCGGGTGCAGGGGCCCAAGGACTTGGGCATCTTCTTCTGCTTTCCCAGGTCACAGCAGAGAGCTGGACCGGAAGTGGAGCAGCCGGGACTTGAACCGGCACCCGTATGGGACGCCGGCACTGCAGGCCGCCCCCGCCAGCGTTTTCAGTGCCTGGGCACACGGGTGGCAGCCGCTCGTGCAGTCGTCAGGATTCTGCTGGCCTGGTCTCGCGGTGTCACCCATCTCTTGCCCGCTTCCAGCCCCCACACAGCAGGAGTGGGGCAGGAGACAAGGACCCCCCCCCCCCAGCTTGCTCTGCTCTGCGCCTCCGCCGGGGGGAGTCCAGTGCTGCAGCCCTGGGGCGGGGGAGGCTCGGGCCTCTGTCGGCAGGTGCCGGGGTTTGAGGAGCACCCACCTGGCTGCTCTCACTACAGGAGACGTGGGCCCGTGCCCCAGAGCCAGGTGTGGTCGGGGCCGGGGAGGCCGCTGGGCTGGGGCACCCAGACACAGGCACTCCCGCGTCACTGCTTGCTCCCCCGTCCTGACCTCTGTCCCGTCTGAGCCGTCTAGAAGCGAGCTGGCCAGGCCCACTGCCAGCCAGGCTGTGAGATGCCTCCCCCTCACAAGGCAGGGCTGTGGTGCTGGGTGCAGCCTGCCTGAGGACCCCGGCCTGAATCTCAGGGCACAGGGACCCCAAGGGCCGGGGAACGGGCGGGCGGGCCGGTGGCTCGTTTGCTGGAATTCTCGCTGAGTACCTGCACGTGTCAGGTCAGCAGGCACCTATGGCCTCGTGGGAAGGGCGGCCAGGACAGGAGCCTAGTGACAGTGCCCGGGGCAATCCCGGAGGGCCTCCGGGAGGAGGTGTCCGTGCCCCGAGTCCTGTAGGTAAAGGGTCACTCGGTGGAGTGGGGTCCAGGCATCAGCTGAAGCATAGCTTTCTTGCATCCAGACCAAGCCGGAGCTTCCGTGATGCTGGTTTGGACAAGCCGTGTGGCCGTCCACGCAGCTCCCAGGCCGCCTGGCCCTGGGGACGGCGCCGGTGGGCACTGCACCCTGGACCATCCCACCCCAGGGCTGAGGGCGGCGGTGGCCCCAGGCTGGGCGCAGCCCTGGCGGGTGGGCCGGGGCCGGGGCTCTCTGGTCTGCAGGCAGGAGCTGAGGGCAGAGGCTGTGCCCGTGGGAACGCACCCGTGTCAGCCGCGGTCGTCTCCCGGGGAGGCCGTCTACACTGCCTGAAATTCAGACCCTGGGGGGACAGGTGCCCTCCTGGGGGTATAGACAGCCTGGGCAGGGATTCAGACCCTGGGGAGGGAGGTGCCCACTGGGGGTGTAGACTGAGCCCGGGCGGGGGACCTGGCCCCGGCCACCTCTCGTCCCCCGAGGCCCCGGGCGGCGACCCCTCACGCACCTCGGTCGGGCCTGGCTGGGCCTGGCCTGCCCCTGACTGTCCGCCTCTGTGCAGTGAACATGACCTGGGGGAGGACATCTATGACTGCGTCCCCTGTGAGGAGGAAGGGGACGACATCTACGAGGACATCATCAAGGTGGAAGTGCAGCAGCCCATGGTGAGGAAGCCCCGCCCCGCCTGTGAAGCCCCGCCCCTGCTTGCGAGCCCCGCCCTGCCTGTGAAGCCCCGCCCACGGGAAGCCCCGCCCTTGCTCACGAAGCCCGCCCACGGGGAGCCCCGCCCACGGGGAGCCCCGCCCTTGCTCCACAGAACCCTGCACCACTGGGGGAGCTGCTCTGGGTGCAGGGGGGCCCCTGGGCACGGCCATCCCTGAGAACCCCACGGTGTCGCCAGAGGGCTCCCCCTCATGGTCCTCGGCGCCCGCTGCCCGGGGACGCTGTGAACAGCGACTGGGCGCTGCCTCCCCCCCGCCGCCCACACCACCCGCGCCGCTGTGCGGAGCGAGGACATTGTCCGCCCCGACCGGCCAGGCCGTCCTTTCTACCGCCCGGGGCTTTGTTTCCCAGCAGGCGCCGCCCACTAAACTCCCGACGCCATTTGCACCCATGCGGGTTTGTCGTGGGCAGCTGCTCTGGGGGACACGGGGCCCGGTGTGTGCGGGACGGCAGGATGGGGCCTGGGGAGGGGCAGGCTCCAGCTCCCTGGGGCCCCCGGCTCTGCTCGCCCATGGCGGAGGGTCTTCATGCCCTCTGCTGTCCCTGAGACCCGGGGAGTTTCTCGAACATGCATTCCGCTGGTTCCCGTCGTCCTGGGAGTAGCCAGCTGCTGGTGGTGGAGAGCACAGAGCAGGGGCCCCGCGTGCGTGCCGGCGGCACCTGCTAGGTGCGGGCTCACCGGCGGGGCGGCCAGCGCGGGGCCCCGCGTCTCCCGCGCCCGGCCCAGCCCCTGGGGACCGGTCTCCCATTCTGCCCCTGGGTTTCCTTCTCCCTCACTGCTGGGACTCTCGCTCCGGGAGCACGGGGCAGCCCCGCCCTCGGTGGTTCTGCTCCCCCGGCACGGCGGCCTCTTGGTGGGGCTGGAGCCTCCCTCCCCCCCAGAGCTGGCCTGGGCACCCCCGGGTCCTGGGGCTGGCAAGGGCCCCGCTGCCCAGTCCTGCGACGGCTGGGCCCCCGCGGGCAGACCCGGAGCCTCAGGTGCCGCGGCCCTGAGCCTGTTTGGGGGAATCTGCCCCCGGCCAGAGCTGGCGATGCCTGCTGCGGTCCTGTAGCTGCCTTGAAGGGACCTGAGGCTATTTGGAGACCCTGCTGGCTGGGGGCCAGGCTGCCCGTGTCCTGGGGATGAGCCGGGGCCTCGTGTCCCGCCCTGCGCTGCTGTCCTCGTGCCCGTGTCCTCGGGTAAACGCCGGCCCCTCCTCCCCGTCAGACCTGGGACCGCTGTGCGGTCCATCCGTAGGTAGCAGGCGTGGCGGCCCCCCCAGGGAGCACGAGCCCGAGGGTGGCAGGTGTCACCCTGAGAGCCACGGTGGGGAGCCCGGCCACCAGCCGGGCGCACACGAAGGGCCGTGGCTCGTGGTGGGGTGGGTGCCCCTGGCGCCCCCAAGCCTACCCTGCTCAACCCTGTCTTATTCCCTCCTCCATGCCTTCAGATCCGGTACATGCAGGTAAGCACAGGTGTGAGGCGGGCAGGCCGGGCTGCCCACGCCTCTCCACCTTTCCCGATGCGTCCTGGCACCTCGTCCCCAGGGGCTCTGTCAGCGCCCAGGGCCTCCCCAGCCCCCATGAAGCCCCAGTGTGACGAGGGACCCCCTTTTGGGCAGGATGTGGGGCTCCTGCCCGACCCTGGCACCCGCCCGCATTGGGCAGCTGGCCTCCCGAGGACTCGGGGGGACTCTGGGGTGTGTCAGGGAGGACACAGACAGCGTTGGGGTCACCTGGGTGCAGACGGCTGGCCTCGCACCACAGCGCAGAGCCTCCTGGGCAGATTTGGGGCAGACAGCTGGCGCGGCCTAGAAGAACCCAAGGAGCGTGTTGGGCAGGTCACTGCCCGTCCACAGTGACGCCTCCTGTGCCCCTGACCCCGTGCCCTGGCCACACAGCTTCTGAGTCAGTCCCACCCTGGCCCTGCTCTGCGGAGGTGTCCTGTGACCCCTCCTACAGGCTGTTAGCGCGGGGGCTCCCGGTCAGAGGCACCGTGGGGTGACTGGTGCCAGGTCCTCATGGGGTCTGCAGCCCTGTGCACCTGCCGTGTGCCGGCGGCGTGGGCGGCTGAGGCCTGGCCTCTGGGGAGCCGAGTCTGTGATTCCAGAAACTTCTCTGCCCCTCCTCGCCCTCAGTCTTCTCACGTGTGAAATGGAGCGAGGGGTTGGGCCCCCACTGTCTCCCATCTGCGCGAGCTGGAGAGGTGTCCTGTGGTCATGTGCCCGGGCAGCCTGGCCAGCGCACATGGGCGGGCGGCGGGCTGTGGGGACCCCGGCTCACGTGTGCTGCGCCCCCCGCAGAAAATGGGCATGAGTGAGGATGACAAGAGGAACTGCTGCCTGCTGGAGATTCAGGAGACCGAGGCCAAGTACTGCCGGACCCTGGAGGACATCGAGAAGGTGGGGGCTCGGGACCCCCAACGGGAGGCCCCACCTCCCTGCCGCAGCCCTCCCGGGCCCCATCCCGTTCTGACACCTGATCAGCCTGGCCCTGGCTCCGCCCCTTCCGGTACCCCCATGCCTGGGCCACGCCCCCTGACCTCTGCCCTGGCTTCCCTCTGTGACGAGGGACACACAGCCCTCCGGCACCCCCGTTTCTGGGCAGGTCAGGCCACTCGGCCGCACGCAGTGGCCATTTTGGGCCCTGCTGTCCTGCTCCTGGGGTGGCCAAAGACAGGTCCGGCGGGCTGGGTCCTTGGGACAGACACACTGGGAGCTGAGCTGCTGCCGCCCGCTGGCCAGGAGTGCACCGAGGAGGGGACGTGGCAGGGCCCCCAGAGGTGGCGGGCAGGGCAGGAACCAGAATCTCACAGACCTCATGGTCACGTCCCACGTCTCCCAGGGCCAGCCTGGGGCACTGGGCACAGCCAGGCCCGGCCTCCGCCCCGTGATGACAGCTTGGGCTGTGTGTGGGCCCAGGCTCCCGAGTGTGGGCGGGACTCGTGCCCCAAACCAATGCTGGGGTCGTCGAGGTGGCCCACGCCCCAGGCCTCAGCCCGGTGACCGGCCCCACGGGGTCGGCTCGCACTGTGGGTGCAGGTGCCTGGATTCTCATCCGGGCCCCAGCCCTGGACCCCTGCTCACAGCCCCCACGCACCGTCCAGCAGTGCTCGGGCGCCCAGCCTGCGTGGCCGTCGCTCCAGGGCTGAGTGGAGGTCTCGTTCTCCCCAGAACTACATGAGCCCCCTGCGACTGGTGCTGAGCCCTGCGGACATGGCCGCCATCTTCATCAACCTGGAGGTAAGGGTGCCGGCTGCGGTCCTGGCCGTCCAGGCACCGTCTCCGGGCCCGGGGGTCCCTGCCAGCTGCCCTCCCCCCAGGGGCGGGTTTCTGGGTGTGGCCCGGAGCCGCTGTGTACGCCAGCTGGGGTGAAGTGGCCCAATTCCCCACGGTCCTGGCAGGGGCGCTAGAGCCCCCCGACGGCCTGGAGGGAGGGAGATCAGACCCCGCCTGCCCCGTGGGTGTCGGCACCGCTGGACGCCAGGCGAGCCCCCGGGGGACGTCCCCGTGCCGTGGGCGACAGGGCAGACTGCATGTGGGTAGGCTTCCTCCCAGGGCTGTTTCTGGCTGTTGCCCCAGCCTCTGGTCAGTGGCAGGGGTGGGCTCTGGCCCCCAGGCCCTGGACGAGGCCGGCCCAGACCCCAGGGCGCCTCACTCTCTGTCCCCTCCGGGCGAGCCAGGGACCGCAGACAGAAGCGAGGCCGGAGGCGGAGAGGGGGCCCCGGTGCTGCCAGGTCGAGCTCCGTGGGCCGGGAGGGCCTTGGCTCTCCAACGAATGGAGGCCGTGCTCCGTCCCCTGGGACAGCCTCCGTGTGGTCTGTGGGGGGCCCAGACCCAGACCGCGCCCAGAGCTGAATGACGCCCGCACTGGTGGGGCTCGGGCTCCGCCCAGCGCCCGTGCCTCGCGTGCTGTCGGGAGCCGCGCACCCCCGCCCCGCCTGGCCCGCTCAGGGGCTCCCCGCCCCTCCCCCAGGACCTGATCAAGGTGCACCACGGTTTCCTGCGAGCCATCGACGTGTCCATGCTGGCAGGGGGCAGCACGCTGGCCAGGGTCTTCCTGGACTTCAAGGAAAGGTGAGAGGCTGCCCGGCCCGGCCCGGCCGTCTGCAGAGCTGCGGGAGAGCCCTGGGGGCCGAGGTGGGTGGCTCTCTCCCCCAGACCCCAGTCTGGGGGCGCCCGGGGGCCCGGAGCCCCCCGCCACGTCTCACTGGTGGGTGCTGGTGGCTGTGCTGATCTGCCCATCGCAGTGCGCCTGCCGCTTCTGACGCCAGACGGGCCCAGGGCGTCCCAGGGCAGGGCTGAGCGGGGCCCAGGGGCCGTGCGGTGAGCTGGCGGTGGCTGAGCCACTGCCTGGTGCCGCATTCGCCTCTTATCTCGGGCTGGGGTCCTCTGGCTGGCTGAGCCCACCAGCATTATGGAGCACCTCCTGGATGCAGCTCTGGACCAGGGACACCGGCCAAATGGGGCAGAGAGGACCAGAGCAAAGCCCCAGAAGCAGGGACTCCTCTGCGCTCTGCTGGGGACCCCGGGGCCGGGAGACCCTGGGGGGCCCCCGGGGAGGTGGGGAGTGAAAACTCGGGGGACGGCGCTGGGGAGAGGGCCTGGCTGGGGCTGTGCTGGGGTCTCCCAGGCCGAGGGCAGGGCGAGGAAGGGTGTGGTGGCCGATAGCTGCAGGAGGTGTGAAGCCGGGGTGGACGAGGGGGAGGCCGCAGGTCCCTGCCCCTCCCTGGTCCGGGCCATCTGCTGGGTGACGCTCTGCTCGTGCGCCCGTGGAGGTGACGAGGACCAGCCTTTGGTCAGGCCGGGCTGGGGTGGGGGACTTCTCTCCTGCCCAGTGTGGCCCTCTGCAGGGGGTGGGGGGCCGTGTGAACCCCGCGGCCTGAGCCCCAGAACCACAGAGGGGCTCCTTGGGCCGCGGGAGAGGGGGCGGCCTACGGGAGGGGACAAGCCTTGTGTGTGGGGCTGGCTCAGGCGGGCCCACCCGCGGGGGCAGGAACCGGGCTCCGCTGTGCGTGCATGTGCGTGGTCCACGCGTGTGCTCACGCGTGTGTCCGTCCAGACTCCTGATCTACGGGGAGTACTGCAGCCACATGGAACACGCCCAGCTCACACTGAACCAGCTCCTGGCCAGCCGGGAGGACTTCCGGCAGAAAGTGGAGGTAGGGGGTCTTCCCTGCCGGGCGGGGGTCGGGGGCAGCGTGGAGGCTGCCGCCTGTGGGGGGGGTGGGGGTGGGGGTCCGTCAGTCCTTTGCTTTCGGCTGAGCTGGGGAGGGCTGGTGGAGCCACAGCAGGGCCTTGGACCCGCCCCAGCTCTGCGAAGGGCTGTCACCCTTGACCCCAGCCTCTGCTGACCCCGGAGGGGCCCACGTGGCTGTGGCTGGGGGCTCTGGGGCCGCCCTGGCCCCGTCCTCAGCGTGGGCCCAGGCCCCTCTGGTCTGACCCCACTGGCCTGAGTTCAGGGCTCAGACCTGCCTGCCCGCCGCTGTCCCGTGCCAGGAGTGCACCCTGAAGGTCCAGGACGGGAAGTTCAAACTGCAGGACCTGCTGGTCGTCCCCATGCAGAGGGTCCTCAAGTACCACCTGCTCCTCAAGGTGCGCGGGGCTGGGCGGGGTGGGGGCGCCCCTGGTGGGTGGGGCCGGAACACAAGGTGCAGGGAGTGCACCGGGCTGGGCGGGGTGGCAGCGCCCCCTGGTGGGTGGCGCCGGAACACATGGTGCAGGGAGTCTGTGCAGGGCTGGGCGGGGTGGCAGCGCCCCCTGGTGGGCTGAGCCGGAGCACACGGTGCAGGGAGTCTGCTCAGGGCTGGGCAGGGCCTGCAGCACCCCCAGATGGGTGGGACCAGAACACACGGAGGGAGGGAGGCTGTGCAGCGCTGGGCGGCTCTCCGGGCCCAGGCCACACGCGGTGATCACGGCGCTGGCGCACGGGAAGCAGGCAGAAAGGCGTCCCCGGGGCCGGCACCGCCGTGCAGCGGCTGGAGCTCGGGTGCTGGCCGCTCTGCTCCTGACCCAGCGCTCTGCCACAGAGCCTGGGGGGGCAGCGGACGGTGGCCCAATCCCTGGCCCCTGCACCCGCGTGGGAGACCCGGATGGAGCCCCTAACTCCTGGCTTCGGCCTGGCCCAGCCCTGGTCATTGCGGTCATTCGGGGAGTGACCCAGTGGACAGAGTTCCTCTCTCTGTCTCTCTGTCGCTCTCAAATAAACACAAACAGAAGCCAAGCGTCCTCCGGCCGGGAGCCAGGGGCTCTGGACCAGGTGACGTGACTCCCTCTGGGCTCTCTGGTGGCCACGGCCTGCGGGCAGCGTTGGCCTGGGGGCGGAGGCTCTGACGGCGGCGCAGTGCTGTGCGTCCTGCTGCCCACGTGTCCCTCTGCCCAGCCACGGGTGACGAGACGTGGGTGCCCCCGGCGTGAGGGGCCCCGCCTGCGGAGCCAGCAGGGCCTGGGTCGGCCGGCGGGTGGCTGTGTCCGCGAGCCTCGCTCTGTGCACAGCCCGTCCCGAGCGGGGGCGAGGGCAGAGGCCGGGACCCCTGGGCGCTGACACTCCCCTCCCCCACCCTGCAGGAACTGCTGAGCCATTCTGCCGAGCGGCCTGAGAGGCAGCAGCTCAAGGAGGCCCTAGAAGCCATGCAGGTGTGTGCGGCGAGCAGGGAGCAGCCCTGAGGGCACGGGAGGTGGCAGGAGCGTGCCGGCCCCCGAGGGCCCGGAGCCCCGAGCCGGCCGAGAGCCACTCCTGGAGCCCCCGTCCCCCGCTGCCGCCCCCAGTGCCCAGCAGGGCCATCCTGCCGTGGGGCCCCGAGCCTCTGGGAGTCTCTCCCTCCCTCGGAACGCCAGGGGACCAGGAAGCGGCCCCTTGTGCCCTGGGCGTGCGCCGGCTTTCCTGGCAGCGGGCGGCGGGGTTCTCCAGGAAGACGGACGGGGTCTGGAGGCGGGAGCTGGCTCCGGACCCCCGGCCGGCCCAGCCTCTTGCGTTTTGGGGATTTCCAGGGCTCTCGTGGCCACGGGGAGGGCTCTGGGCTCAGTGGCCAGGAGGCTGCACTTGCTGACGGAGGTGGGCACTGCCCCCTGGTGGCCGGCGGGAGGGTTGCAGCGCGGTGGACAGGTGCCGGGAGGGAATGTCACACAAAAGCGTCTTGCTGGTCTCCTACCCCACCCATGCTGTGACGGACGTGGGAGGGGGCAGGCGGTGTGGCCTCTTGGTTGGCGGGGTTCCCACGCGTGAGAGAGTGGCTGGCCCAGGTCTGGCGGGCTTCGTGGCCTGCCGTGGCTGACACAGGGCTGTCCATTCCACACTCACTCTGGAGCGGGGCCATGCGGTGGGCGGGACGCACCGGGGTCTTGGCGTCATCGCCCCGGTGTGCACCTGGAGTCCCCGGCCTCCCCATGCCTCAGTTTCCCCGCTGGCCGTGTGATGTGGGGGGAGGGTGGGCGGGCCCTCGCGGCCGCCCGGCTCAGGTGCTGACCCCTGGTGCGGTTCCAGGACCTGGCCATGTACATAAACGAGGTGAAGCGGGACAAGGAGACCTTGAAGAAGATCAGCGAGTTCCAGAGCTCCATCGAGAACCTGGTGAGCGCGGCGGCCTCGAGGCCTCCGTGTGGGGAAGCCACGTGCTGCGTGCGTGGTCCGGCGTCCCCGCCTCAGCCCAGAGAGCGCGGGAGCTGACGCCTGCCTCCTCTGTGCACGGCCGAGCACAGGGCTGCCCGCCGCGTGGTCGTGTCCAGCTCCGGTGCCAGGCCCCTGCGTCCGTGCTTTGGCCGTTTTAGTGGCCTCGGGCTCCCTGAGTGCACGGGCAGGGCCGTGGCCCCCCTGCTCCCAGGAGGGCAGCGGACAGGGTTTGGTCCTGGGTGGGCGGGGCCCGCAGCTGCCCCTCTCCTTCCCCTCAGCCTCTCTGACGCTCCCTGGGGCCGCGTCCCCCTCCTGCTTCCTCAGAGGCTCAGGCCGGGGCGTCCGGCGGTCACCGGGCCCTGCTGCGGGGAGAAGCCGGGCGTCACAGTGGCTGCCCCGACTGGGTCTGTGCCGGCCACCGCCAGCCTCGGCGGGGTCTGCTCGGCCCTGACTCCGCCTTCCCCACCTGGGCGCTGCCGCCTGGGGTGGCAGAGTCCCCTCGGCTTCGGAACCTCTGGTTCTGCGCCAGCATTTCCACTCGCGGCCGTGTGCACGCTCAGAGCAGCTTGGCCACGCCGAGCGAGGGCAGCACGCCCAGGCCGGCACCGGCGCCCGCTCGCCGGGATCAGAGACCACAGGAGCAGGTGATGCTGGCAAAACCCCGGCGCGGAGAGCCCGGGCCGCGTCCGCTGCCGGGTGGCACCCCCTTCCCCTCCCGCTCAGACGCGGATGCCACGGGCGGAGGCCCCCGGGGCCCCGGGCGCCGACGCTGACCCGCCGGCCCCTCGCTGGCCCCTGGGGGCGTCCAGCGCTGTCCTCGACCGGTGTTGCTTTTCGGTTTTCCTGCCTGTGTCGTCCTTGTCCACTAAACCGCAAGAACGAGGCGGCAGTGGGCGGGGCGGGAGGGGGCGTGTGTTCCCGGGACGAGGCCCGGGTGATTCCTCCCCCGTGGCCGGCGAAGACCCTGCCTCGGTCCTGCGCCCTTAGAGGGAGGGGACTCGGGGCCTGGAGTCCGCCCCCAAGCAGGTGCAGGCCCCGCCCCTGCAGAACGGGTGGGAGGGACACGCCGCCCTGTGCCCCCGCCTGCGTGGAGACGCGGGCAGAGTCAGCCCGAGCTGCCGGGGAGCCGGCCGGGGTGCAGACCCGCAGCCGCCTCCCTCGGCTCTGCCGCCGCTGGCTTCTTAGGCTCCGCTTGTTCCCCTCCAAGCCGGGCTGTCCTGGGCCCGCACAACGGCGCCCTGTCACTGCGGCCGGGCCGTCAATGGCTCCTTGTTCCCCAGCTGGACGGAGCCCCGCAGGGCTGGCCGGGCGGCGGGGGCCGTGGTGAGGCAGAGCCAGAAGCCGGCACGGGCGCACCTCCGCTCCTCCTGCCATGAGCCCTGGCCCTGGGTGCGTGCCCCCTGCCGGCCCCGGCCCCGGGGCGATGGGGGAGGGGCCCACGTGGGGCTGACGGCCCCGTCCTTCCCTTCCCAGCAAGTGAAGCTGGAGGAGTTCGGGCGGCCCAAGATCGACGGGGAGCTGAAGGTGCGGTCCATAGTGAACCACACCAAGCAGGACAGGTGAGCCCTGGCGAGCGGGGACTCTGTGCCGAGGGTGGCGACACAGCAGCCACACTGGGCTGGGCGGGGCTGGGAGCCATGCCCGGGGAGACCCCAGTGCTTTATTGCAGAGTGGCTGCTGGGGGCGGTGAGCGAGGGCTGGGGCGCGGCAGGTTCGGGGCCTCATAGGGGAGCGGGGCTGGGAGGGAGCCCAGGCCCGACAAAGGCCCCACCAGAGCCTCGGGTCACTGGAGCTGGGCTGCGCAGGGCTTCCTGGAGGAGGCTGGTGTGCCTGGGGGGCAGGAGGGCTGGGCCAGCCCTGGTGGGGGGAGGGGCTCCCGCCACGGAGCCCGGGCAGCCGCTGGCCTCGGCACAGCTCCCAGGCGCTGGCTCGGGCCGCCCAGTGCACGGGCAGGTCCTGACGACCCCGGCGCCGCCCGGCCAGGTACCTCTTCCTGTTCGACAAGGTGGTGATCGTGTGCAAGAGGAGGGGCTACAGCTACGAGCTCAAGGAGGTCATCGAGCTGCTGTTCCACAAGATGACCGACGACCCCATGAACAACAGGGACATCAAGAAGGTGCGGCGGCCCGGGGCCCAGAGGAAGTGGAGCTCAAGCCCACTCCGGTCCTGGCCAGGGTCCCCGGGCCCGGTCCTGCCCAGGGCGTGGGCACAGCAGGGTCCCAGCGCCCCTCGGAGGAGGCTCAGGGCCCCTCAGCCCTGGCTTTCGACCTTGGCCGGCCCGGCTCCAGCCCATGTCGCCCCTTAGCGAGCTGCCATTCCTCAGGTGCCCGGGAGGGGCGGGCGCTCTGGCTCTGGCTGATGGGGCAGGGCCATGGCCTGTAGCGGGGGCAGGGGCAGGGTAAGGGGACCGTGGCTCTTCGGGGTGGGGGCATGGCTGCAGGGTTCAGCTGAGACTCTGCACACAGCACTGCAGCACCTACTGTGCACAGCACCGGGCCCGTGTGCGGTCCAGGAGCCGGCCATAGCAGGTGCGCTGGGGGTGCAGGCCCAGCGGGAGCTGCGTGGCCTCCCAACCCAGAGGCAGAGACCGCACTGGTCCCAGAGAAGTGGCCTGGGGTCCCAGCCTCCCTTGCCGCCCCCTCCCCGGGCTGCGGTGCCCCACCCCAGGCTGGGCGGAGCCTCATAACCACCTTCTCTCCCCTCCCCCCCATGCTTCCCAGTCTCACGGGAAAATGGTAAGCACCTGGCCCCTCCCCACCTGCTCCCGGCACCCGGTGCCTGGCGCAGGCCCTTCCTGCCCAAGCTGGGCTGGGGGCTCCGGGTGGGCCCGAGAGGGGCCTGGCCACGGTTTCCACCCTCTTCCTCCCCGTGGTGTCTCGGTCAGGAAGATGACCCCGTGCCGCAGGGCGGGAGGAAGCCCCACGCCCGAGGGGCTGCTGGGCCCCCGGCCTCCGCCCTTTGTCCACGCCTCGTGCCCGGCCTGGCTGGGGGCTCCCAGGCCCGTGGCCGCCCTCTGCCTTCACGGGTGCAGAGAAGGGAGTCCCAGTTAGGAGGTGGAGGTGACAGGCAGCCCGGGGAGGGCCCTGGCCGAGCAGCGGTGACCTCTGCTGGGGGCGCGTCCTTGGGGCAGGGTCCCAAACACCTGCCTGCCTGAGTGCGTGTGCACAACACGGCAGGACACGTGTGTGTGCAGGCACCAGCGCACACACCTGGTACTGGCACAGGCAGACAGCGGGGCGTCCTTGCACACACACATGCCACGCCCGAGTGCGTGTGCACAACACGGCAGGACACGTGTGTGTGCAGGCACCAGCGCACACACGTGGTACCGTGTGCACGCAGGAGACCCACGGGCATGGGCACACACGGGCAGGCACGTACACTCCCGGCGCTGCGGGAGCGAGCGCATGCCCACGTGAGGGCTGCTCGCGCGGGCACGTGCCCCTGTGCGCACGCGTGGTGCCCGTGGCAAGCGAGCGTGTGGCCGCCCCTGCAGTGGTCCTACGGCTTCTACCTGATCCATCTGCAAGGGAAGCAGGGCTTCCAGCTGTTCTGCAAGACGGAGGACATGAAGAGGAGGTGGATGGAGCAGTTCGAGATGGCCATGTGAGCGGGGCGGGGCATGTGAGCAGGGGGCGGGGCCCTGGGGACCCTGGGCAGGAGGGCGGGGGGAGGCCATGTGAGCGGGGGAGCAGGGGTGGCCATGTGAGGGGGGGACAGGGGGTGGGGGGCCATGTGAGCGGGAGGGCGGGGGTGGCCATGTGAGCGGGGTGGCCATGTGAGCAAGATGAGGGTCGGGGACCTGGGCAGGGGGTGGCCATGTGAGTGGGGCGGGGCAGGGCCCCGGGGACCCTGGCGGGAGGGCAGGGGGAAGAGGGGGCTGAGAGACTCGTGCCAGGGGCCTGCGCGGCCTGCCCTGCCTCGGGGGCTCCTCTAAAGGGGCCTCCCGCGGGCCTCCTGCTGAGGTGGCCCGGCCGCCACCAGTCTGTAAATGGGGGGGGGGGCAGATGGAGATGGGAGAGGCTGGGGCTAGGACGTTGCCGACATCGCCGTGTGGACGCCGGCACAGCCCGGGAGGACCACAGGGTGCCCAGCGTGGACTGGGGCTCGGCGTCTGTCTGGACTTACGAAGTGCAAGTGGCTGTGGTCGGCCCTTCCTCCGGGGTTCGTCCCGAGACCCCCAGGGATGCCGGAAGCCGCGGTTGGGCCGAGGCCTCCGTCAGCAGTGCCTCCTCCTGCACCTGGTGCCTGACAGCAGCAGATGCAGTGAGTGACGGGCACCTGTCAGTCACGCCGGGCACCCGTCAGTCACGCCGGGCACCTGTCAGTCACGCCGGGCACCCGTCCCTGCCGGCGCCTCGGAGCCGCGAGGGAAAGCGAGTGTCGCGGTCGGCGGGCACGAGCTCTCCGAAGCCGGCACAGTCGGCCGGCGCGTTGTTCATTTCTGGAATTTTCCGTGCAATGGTTCCCGACTGCAGTTGACCGGGGCAGGCGCGGGGCCCAGAGACGCCAGAACAGCGACCTTGACCTTCCGGAAGGTTCTCCCGGGCCGGCACTGCCGCGTCTCGAGGCTTCTGTTCAGCCCTCGAGCTGCGGGCGGGGAGCCCGCCCTGTGCCGGGGCCCCTGACGCCCTGACGCCCGGTGGTTCGCGGGGCTCAGGGCCCCTGTGACGGCGGCTCCTGCTCTGTGCTCCCGCCAGGTCCAACATCAAGCCGGACAAGGCCAACGCCAACCACCACAGCTTCCAGATGTACACGTTCGACAAGGCCACCAGCTGCACGGCCTGCAAGATGTTCCTTAGGTGCCCCCCCCCCCCCGCGGGCCGTGTGGCCGGGGCGGGTCTCAGATGGAGCGGGGTGGGGGCAGGGCAGCCAGGCTGGGCAGGAGGGGGCTCAGCGCCCGGAGTGCGCCGGCTCAGCCCCGCCCCGCCCCGTGCAGGGGCACTTTCTACCAGGGCTACCTGTGCACCAAGTGTGGGCTCGGCGCGCACAAGGAGTGCCTGGAAGTGATGCCCGCCTGCAGGATCAGTGAGTGCCCGGCCCCCTCGCCCCGCTGTGTCCTCGGCGCCCCCACCCCGCAGCCCGGCCTCCCGCGCATTCTCCCGCAGGCCAGGGTCGGGGTCAGGAAAGCGGGGCTCAGAGGGGAGACCCCGGCCTCAGGTCCCACGCGGGAGGGGTCCCATCTTCTGCCTCTCCCTCTCCCACAAGCCCCGCCCCAGGCTTGTCCACCTGCCCACACACCTGTCTACACACCTGCCCCCACACCCAGTCGTCTTCCAGTCCTCTCTTCTTGATACTCCAGAGGACTTCAGACGGTTCACAGAAAATGAAACTGGAACTGAGTTTTCTTTACTTATTTGAGAGCCAGGACAAGCGCTCCCGTCCTCTGCTGCGCTCCCCAGATGCCGGCCGTGGTGGGGCTGGGCCAGCCGGAACAGGAGTGGGAGCTGCAGCCGGGTCTCCGCGGGGGGTGGGGTGGCAGGGACCCACGTGTGAGCCAGCGCTGCCGCTCCGGGGTGCCGCTCGGCGGGAACCTGGAGCAGGAGCTAGGGCCAGCCTGGAGCCCGGCACCCACGGTCTGGAGCCCGGAACCCATGGCCTTGAGCCAGGCACCCCCAGCCTTGAACCAGGCACCCACGGGTTAACCGCTGTTCTGAGAATTTTATTTTGGTGCAAAGACAAGCCCTGAGACCACACAGTTTCCATAACAGGACCCTGGGTGTAGGAGGGGCCTCTCGGAGCCCCGCCCCAGCAGGCCTCAGCTGGATCCCAGGGGCCGTGCTCCCTGGAGGGGTCCCCTCCCTGGGGGCCGCAGCCCCTGCCCCAGCTGCTCCGAGCTGCTCCCCGGGCTGCGCCTCAGGCTGTGTCCTCCCCGGGACCTTGCCTGTGGCTGGTGCCAGGAGGTGCCTGTTCTGTGGGAGGTGCCCACTGCACTGCCCGGCCCCGCCCAGGCCCAGGGGGCTGTGTGCACCCAGGGTGGGGTCGGACCTGCGCTGCTGAGATCTTGCTGTGTGCATGCGTGTATGTGTATGAAAGTATACACATGTGTTCACGCATTCGTGTGCATGTGTGTGCGTGTGTTCGTGTACACGTGAGTACGTATGTGAGTATATATGCGTGTGCATGTGTGTATGGGAATATACACGTGTGTCCATGCATTCGTGTGTGTTTGTGTGCATGTGTGTCCATGTGTATATGGGAGTATATGCGTGTGTCCATGTACTCTTGTGCACACATGTGCATGTGTGTGTCCATGTGTGTATGGGAGCATACGCATGTGTCCATGCGTTCGTGTGCATGTGTGTACATGTGTGTGTCTGTGTGTTTATGGGAGTATATGCATGTGTCCATGCATTCGTGTGTGTGCATGGGAGTATGTGCATGCATTCGTGTGTGTTTGTGCACACGTGTGCATGTGTACATGCATGTGTACATGTGTGCGTAGGAAGTATGCGTGTGTCCATGCATTCGTGTGTGTGCGCGTGTGTGCATGTGTGGGCGTGTGCATGTGTGTGGCGGGAGGGTCCTCTCAGCTCTGCAGGTGGGCAGAGGAAGCTCAGCACTGTGTGTCTGAGACACTGTGGCACAGGGGCGTCCCTGCAATGGCTCCTTAGCCCTTGCCCCTGGCAGGCATTGCTAATCAACTGCAGAAAGCTCCCCTTGCCCCCCCCCCCCCGAGTGACCCATGCAGGAAGCCTGTTTGCCACCTCAGGCCAACCCCTGCCCGAGAGCTCCGGCCGCCCCAGGTCCAGAGCTCGGGGTCCGTGGTGAAAGCCGTGAGAGACTTGCACAGCTGCTGCCCAGTGCACGCCTCTGTGACCCCCGAAACCAGCCGCCGTGTGGTGCCCCTCTTGGAGCTGGGCCCGGCCCCACTGCCATGGTTGGGGGGCTCCATTGCCGTGGTCGGGGGCTCTGTTGTGGTTGGGGGGTCCCGCTGCTGTTGTCTTCAGGGAGGCCCCACTGCCATGGTCTGGGGCCCCCGGTGCTGTGGCCAAGGGCTGGGGTCTGGGACCCCCGGTGTTGTGGTCGGGGGCTGGGGGCTGGGACCCCCGGTGCTGTGGTCCGGGTCTGGGGTCTGGGACCCCCGGTGCTGTGGTCCGGGTCTGGGGTCTGGGACCCCCGGTGCTGTGGCCGGGGCCTGGGGGCTGGGACCCCCGGTGCTGTGGCCGGGGGCTGGGGGCTGGGACCCCCGGTGCTGTGGCCGGGGGCTGGGGGCTGGTGTCCGGGGTCCGGGGTCTGGGGTCCGGGGGCTGGGGGCTGGGGTCCGCCTAACTCTGCTTTGCTTCGTTTGCAGCGTCTTCTGCAGACCTGGTAAGTCCTCGCTGAGCCCTGAGGGAAGCCCCATTGTCCTGCCCGTCCAACCCTGGGGGCTCCCCACGCCTTCCATCCTCCCCTCCACGCCCCGTGGCTCCACCACAACCATGGGCGTGGCTCTGACTTCCCCAACCCCCACCCGGTTCAGTCCACGGTTTGGCTGAACTGGGGACGCAGTCCCTGTGGCTACTTCTAGGGGAGGGGTCCTGTCACTCACCAGCACCCAAGGCCCCTTGAGCCTGGAGGAGGGAAGGGGGACCTGGCGCCGGGCAGGGTGTGGTCAGGGCGGGCTTCCTGGAGGAGGTGGGACAGCCCTGAAGTTCAGAGTGGAAGCAGCGCCACACGTGCCTGTGGGGTCGGGCCGGGCCCTGTGCCCTGCCCCTGCCTTGCGCCTCCTCTGGGGGGGAGGGGTCACAGGGGGTCCAGGGGCTGAGCGCCTCCCTCCCTCATCTCTGCTGTCCATCCTTGTCCTCACAGGAATCCTCCGGAGCAGGGCCGGGTGAGTGCCGGGCGCGGGCACCTGGGAGGCGGGTGGGGCTGCATCGCGAGCGGCCTGAGTCCCTGCAGCCCCAGTGCTGTCCCCCCCCCCCACGTGAGGGCTCCCGGCACAGCTCGGGAGGAAACCACGGCGGGTACCGTCTACACAGCACCGCGTCTGAGCGCGAGAGCTGCTGCCCTGGCGGTGCCCAGTGTCCGTGTCCTGAGACCCGGGCGCCCCGGGAGGCCTGGGGTGGGGGCCGTGGGGGCATGGGCCCCTGGAGGCCAGGGCCAGCGACTCGGCTCGGTCCAGGCTGGGCTGGAGCCCCCCAGCGAGCCGCCCCTCCCGCTGCTGCCCGCAGGTCCCAAGATGGTGGCCCTGCAGAATTACCACGGCGTGCCGGCCCCTCCCGGGAAGGCCCCGCTCACCTTCCAGACCGGGGACATCATCGAGCTGCTGCGAGGGGACCCCGAGGCTCCGTGGTGGGAGGTGCGTCCTGCAGCCCCGCCCCCACCCCACCCCGACTCCCTCCTTGCCCAGGCGGCCCCACGGGCGCTGCTGCTGGCATTGGAGACTCGGGCGCTGGGCGGGGGGTGCAGGGGGCCGGGCCCTGCTCCTGGTGCCCCCAGCCCCGCCCTGGGCGTCCGCTTCCCGGTGGCTCTGCACAGCTGCCCTGCAGGGGTGAGGTAGGAGGCAAGGGGCCGGGGAGAGCCGGGGCAGCCCAGCCCATCCCAGCCGGGTGCCCGGTCCCTGTGCTGATACAGGTGGGAGGGGCCGGGAGGTGGGGCTCCGAGGGTCTCTGTGTTCTCTCCTGTGGAATGGGTGTGCCCTCGCCCACCCGCCGTCACCCACCCACCGTGTCCTCCCCCCCCACCCCAGGGCCGGCTGCTGCAGACCAGGAAGTCGGGGTATTTTCCCAGCTCGTCCGTGAAGCCCTGCCCCGTGGATGGGAGGGTGAGTCCTTCCCCACGGAAGCTTCCGGAACACCGTGGCCAGGTTGTCCGTGCTGGGTGACCCCGGAGTGGAGGGGGCGGGCGCTGGGGTGATGTCGTGTGTGTGCAGGGCCTGGCCGTGGCAGGCGTGTGCCTGGGTGAGGGGCAGGTCCCCAGCTCTCCGAGGGAGGCCTGCCCAGTCCTGGCCCCGTGGGCCTGGCCAGCGGCTCTGCAGGGAGAGGGAGTCGTGAGGACTAAGGGCACCTTGCACAGGTCCTGGGGCTGGCAGGGTGGGGGCAGGGGGTAGAGGGTCGCTCACCCCCTCCCTGGGCCCCAGCTTCCTGGGTGCATGGGGTGAGCAGGGGCACAGGTGGTGTCTGAGGACCCCCAGGCTGTGGGTGGGGGAGGGAGCCGGGGCCGGGCAGGGGCCGGGCTCCCAGGAGTGGCTGTGCCTCTGGATGGCGCCCCCGCCCCAGGTCCCTCCCGGGGCTCCGGAGGCCTCTGGCTATGGGTGAGACGTGGCCACAGAGTCCCGCACCCCCGTACTCCCCCGCCCTTGGGGTTACGTGCAGCTCCTGGTGGTTCCTCATTCATTCATTCTGTGAATCACGGGGTGGGGGGGTCGGGGCTGAGCCCACGGGCAGTCCCGGCCCTGTGCAGCTGGTGGCACTCACAGCGAGCGCTGTGGCCGGTGCCCGCGGGGACATAACACGCGTGTGTCTGCTCCCCAGCCGCCTGTCAGCCGGCCGCCATCCCGGGAGATGGACTACACTGCCTACCCCTGGTGAGTGGCTCCTGGCCCGCGGTGGGTGTGGGCGTCCGCGGCCCCTGTGTGGGGGGCTGTGCCCCCCGCCCCTGAGTCTAGGAGCATCCCCAGGGTGGCTGAGCCCGGGGACTCCCCGGCCCCGCCTCCCACCTCGGTTCAGATGGGGGTGCTGAGGCCATTTTTCAGTGCGGTCATAACGGGTTGTGGGAAAGCAGGAAACGTGAGCCGGGCGCCCATGGGGGGTGCGGCCACCTGACAGCTGCCCAGCGAGCAGGGGACGGGGCGGGGTCTGGCGGCCCAGACACTCGTCAGCCTGGGTCCCCTTGGCACCTCTGGTGGCAGTGACAGGCGGCCCCGCACGACCACACGGATAGTGGACGGCAGCCCGACGAGGACTCAGGCCTCGTCCGTCCCCAGGCTGGGCTGTGTCTGCACGGCCTGGCCACGGCTGCCTGGTGCCTCGACGTGCCCGGCGCGTCTGTCCCGTGCACGTCCACCCTGCCCTGGACTCCGGCAGCCATGGAACCCGCCTGCGGTTCCCCTCGGAGACCGACAAGCAGCAGTTGGGCTTCCAGTGTCGGTTCTACCTGGGTTGCACAGAAAGTGTGTTTTTGAAGGTTTGCTTGTTTTGAAAGACCGACAGAGAGGGAGGGACAGAGAGGTCTTCCGTCCTTGGGTCACTCCCGGAGTGGCTGCAACAGCCGGGCTGCGCCAGGCTGAAGCCAGGAGCTCCATCCGGGCCTCCCATGCGGGTGCGGGGCCCAAGCACTTGGGGCATCCTCCACTGCCTCCCAGGAGCATTAGCAGGGAGCAGGATGGGAAGTGGAGCAGCCGGGACTTGAACCGGTGCCCATAGGGGATGCCGGCACTGCGGGCGGTGGCTTTACCTGCTACACCACAGCGCCGGCCGCAGGGTGCCGTGTTAGGAACGTGCCAACTCCTGCCGAGGAAGTGCCGGGGCGGCAGTGTGCCCGGGGGGAGCCTGCCACGGCTCAGGGTGTGGACGCCTGAGGTGGGAGGTGGAGGGGTTCTCCCCCAGCCCTCTACGGCCCCTGCAGCAGGGGGTGGGGGCGCCGCTGACCGTCCGCGTGCTCCGTGCTCTCCGCTCCGGGTGTGGACAATGCTGGCTGGGGAAGTGTGGCCGCATGGAAGCGGCACTGAGCACCAGGTCTGGGGTGCAGGGAGCAACCTAGTGCACCTGCCGGGTGGCCCCCAGAGAGCTCCGCTCGTGCCCGGCCCCCCTCCACGCCGTGCCCCCCCACTCCATGCCCCTCATGCACGGCCCAGCGGGGAGCAGCCCAGTGCACCTGCCGGGCGGCCCCCAGAGAGCTCTGCCTGTGCCCCCCTCCCGTGCCCTTTGCGCACAGCCCATCCCCCTTCCCTGCCCCCTCGCTGCAGGTTTGCGGGCAACATGGAGAGGCAGCAGACCGACAACCTGCTCAAGTCCCACGCCAGCGGCACGTACCTCGTCAGGGAGCGGCCCGCCGAGGCCGAGCGCTTTGCCATCAGCATCAAGTACGTGGCGGCCCCGGGGGAGCAGGAGGCCCCTCCGTCCTGGGCCTGCTGGCGGGGCGGGGCGGCGCGGGGAGGGGGTGTCACGTCTCGCCCAAGCCTTTTGAGATCGAAGGAGCCCTGGAGTTAGCCCAGGACATGCACCTGTGAGCGCTGGGGGCTGGGCTGGACCAGGTCAGGGGCAGGTGGAGACCCCGCCAAGGACTTCCCAGCAGCCCCACGGATGGGACGCGAGGGCAAAGGGCCCAACCTGGCGGCTGGGGGCCCTTGGAGAACTTAGGGGGCTGCTGCTGTCTGTGGCTCCGGCCAGCGGCCCTCTGTCCCCGCATCCTCCGCCGCCCACACCCCCCACAGAGGGCCACAGACTGTTCGGAGACAGGCCCTGACTGGCCACGGGCAGGAGACTCTGGCCAGTGACCGGAGCGTGGGGCCCGCCCCGGCCTCGCAGGGCGTCTGCGTGCAGGGAAGCCTCCTGCGTGCTGGCCAGGGCGGACCTGGGACCTGGGGCGTGTCAGCCCGGGTGCGGGGACTGCAGGGTCGGGACCAGCACAGGAAGCGAGCGGGCTCCTGGCGGGACGCGGAGTGCGGTGGCAGGTGTCCCTGTGCGCCAAGCGGGGCTCTGGGCATCACGGAAGCACCTTGGGGCCCTCGGGCAGGTGCTCACAGGCCCCCCAGTCCTGAACACGCGGCCGCCCCGTCTCACTCCCAGCTCTGCTCCTCTCCTTCTCTGGACCCCCGCGTCCTCCACGTCTGCCCCCAGGGGTTCTGGGTCCCCTGAGTCCCCAGTGACTGGGCAGGGGTGCAAAAGGTCCTGCCCCCACCCCACACCAGGGCCGGGTCCCCCCTCCCAAATGGCTGCTGAGGGAGGAGACCCCAGGAACAAACGCACTGGCTCAAAGCGCGTGGAGCGGCGGCCGTGCCGGCAGTGACCCAGGGCTGGACACGGCTCAGCCTGGTGGGCAGCGCCTGCCCTGGACAGGCGGCCAGAGCACCCTAAGGGGTGTGGCCATCAGGGTGGGCCCCCCACAGCGGGGCCCCCCACAGCGAGGCCCGCGCGTGCCCTGGGAGGAGAGGCCAGCAGGTGGCCTAATGCCAGGCAGGGGTGCAGAACACTGCCCGCCTGGTGGGCGTGGCCAGGGCCCCCAGTGGAGGCCCCTCAGCCCCGCCCTGGGGGAGCACGGGGGCGCTCACACCCCGGCCACCCCGACATCGGCAGGAAGGACACGGCTTGCTGGGTAGTGCTTCACCTCTCAGCTCTGTCGGGGGTCAGAGCGGCCCTGCAGTGCCCGTGGGTGTGGGCTGTGGCGAGCCGTGGGGACAGCGGTCTGCCGTCTCCCTGCCCGGCCTGCTGCTGGCTGCCGGGCCACTGGGTGCGGGGGGAGCCGTGAGGACCGCAGGCGGCCGGCTTCCTGGGCACGGGGGAAGGCCAGCACCGAGGCCTGGGTGAACGTGAACTTGGATCCTCTGAGCAGCCGCCGAGCTGGAGCCAGAGGTGCCACGGTGGCCGTGGCGGGAGGAGGGTGCTCCCGGGACCGAGAAGCACCCGCTAGGGCTGGGGTGCGGGAGCCGCACTGCACAGGGGGGGGCTCCCACAGCCGGCGCAGGACCTGTTCTGTCACTGTCATGGAGCCTGGGACCAGGCCACTGCAGAGAGGGTCCCCTGGCCACTGTGTCACACGTGGCAGAGAGGTGGAGGGGACGGGTCACTGCAGGAGCTCCATGGCAGGGGTGGCCTCGCTCACAGCAGCTGCTCCCCTGGGAGCTAACCCAGACCCGGGAGCCCCTCCCCGCACACCGTGTCCGTCTGTGCCTGGGGGGTGGAGCCCCGGGACCTCAGGACTTCCCACAAGTGCACCACAAACGTCCCCCGCCCTAGCATCACCCCACTGGGCCACGTGCAAGCCACGGCTGGGCAGGGGGTGGGGCTGGACTGGAAGTGTGAGGACAGGAGGGGGTGTGGCCGGGAGCGGGGCCCCCGGCTGGGACTGAGCCTGGCCCCGTGCGTGCCCAGGTTCAATGACGAGGTGAAGCACATCAAGGTGGTGGAGAAGGACAACTGGAT